>CAXKVI010000002.1:70639192-70776375 GCA_964058755.1 Campiglossa producta
TATTTGGATTTCAGTTGCTGTAAACCTCTGTAAAGACAACATTTAGTGTTTCATTTTCATTTCCGGGTATCAAAAAAACTTTGATTTTCCACAGGGGAGGGCCCAGGTTTCATTTGGACATCGACATATTTCGATAAATTTATCGATAACTGAGTTATTGGTCAAAATATGATTGCCCAAAAACCTAAAAAATTCTCTACAATATGGGTATCAAACGAAAGGGGAGGGCCCCAGGTTTCATTTGCACATCGACATATTCGATAAATTTATCGATAACTGAGTTTTCGGTCAAAATATGATTGCCCAAAAACCTAAAAATTCCTTACAATATGGGTATCAAACGAAAGGGGAGGGCCCCAGGATTCATTTGGACATCGACATATTTCGACAAATTTATCGAAACCTGCGTTATCGGTCAAAATATGATTGCCCAAAAACCTAAAAAATTCTCTACAATATGGGTATCAAACGAAAGGGGAGGGCCCCAGGTTTCATTTGGACATCGACATATTTCGATAAATTTATCGATAACTGAGTTATCGGTCAAAATGTGATTGCCCGAAAACCTAAAAAATTCCATACAATATGGGTATCAAACGAAAGGGGAGGGCCCCAGGTTTCATTTGGACATCGACATATTTCGGTAATTTATCGATAACTCAGTTATCGGTCAAAATATGATTGCCCAAAAACCTAAAAATGCCATACAATATGGGTATCAAACGAAAGGGAAAGGCCCCAGGTTTCATTTGGACTTCGATATATTTCGATAAATTTATCGATAACTGAGTTATCGGTCAAAATATGATTGCCCAAAAACCTAAAAAATTCCCTAAAATATGGGTATCAAACGAAAGGGGGAACGCCCCAGGTTTCATTTGGAATCGACATATTTCGATAAATTTATCGATAACTGAGTTATCGGTCAAAATGTGGTTGCCCGAAAACCTAAAAAATTTCATACAATAAGGGTATCAAACGAAAGGTGAAGGCCCCAGGTCTCTTTTGGACATCGACATATTTCGATAAATTTATCGATAACTGAGTTATCAGTCAAAATATGATTGCCCAAAAACCTAAAAAATTCCCTACAATATGGGTATCAAACGAAAGGGGAAGTCCAGAGGTTTCGTTTGGACTGCTGTATTTTTCGATATATTTATCGATAATTTCCTAGAACATTTGACTAAAAAGTAAAAAATAAATATAGTTTAAATAAAAAATAGAATAAAAAAATATTTTTAATTTAAAATGTTTTTAAAATGAACTAAAAACTGGAAAATAATTTCCCCTCTGCCTACATTGATTCTTCACCACGTAAAGCTTATCTGGAACATTTGTGAGTGGGAATTCTTATAGGTATTAAATAGTACTTGGAGTTTGAAAGGTATAAAAACATTGGCGCACGCTAAAGATGGTTCGCATTAATTTCTAACAATCTTATTACCGATATGAGCTTTTCTAAAAAAACATCTTTTCACAATATAGCAAGCGCCAAATGTTTTTATACATTTCAAACTCCAAGTACTATTTAATACCTATAAGAATTCCCACTCACAAATGTTCCAGATAAGCTTTACGTGGTGAAGAATCAATGTAGGCAGAGGGGAAATTATTTTCCAGTTTTTAGTTCATTTTAAAAACATTTTAAATTAAAAAAAAATTTTTTATTCTATTTTTTATTTTATACTTTTTAGTTGTGAGTCTGTGAAAATTTCTAAGATTGTAATTGGATATTCTGTAGCATATTAGTGGTACTCATGTAACCATATAACTTAACGAAAGCGTAAATATATACATTTAACAGCTCAGTTAGATGAACGATATAGATAAATTTATGTGAATACTTTTTATTATGAAATTCTTATTAATTTAATTTTTGACCCATTTTTTAGCTATTCTTCTATTTTTGTCTAGTGTGCATTGACTGCTTTGAAAAACTGCATGTCGAACAGCGTAATCGAATTGGGTAATTTTTGGAGGTGTTTACACACTAAACTCCTCGTGGAAGTTTACCGAATCTGTGTAAACTTCGTTCCATAAAAATTTTGACAGTTCATTTACGCCTTCGGCAATTTTCTACGTTTATACGCATTACGCGGTGTGCCTATGGTTACATGAATAAAATTATTCTTTTTTAAGTCTTATAAAGCACATTATCTTTCCTTTGTGCAACAGTGGCTGCGCCTAAATGTATGCAGATGAAATATTCGAAATTTCGATGCTGTTTATGGCGCTGAAAACACATTATAGCATGCGCATTATAGCATATGTACGAAATATTCAGATAGCAATAAGGAAGATAGGCCGATAAATGGGACTTTTGCAATTAAAGCAATATTTTGGATTTTTTTTTTGTATAATGCATTGTCAGCGAAACCTGAACGATGGTGAAAATTTCAAAACCCCAGCTCAATGGGAAGTTAGTTCAAAATCCAAAGCAAAATCTCTGGAAATGAAACTTTTCAAATATCTCTACCCGTGCGCCACCTATCGGAATTATTTTTTTGTTATATTGCGTGGGGGCAGAAAACTAAACGATGATGAAAATTTCAAGATTCTACCTCAACGGGAAGTTCGTTGAAAAACGAATTAATCGACACCGAAAACAGACCTTCGCATTTCTTAAATAGAACGACTCACGCGCCACCTAGCGGGTCCAATTTTTTTTTTGAACATTTGGAAATTGATTAAGTAATACACACGCTAAATATCAGCTTAATCGGTCCATAATTAGGATTTTCAGCTGTTATTGCCCCGACCTCAGCTCCTCCTAGCGGAATTTTTTTTTAGGAAAATATTTCTTTTCATAGTAGTAATACATGTTCCGAATTTGAGCCAAATCGAACCATAAATGCGATTTTTGAAAATATAGCGACCCACGCGCCAGCTATCGGAATTTTTTTTCATAATATTGCATTGTCATCGCGACCTGAACTGTAGTGAAAGTTTTAAGACCCTAGCACAACAGGAAGTTGGTTTAAAATCGAATGCAAAAATCCGGGCAAAAGAACGACGAAAGTGACCTAATAAAAACATTTTAAAAAACTAAAACTCACGCTTTTAGAGAGTATTGAACTAAAAATTTGAAAATAATTTTAAAAACCCTACACAGTAGTATTGTGGAAAAAGCGTGGTCCGCTTTGTGCCATAATTTTCGTATATCGAGCGCTCGACGCTTTTCCCCACATAATGCTAGTTTCTTTACTGCGCTTTCATTAGCTTTACTTGTACATACATTTATATCTATGTTTGTTTGTTTGTATGTAACTCTACTTCAGTCTACCCGATAGTGGCATATGACTGTCACAAAAACCTTGAAATATGCCTTCAATATGGGTGTCAAACGATAGGAGGTTGCATTTGGACTTCGATATATTTATCGATAACTAAGTTATCGGTCATAATGCCTACTGCCTGTATCAAACGAAAGGGAAGGTCCACAGGTTTCTATTGGACTTTGGAATATTTCGATATATTTATCGATAACTGAGTTATCGGTCAAAATGAGGTTGTCCAATAATATTCGAAATTGCCTACAATATCGGTATCAAACGAAAGTGGAGGCCCAGAGGTTTCGTTTGCACTGCGGTATACTTCGATATATATATCGATTACTTCATAACACATTTAACTAAAAAGTAAAAATAAATATAGTTTAAAAAGCGAAAACACGCGCTTTTAAAGAATATTGCACTAAAAAGGTAAAAATAATTTAAATAAAAAACGAAAATTATGGAACAAAGCGGACCACGCTTTTTCCACAATACTACTGTGTAGGGTTTTTAAAATTATTTTCAAATTTTTAGTTCAATACTCTCTAAAAGCGTGAGTTTTAGTATTTTTAAACTATATTTATTATATAATAGTATAGATCAGGGCCGCCCAAACAAATACTAAAACATTTGCATAAGTGTGCGTAAGTTTTGAGTGATTTTGCGTACAGTGGCTGCAAAGAAAATGCGGACTGTGAAACTATAAAATCAAAAGGATATTTTATTATTTGCTTTGAAATGGAATGAAATGAAATAAAATAAAATGGAATGAAATAAAATAAAATAAAGTAAAATAAAATAAAATGGAATGAAATGAAATGAAATAAAATAAAATAATATAAAATAAAATAAAATAAAATAATATAAAATAAAATAAAATAAAATAAAACAAAATAAAATAAAATAAAATAAAATAAAATGGAATGAAATGAAATAAAATAAAATAAAATAAAATAAAATGGAATGAAATGAAATGAAATAAAATAAAATAAAATAAAATAAAATAAAATAAAATAAAATAAAATATAATATAATGTAATATAATATAATATAATATAATAAAATGAAATAAAATAAAATAAAATAAAATAAAATAAAACAAATAAAATAAAAGGGAAATAATTATTCATTAAATTACGCAAAGTAGTATTTATGTACGTTTTCTTTTGCGCTCACTGTTTTTCTTACTCCGCATCATGAGCGAAACAACGACGAACCACCGAAAGCACAACTTCGTGCGTGCACATCGTTAGCGTTGGTGTTTGAGTATAAACTCAAAAGTGCACAATGTGCACGCATGGCCGGCCTTGGTATAGATGATGTCGAAATGTATATTAACATGAGAAATTGATATGACAATGTCATACATGCTATTGTTGATTCAGCAACTTTTGTATCAATTTTAACGTGAACCCTGTTTGTTTGATAATTTTCAATAATAATACGTAATTTTTTGCTGAAATGTAAAATTGATAAAGCAGAAATGTTAGTTTTACAAGCGAATTTTTTTTCGGTGCATTTAGGCAGGGCTACACCTCGTTACAACAACAACAACATACAAATCTGTGTACGGTTACCGAACCTGGTAATAAATTACCAAACGTGGTAACTTTTTTCGCCGTTGGTAACTTCGTAACTTTAATTTGCGTTTGGTAACTTTTTTCGAGACATAGTTTTGGTATAAAAAATATTGATTATCAAGCAAAAGAAGCAGAGAATACCTCCGATTAAAGTATTATAAATCGATACACACGTTTTAAAGGCTGGTTTTAATTAGGTCAAAATGATTGACCTCCAAAACTGACTAAACTGCCACCATGGCAATTTGGGGTCAAATGTGTTTTCATTACGTCTTTAAAATTTACATGAAGTCGATTGACGCAATTTGCCGAATTTCTTGTCAAATTGGAATTTGACCGTTTTCACATGCGTGTCATTTTATATTACACAGTATGCCCGTTTTCATTAGTTTGACAACATTTGGTTGTTAGTTATCAAGCCATTACCCACCAAACCAAGACTTCCGAAATAGTCGGATATCTGCAGACTTTTCTGAAGAAAATTGAAAGAATTTCGACTTTGCTTAAATAACTCGTGGTAATTGTCTACTTTAGATGTCAAAAAAAAATTATGGGAGAGGGTTGAATCGCTTCCGGATTCGTGATCCTGAGGCCAAAACACGTTTTTTGAGCCCATAACTTGAGCTAATTTAGAAGCAGTTGACACCTAAAGTAGACAAGGGATCCCGATCCATGGTATTTGTATGCAGAACACCTTTTTGAGTTGGCGGCCTTCGGACGCGCTTATAAAAAATAACCGTGGTCTACGCCATGCCAAGTCCGGACGTGTGGCATAACCGTCGCTGCCCCGCTTTTAAAACACATAATTTACACTACATACACTAGTAAAGTATGTCAATTTAAGTAATTTCGATATCGAAAGTGGGCGTGGTTGGAGAGCGATTTTATCCAATTTTATCAGCTATACTTCCAACGATACTAGTATGCTTTGTGCCAAATTTCATCGTTCTACCGTAATCAGTTAAAAAGTTATGACCCGTGAAATTTTCAAAAATGCCTCCTTTAACCCTAGAACACACACCCGGGTACAAATGTATCCACTTTCAACCTTGAAGTGTTGTAACTTTTGAACCGCTATACCCCTATACCGCTAACTTCGGATCTAGGAAGATTATTTATTTTTGAGTTCAAATTCAAAATTTGAACCAGATCGGACCATTGGTTCAGGAGCTACAGCCTTCTAAACACATTATATACGTAAACACACACCCGGGATACGTTTGTACCCCAATAGTAAAAATCCTCATAAAAAAAACTAATGGCGGCGATATACCAACAGGTTATCATAACCTCTAACGAGATTTTTAGCCGAGCTTCTCTTTCCAACTTGTGGTGTGTTGCTTTTTAGTTTTCCTACAAGTTGGCGGGACCTACAGTTTTTTGCCGACTCCGAACGCCACTTGCAAAGCAAATGTATTGTTTGCAAAGAAGCTTCTCATGGCAGAAATACACTCGGAGATTTTGCCAAACTACTGCCGAGGGGCGACCCCGTTTAGAAAAATTGTTTTTCTAAATAATTTTTGATGTTACTTTTGCCGGGCATCGAACCGCCACGACTGGGTGTAGAAGGCCGAACACTTAACCGCTACACCACGGCGGTCGCCAAAAATCCTCATAATAATCAAAAAAAAAAACATTTTTTATATTATTTTTTTATTTGAAAAATTAAAAATATTCATTTCACACATTAGATTATTGACTTTTATTATAAAAATTATAAAAATGCATCTTATATCTAAGAAAAATCATGGCAAATAGAGCAATTTGTTGATGTGACCGAATGTTCAAGACACATTGGCTTCTTACATTTGGCGCACAGCTTTCTGGTTTTTCTACGGCGTTTTTCCTCTTGTGCGTAACATAAATAGCAAGATCCGCACACAGGTTTTGGCGTGCGCGCTGCGGCAGATGTTGATGCTGCTGTTGACACCATTGATTCCACCGGTCGGTTGAAATATGCTTCAATAGCAATTTTAGTCGAAAAATTTCGCGTCACTTGACGATTTATGGCTCTAGCTTCAATAATGGGCATACACAATGCTTCAGCCAAGCTGCGCAGGATCAGCTTACACTTGTTTGATCTCCAAGGCAACATAGGGTTATTCAAATCGTAGACAATGTAGGCTGCAAGAGCTGTAATGTCCAACATGTTGAAGAACATCGCTAGTGGCCATCGTTTTGTTTGTCTTTGTGTTGGATATTCCGCAAACATTTGGTCCATTCGATCAACACCACCTTTGGTACGATTATAATATTCAATTATTTCAGGTTTCCACTGTCAGCTATTTCAGCATCATTATGCATGGTCGAAAGCAAAATTACTGCTTTATTTTTTTTGGGAACATGAGAGCACATTGTCACATTATTTTTGAAGCCAAATGTCATGTTTTTGTTCGGCTTCATTTCTTGAGGAATATATGATTTTTTTTGGCGCAAAGTTCCAACGATCGTGAGTTTCCAGGTGAGAAGCAGTTCTGCAACTGGCAAAGTCGTAAACAAATTGTCCATTGTAATGTTTCGGCCACTTCCTTCGTATTTGGCAGACAAATCCTTCACCACTCGTTCGCCTTGGTTCATTTCCCTACCAGTTTCTGCTTGGCCAGTATATATTTGTCCATGCAGTGGATATGCATTTGTGGCATCGCAAATCCACCAAACCTTGATACCATATTTAGCAGGTTTTGACGGTATGTACTGCGTAAACCGTGTGCGTCCACGGTAAGGAAATAATTGTTCATCAATCGTCAAGCATGAGCTGGGCTTGTAATGTGCAGCAATATTATTGTTCATAATCGTCCACAACTCACTGATCGGTGCTGCTTTATCAGTTAGTAAGCGTGTTGCACGAGTGTTTTTATCGTCAAATCTTAGGAACCGCAATATCGAACAGAAACGGTTGACTCCCATTGTGGCGCGATATAAAGGATAGTTTTTGACGCTCCATAAATCTCGAACATGTTCTCCATTGCTATGGTTTGCACCAGTCATAATAAGTATGCCAAAAAATGCATACAGCTCTGTTATTGACACAGGCGTCCATGACTTAGTAGTTGTGTTTGGAAGCGCATTGTTGTAAGCAACATAAGTTTCTAACTTGTTTGTGTGGCGCATAATTATATCAGCCATTTGAACGTTCATGAAACATTTGAATGTTTGCTCTATTGACAACATTTCAGTGCATCTAGCTGGTCCAGAACGTTCTCTTATAATATTTTGTCTGAGTACCTGACGACTTACATTTGGTTCTTTCATCCACTCAGTACCATCACGTGCAACAAATTTTTCGTCACAAGCAGGTAATTCATTATTTTCTTCTACTTCTTCTTCTTCATCATCCTCATAGTCCGAATAATCAGGTAATACTTCTGCGGCACTTTGCGAAACTTCAGCATCGTCATCATCAATTTCAATGTCATTGATTTGAATTTCTTCTTCATCTTCTGAGTCAAAATCATAGGGAGCGTCATCGTCACAAATTTCATCAAATAAAGATTGTATATATGAGTCTCGCTGTTCCTCAGTTAGCTTGCATAATAAAAATAATTAGTATATACAAACCTACACGGTACAGCCTAGTGGTTAGACTGCCGTCACTAGAAGTTGAAGCAACCGAGTTCAAAGCCCACTCGGAAGCAAAACACTTCTAGTAAAAATCATTACAAATTAGTCCGTAGATCGCTTTCGCCAGCGTGAAATAGTACTATAACTATAGCGTGTAATGTTGTTTGTAGCTTTTCTTTGAGTTTTCTTCAATAACAAAAATATAATAATTCAACATGAAAGTTTCAATAGTAATTATTATTCCGGTCTATAGCTCACAAAATTCTTACTTATATGTAAAAATGCAAGACCACTAAAACAAAAAACCAGTTTAGTTCAGCCGAGAGCACGCGGCATTTAATACAACAACAAATGTATTAAAAGAAAGTCCCTGCCTAAATAGCATTGTTGGAAGCAGAATGTTTCTTCGCTAGTAGGCAATGGGCAAAGAACACCAACAAAACAAATTGATTGAAAACTCTAGTTAAGCCAGCATACAAACCTACACGGTACAGCCTAGTGGTTAGACTGCCGTCACTAGAAGTTGAAGCAACCGAGTTCAAAGCCCACTCGGAAGCAAAACACTTCTAGTAAAAATCATTACAAATTAGTCCGTATATCGCTTTCGCCAGCGTGAAATAGTACTATAACTATAGCATGTAATGTTGTTTGTAGCTTTTCTTTGAGTTTTCTTCAATAACAAAAATATAATAATTGAACATGAAAGTTTCAATAGTAATTATTATTCCGGTCTATAGCTCACAAAATTCTTACTTATTAGTATATGTTTACATTGTTGCTTATTTTACATTTTTTACCTTCTATATGCTGCACTTGATAAATATTCGTTTCTTCTTGAAGCCATTTCGTATCCAGTTATTTATAGTTTCAGTTATATTTATTTTCACTTCTTACACTTTTGAGCACCAAAACAATAATGAAAATATCAACAGGCAGCATTTATAACATATAAAATACAAAGCCCAGTTATACCAGTGTATTTGCTACCTACGTACCCATACCTTGCGCGACCTTTTTGCACATATCTTTTGAACCAGGTGGAATATTTCATTGAAACAAAAACTAAAATGTGTATTCGTTGTTACTCTACAAGTATATTATTATAAATTATATTATTTTGTTTTGCACTTATCAGGACAACAACAAAAACAAACAAAAAACAAGTAAGGAAAGCTGTCTTCGGTGCCGAAGGCTATATACCTTTCATGAATAAGCGTCACGATTTTCACTGTTCGATCCCCAGTACAGCCTGTGTCAATTTAACTATATTTACTATACACATTACACATCTTTGTTATAATTTAAAAAAAACTTACAAAATAATAGGATCCGAGTTATCGGAACAATCGATTGTATGGAGGCTATATATTATACGTGTTCAATTGTACTGACTTACACTATACACATTACATATGTAGAAAGTACTAAAGGTGCAATATTTTACGTTCCTAACTTTTTAAATGCGGAAGTATTGGCCAAAAAACCTTATATCGGAACAACCGGTTGTATGGGGCTATATGTTATATTTACCCGATCTTCTTGATTTTCCTCTACACACTACATAAATTGAAAGTACTCAAGTTGCAAAATTTTATGTTCCTAACTTTTTAATTGCAGAAGTTTTGGCCAAAAAACCTTATATCTGAACAATCGGTTGTATGGGGGCTATATGTTACATTTGCCCGATCTTTTTGATTTTCACTATATACACTACATAAATAGAAAGTACTCGAGATGCAAAATTTTACGTTCCTAACTTTTTAATTGCAGAAGTTTTGGTCAAAAAACCTTATATCTGAACAATCGGTTGTATGGGGGCTATATGTTACATTTGCCCGATCTTTTTGATTTTCACTATACACACTACATAAATAGAAAGTACTCGAGTTGCAAAATTTTACGTTCCTAACTTTTTAATTGCAGAAGTTTTGGTCAAAAAACCTTATATCTGAACAATCGGTTGTATGGGGGCTATATGTTACATTTGCCCGATCTTGTTGATTTTCACTATATACACTACATGAATAGAATGTACTCGAGTTGCAAAATTTTACGGTCCTAACTTTTTAATTGCAGAAGTTTTGGCCAAAAAACCTTATATTTGAACAATCGGTTGTATGGGGGCTATATGTTACATTTGCCCGATCTTGTTGATTTTCACTATATACACTACATAAATAGAAAGTACTCGAGTTGCAAAATTTTACGTTCCTAACTCTTTAATTGCAGAAGTTTTGGCCAAAAATTCTTATATCTGAACAATCGGTTGTATGGGGGCTATATGTTACATTTTCCCGATCTCGTTGATTTTCACTATATACACTACATAAATAGAAATTACTCGAGTTGCAAAATTTTACGTTCCTAACTGTTTAATTGCGGAAGTTTTGGCCAAAAAACCTTATATCTGAACAATCGGTTGTATGGGGGCTATATGTTATACTGGTCCGATCTTGTCAGTTCCGACAAATGATTCCTATATTACAAAATGGTGGCCACATACAAAATTTCAGCCAGATATCTCAAAAATTGAGGGACTAGTTTGCGTTCAAACAGACAGACGGACAGACGAACATGGCTAAATCAACTCATCTCGTCATCCTGATCATTTCGGTATACTTATTGATGGGTCTATCTCTTCTTCTTCTCATATTTACAAACATCGGACCAAAGTTATAATACCATTTCATGTTCATGAAAGGTATAAAAAAAAACTCCACTGTTGCATGTCCTGACTTTATTTGCCCATATCGCTGGAACCAGTAGGAATATTCGAATGAAACAAAAGACAAAATACTTGTTATATATTAAAATATACATTTCAAAAAAAAATCATAGAAATCGGTTGAATAAGCATTAAAAAAACCGCAAAAACTATGTCGACGTCTGTGTAAAGCTCATACAGCTCATCGTTACATCTTCTTCGGTACTCGCCGTCGCCAACTTTTAGGGGTCCATAAACTTACTTACTTACTTACTTCTCAATTGCCTACTCAGCCCAAAGCAACATTTGCTGCAAGAGTTATCCTTCGATGGATTTCCAGGCTTACATTGTTGTTGGTATTAATGCTGCTTCCCAGATATACAAAGTCCCTTACTAAATCGAAATTATGGCTGCCAACAGTGGCGTGGTTGCCAAGGCGCGAATGCGCTGACTCTTTGCTTGATGCCAGCAGGTACTTCGTTTTACGCCCTGCGGGTTAGGGGTTTAGAATATGCCCGAGGTAGGCATACCGGTCGTAAGAGGCGACTAATATGCACATACTACTCGATGGTTGATCTACAGATATGATGCCTCTCATTACCCATCTTCTCCTTCCTCACTGATGGAGGGATGACATGACCTAGAAGGTTCCACTGGTCATACCAAATCGCTACCACGACAGTCGGGCAGTACCGCAGCGTACCGGGGTCATATCCGGCCAAGGACTGTCAACTTCGGCATCACTCCCCAAAACCTTGGGGGGGTGTTTTGTTGTTAACAACAACAACAACAACAGGTACTTCGTTCACCAACAAACCCATTTTTTCCGCTTCTTTTTTAATTTGGAGTACGCAGAAGTTACGGCTAGATTGTTGAGGTCAATGATGTCGATGTCGTCGACATACGCCAAATTCTAATATATTGTTGCAGCGCGATTAAGTTCTGCAGCTTGTTTTATTTTCTCCAACATCAAATTAAAGAAATAGCACGATAGGGGGTCGCCCTGCCCAAAAGTCGTTTAGTTTCGAACGGCTCGGAGAGATCCTTCTCGATTCTGACCGAGCTGGTGGTGTTGCTCATCGTCATTTTGAATAGCCGTATAAGTTTTGCGGGGAAACCAAAACTAGACATAGCGGCATACAGGCAACTCCTTTTCGCGCTGTCGAATGCGGCTTTAAAATCAACAAAGAGATGGTGTGTGTCGATCCTTTTCTCACGGGTTTTTTCCAAGATTTGGCGTATTGTAAAAATCTCGTCGATGGTAGATTTACCAGGGCTGAAGCCAATAAATGATGATGATGATGATGATGATGAAGCCACACTGATAAGGTTCAATCATTTGGTTTACATTAGCCTTTAGTCATTTGCACAATACGCTTGATAGGACCTTATATGGGCTCGTCCTCTCCTCTGAATTGTTACTTTGTTCTTCTGTTTAAAAGGGCAGAGAAGTGATCTCTCCATAACCTTAGTACTCTCTGAACATCTGCCACCAGGTCGCCGTTGTAATTTTTACAGTAGTTTGCCCCGGGGTTAAAACCTTCCGTCATTCCTCGAATTTTTTGATAAAATTTTCGGGCGTTGCTTCTGCTGGCTAGCATTATTTCAAACTCTTCGATTTCACGCTTTTCCGCTTTCCTTTTCTCCGCCCGGAAAAGCCGTTTCGCTTCCCTCTTCATCTCACGGTAGTGTTCACACACGCTCCTCGTTGCATTCGGTTTTAACGTGGCCCTGTAGGCGTCGTCCTCCGCATACAGCAATAATCTGAAAGTTCACACAATAGAGCGCATAAATGGTCGCGGTGTAATAAGGCTTTATATAAAAATAGATAGATAGGTGTTTTTCATTCGTCACTTCAACTTTTTTATAAGCTTTTATTTAGTTTCACCTGACGGCTGTCTGTTATCAAATCTTGCAAGCTAAATTTGATACACTTCCCGGTGTCCGATTGATTTGAAATTCTGCACCCATGTATAACCCAATGCACCCATGTATGACAATGCAATATTATAAAAAAAAAAATTTCGATAGGTGGCGCGTGGGTCGCTATATTTTCAAAATTCGCATTTATGGTCCGATTTAGCTGAAATTCGTAACATGTATTACTACCATGAAAAGAAATATTTTTGTAAAAAAAAATTCCGCTAGGTGGGGCTGAGATAGCGGTAATAATTATGGACCGATTTGGCTGATATTTTACGTGTGTGTTACTTAATTAATTTCTAAATGTTAAAAAAAAATTGGACCCCTAGGTGCCGCGTGAGTCGCTTTATTTGAGAATTACGAAGGTCTGTTTTCAGTGTCGATTAATTCGTTTTTCAACGAACTTCCCGTTGAGGTAGGATCTTGAAATTTTCATCATCGCTTAGTTTTATACCCCAATGCACTATAATAAAAAAAATAATTCCGATAGGTAGCGCATGGGTAGAGATATTTGAAAAATTTAATTTACAGAGATTTTGCTTTCGATTTTGAGCTAACTCCCCGTTGAGCTGGGGTTTTGAAATTTTCACCATCGATCAGGTTTTACTGACAATGCATTATACAAAAAAAAAATCTAAAATATTGCTTTATTTGCAAAAATCCAATCATCACCCAAGTTTAGTCGTTTTTCCCTATTGCCATAGAAAGAAGATTGGAATTCGCCGCGTGGTGTATTCCAAAAGTACCTTTACTTACCACGCGGTGAATTCCTTCACTCTTATGAGCATTGTCTATTGATATGCAGATGGCACTGAGCATTATATATTGATATGCAGATGGCGCTGAAGAATGCAACATTCGGCTTTTCTAGCTTTTATTCATGCCTATTCTAAACAATTTTTCACTAGTGAAACGGTGCAAACACTCCGTCAAGCCAACGAAAGATGGCTGCAATCCCCAGGGTGGCGGATATCGAAACAAACCTGGCCAAAATTGGATCTTAAAAGGTCTAGACGCATTTATGCCCTAACTAGGAGGGAAATCTGCATATTGATAGGGGTATCAACCGGTCACTGCCTCATTGGTAGGCATGCAGAAAGGCTAAGTGTGCCCTACCGACGATGCTGCAGGAGTTGCAAAGATGATGAAGAGGAGGAAACAGTGGAACACCTCATCTGCAACTGTCCGGCTTTAAGCGGCGCGAGAACGCGCTTTTTGGGAGTTCCGTTCCTGGATAGCCTAAGCCAGATCGCGGAACTGGACATAAAGGACTTGATGGCCTTCATAAAGTCATATAAGTGGTTCGAGGAGGAGTAACGATGTCGGTTGTCAGTCCCGGGATTCTGCTATGTGGAAAATCCCAACAACTCAGGGATTTTCCATTTGGCTGGGTCCCGGGACTGACTTTCCTTGTGTTGGTGGTATCACAACGGGCCTTTCAAAACTGGCCTAAGTGTGCCTCTGCGGCAGCCACTTGAACCTAACCTAACATTAAAACTTTACACCTTGCTTGGAAGTCGTCAAAGTCTGGGGTGCCGGTTATGTATTTTAATGCAGTCCCCAGGATATTAATGCCTCTAGCATGTCGGTGATGTATTCTGACCGCGTCTAGTAGTTTTAATATTTGGTTAGCGTCGTTTCGGAGAAGTTGTCTGGCGTGAGAAAGTGGAAACTGCTCTAAAATTATATCCGTTTCTTCCTCTATCGCTTCGAACTCCGTCAAGTTTGTCTTGTGTAGCAAAAATTCGTAATGTTCGTGGAGGATCACTTTCCCTGTTGTTATTGGGATGTAGTGGGAGCTGGTATAATTGAATATCCTCGCGTTGGCCCAATGATCTATTGTCAAGAGCAGAGTTACCCTAAGAAGGAAGAAACAATTTCAGTGTTTTAAGTTGGTTTTGTGAACTTTACGTCCGTCGATTAAGACAAAGGTACCTAAATCGCTCTGGACTGTTTTTTCGGTGTAAAGTTTCGTGAATTTGTTTCCTATTCTTTTATTCGTCTTTACAAAAACTTTTTCCCCTGGTTTATATTGTCTTGTTCGTCTCATTATATTGTGTCTTTTCAAGTCGTTTTGTTGGGTTTGTATAAGTCTATTCTTTATTTCATTAACCCGTTCGTCGGGTGCTGCGTGAATGATGTCTATAGGTTTCCTGTTTGTCACGGAATGGACGGTGCGGTTGTACTTAGCCGTTGCTAGCAGAATCAATTTGACCGTGTCGGAAATGCAAGTCTCGAGCTTTTGGCAGCGTGCAATTTCCGTAAGTGTACTGTGGAACCTCTCTACTTGGCCGTTCGTTGTAATGTGAGCCGGTGGCGTGATGTAGATCGTGACTCCGAAGTGGTTTTTTAAGATTGCCTTAATAGTTTCTGAATTCAGCGACCTCTCGTTATCGCAAACCAGAAATTTAGTGTTTTTGTAAAAGTGGTGGAGTTCGTAGATTGGTTCCTTAATATCCACTATGGCCCTGGATTTTATTGGGAAAACCATTGCAAATTTTGAGAATTTATCTATTGTTGTGAGAAAATCTATTGTTGTGAGAAAATGTGAATAAATGTCAACGTGAAGGATTTCTCCTGGGTATGACGGTATGGGGGTTGATCCTATTTCGGGGTTTGGGGGGCGTCGTTGGTATTTTGCTTTATGACATATTTTGCAATTTGAAACTATTTCTTTTAGGATTTTCCTCAAGTCAGGGAAGTAGTAATTTTCCAGGACTTGCTGCTCATTTTCGCGACAGGATCTATGTGCATGATTATGTTCGGTTTGGAGGATTTCTCTTTGGTCCTCCTTATTAAAAACGTCGATAACCTGCTTTGTAGTGTGGCGGAACTTTACCCCTGGAAAAGATGTGGTAAGCTTGTTTTGGATTAGTGCCAAGGTTGGGAGTTCGCATAGCAACCCGTTAACAACATTCGATGCCTCACTCGTGTCCTAAAAATAATAGTTGTGTTAACTGGCAATGTCTTTCCCTCTTCCAGAATAATTTGGGTTTTGAAGCAGTTAATCGGGTTTTTTACTGTGGCTATCGTTTGAGTCAGTGACAGCTCACTGTTAGCGACCATGCTTTCTGAGTCTGGCTCGTGGCCTAGTGTGTTTATATGTTGCCGTGAGAGCGCATCAGCAATAAAATTTTCCTTGCCTGGTTTGTAATGAAACGTTGGCGAATATTCTTCCACAAAAGCGCGCCACCTTTTCATCTTTGCATTTGAGTTTTTGTCAGATAAAGCGAAGGTGAGCGGTTGGTGGTCTGTGAAAATGTTCGGGTGCTTTACACCGTACAAATAATTGCGAAGTTTTTGTAGGGCCCACACTATCGCCAAGAGTTCCCTTTCGTTGGTTGCATAGTTCTCCTCTGCTGGAGAAAGGGTTCTTGAGATCATGGTGATAGGGCTGCCGTTTTGGGATAAAACGGCGCCTATGGCGTGTGAAGAAGCGTCTGCTGTATAGTCAAATGGTTGTTTATAGTCGGGATAAAGGAGAAGCACATCCTCTGATGCAAGAATATTTTTAACTTTATTAAACGCGTTAAGTGCTTCTTCATCTAAGTTTATTTCTATCTTCCGAGATTGGTTAGTGCCAATGTTCCCATTTTCCCCACGTAGGTATTTTATTAGGAGTTTGGTAACCGAGGCGTAGTCTTTTACAAACCGTCTGTAATAACCAGCCAATCCCAAAAAAAGATCGTAAAGCTCGAAGTGATTTGGGAGTGGCAAAGTCCAAAATGTCCTTGACTTTATCGGGGCATGTCCTGATACCCCCCTTGGATACTGTAAAGCCTAGAAACTCGACACTTTCCTGAAAGAATTTAGACTTGTCGGCGGACACTCGCATATTAGCAGAGTAGAGTTTGTTTAATACCTGGTCGATATCCTTTAAGTGTTGTTCAGCGCTTTCTGAAAAAATTATGACGTCATCTACATAGACGTCCCTGCTAGACAGTGCTATGACATTCAGTCAGCTAAAAGTGATAGAAAATCGTGATGTAAATATCAGCTGTTTTATATTTACATCAAGATTTTCTATCACGTTTTCAAAGGCAACATTACAAAGCTGACTGAATGTCAAAGCACTGTCTAGCAGGGGTGGCATATTTTTCCGATTTCTGCTCTAAGTACATCGTCAATGGCTCTCTGGAAAATACTGGGAGCATTTTTTAGGTCAAAGAGAAGCCTACAGAACTCGTACTTTCCGTTATTGACCGAAAATGCAGTTTTTTCCCGATCCCTCTCAGCTAGTTTAATCTGGTGAAAACCAGACTTAAGGTCTATCGTTGAGAAACATTTAGCATTTCCCATGTTTGCCAAAATTACGGACGTGTCGGGTATAGGATACTTGTCGCTCACTGTTTTTAAGTTTAGTTTCCTAAAGTCAATTACGAGTCGTGACTTCCTATTACCATCTTCATCCACGCCCTTTTTACTTACTACCCAAATTGGATTATTGTAAGAAGAACGGGATGGTCTTATTATACCGTCCTGTAACAAATTGGTTATTTCCTTATTGACGAATTCGGCTGAAGCTATGGGATATGGGTAGCTCCTAGAGTAAACGGGAAGATCGTCGGTGGTCCTTATTGTTGGGTGTTATATGGTAGTCCCTCGTTAGGGTCCGCGAAGACTAGCGTGCCGCTTCAACATTGCAGGAATACTTAACTCGTGTTTCGGTGTTTCGGCATCCGTTTCTATTAGTTTGTTAATGTCAGGGCAATCATGATATAAAAGCTTTTCGTGACCGCCTTTGTAACTTAGAAGTCCAGTCATCAAATCTATTTTACCGTTCACTTCTTTGAGTAGGTCGAAACCTATAATACCATCAAAGGTGTTAAGACTGGGTAGGATGAAGAAGCTGGTGTCTCTATTAAAAATGTTTATGGTGCAGTATTTGTCAATCCTAGTAGTGCCATGGATTGATTTCACCGTAAAGGTGTGACTTACGGGTTTGATTCCCTTTAAGTCTTTGAGCGGTTTTATGTAGCTCTTTGCTGCACCGGTGTCTATAAGGAGTTTTATGCCTCTTCCCCCGACTGTCCGCTCGACGTAGGGCAAGAGGGATTTCGTCCTAAAAAATTGACGTCATCTTTGGGTTGGTCTTGACACTCGACTGGGTTCCAATCGTCATTATGGTAGTAATTGTCATATAGAACATCATTACCATAGTCTTCCTCGAGTTCATCATGTTCTTGGACAAGGTTGTTTATTCGTTGTACCTTTTGTATTGGCTGTTGATCCCTCCCGTGCGATCTTTTTCCTGGTCGCGCTGCTACCTGTCCAATAGTCTGGTTGGTGGTGTTTCGGTTGGACCAGCCACCTGGGGTACCAGCATATGGACGAGATGTTGTTGGATAGGTTCCTAGACGGTTCCTCTCGTTATTGCCATTTATTGGTTGGGGTCTGTTTTGTCTAAACCTGGAGAGTGATGGGTCTATGTCCATTGGTACAGTCGTTTGTGTCTGGGTCTGTCGTTGTTGGTCTGGTTGTACTCTGCGGTACTGTGGTGAATACGGGTAGTGACCGGGACTTTGAGTTGCTTGCCTACTAAAGAAATGGGCGAACATGGATATGGCTTGGTTTGCCTCAAGTTCTTGTGCTAAGGCTAATGCAGAAGGAAGATCGCTAGGCCTTGAGGAAAACAATATATCGCATAAAGGATGATTGAGTCCTGAGATAAACACACGAAGAGCGTCTTCGCGATACTTGTTGTTGAGGGATTCTATTAGGGTGGCATTTCCACCATGGATCATAATGGTTTTGTTAATTATAAGGGTCAGTTTCCTTTCAACCTCATCGTAGAATCCTATTACTGATAGTTTACTCTGCCTCAAAGTGGAGAGCTCCTGTTCTATCAAATGTATAGGCCTCTTATCGGCGTAGGCAAAATCTAGTCGTGACATAATTGCATGGAAATTTAAAACAGTGTTGAAGGACGATAGAAGACCATCTGCTGCGCCTACCACCTTTTTCCTGATGATGCCTACGGCTTGGTAGTGCTTAGAGCTACCCTGGAAATTCTCAAAAACCTTATAGGCAGTGTGCGCGGCTTGCCTCCAAGATACATAGCGGGTAGGGTCGCCCTTGAATTCTGGCATGGTTTTTACCAGATCCAAAGATTCGTCACACGCTACGTTTGCTTGGATTGTGACTGGTTCATATTGGACGACCTGAGTTGGAGTTTCAATTCTGGCTAGCCTGCTTGTCAACTCATCTATACGGGTCTGGAATTCCTGCCTGGAATGTTCCGTTGCCGTACGGATGGCGGTATTAAGAAGGGTCTGGAGAGTTTGGGCGTCCATCGTTTAGGGGAAATCTCAAATTCAAGCACTGTCTTTTAAAAATTTACTTCTCAAATTCAAGTACTATCTTCGTTTACTAATTGATTTAATTTTAATTTGGAGTCGGAATTTTTACTTTTTACAAATTACACCCTATGCTTTCATACAGCTGCTGAGTTTTCTACTTACATGAATAATTTCATTTTTATTGTGGTACTGATGGTGGTGGATGGTTGGGGCGTGAATGCCTTAACTCTTTGCCCTTTTATGTGTTTAAAATCAAATTGAGTAGTCGGTTCTTTAGCTATTCAGATTCTTGTATGTTGGTGGCGGTGGATTAAAGTTGATTATGATATTAAAGTTGAATGTCCAGCGATGGCAACGCCTGTGACGTGCAATGCTTTAACTCTTTCCTTTTTGTGTGTTTAAGATCAAATTGAGTAATTGTCTTGTGACACTTTTACGGTGGCACTTGTGCTTTTGTGGCACTTTGAAAAAATTATTTTAAACTGTCTTGTGGCACTTGTGCTTTTGTGGCACTTTGAAAAAATTATTTTAAATTGTCTTGTGGCACTTTTACGGTGGCACTTGTGCTTTTGTGGCACTTTGAAAAAATTATTTTAAATTGTCTTGTGGCACTTTTACGGTGGCACTTTGAAAATATTTATTTTAGTTATTAGGAGGTGGGTTCGAACCCACGGCCAAACTCGCGTTCGCGTGTCCTTTTACGGGGATTTTTCTTCGCGTGTCCTTTTATAAGGATTTTCTCTAGCTTGGCCCCACGTTGGGCGCCAGTAATATGAACCACTTGGTTTTTTTTTTAATTCTTTATTTCCCTTGGATTACCAAGGGCAGCCGGTCTCAGCGGATGAGTTGAAATAACTAAATATGTACATGAAAGCGACGCTAGTGTCTAAATACCTACACTCTTGCCCTAATTCTAGTTACTGCACGTTATTTGTTGTTGTCACGCGCAAGACTATAACTGCCCCGTCGGCAGAATGGCCGGATGACCATAAGGTCGCATCCACGTAAACATTTTGATGAGATCCGTCACTATATAACAACGCCGTTTGATCTACAGGTGCACAAACAGGCTTTGGGGCATATCCAAGAAGAAGGTCCTGAATGTTCTTAATTATACCATCAAATAGAAAAGAAGGTCCTAAATGTTCTTAATTATACCATCAAAATTTAACACGCTTTTATTATTAATAAAATTAGGAATGTGATATATACTGGAAGATTTAATAATTTAGGTGTAAAGTTTTAATGTTAGAAATATATAATTATGTACAATATGGAATTATTTTGTGGCAGACGAAGCCAAATTATCTTTAAAGGTTACAATGAACTTATAAAGTGTTATATTCCTTTACAGTCAATTTATTTTTTACTTTTTAGTTAATTTTATAAACCAATAATAAAAGCTTATTTTTAAAAAAGTTTTTTTTCTTTAATTTTATTATATATTTTATGCTTGTTTAGAAAAAAGAGTTTGATGAGAAATCCACGAGAAATTAAGTAAGAAAATTTAATTAAGCAGAAAATTTCAAGTTGCTTAGTTCCAAGCAACTTATTCACATACCTTTTGCAAAGAAAATAACTAATTGGAAGCAAACTTTTCAGAATGTTTTTTATTTATACGTTGCTAAGTACTTACGAATAAAAAATTACTAATGTACAATTATAAATAATTTACCTAATATTACAGCCTATTACACTTCTTTATAGCTGTTATATATATATGTATATCACAAGACATATATATTTACATTAGGGTGATTCAAAAAAAATGTCGACTTGGTCTTACCCCCTAAAAAGTTAGGTATTGATGAGAAAACAAGCCTTGCAAAAAATTAGCGCTCTAACTTAACCCTTAGGGGTGGCTATTTTTTATCGCCCTTTTCCATAAATTTAGTATGGGGAAAAATGGCAATTTTTCAAAGTGAATTTTCTTTCAATTTTTTAAACTTAAATGGCTGTAATTATTTTAATAGTTAAGATAATCGCACATGGCTTACCATTTTGGAAGCTTCAACTTTAAGAGTATGTAAAAATATTTTTAAAAAAGTTTCAAAAATTAAAAGAAAATTCACTTTGAAAAAAATTCCATTTTTCCCCATACAAAATGTATGGGAAAGGGCGAAAAAAATAGCCACCCCTGAGGGTTAAGTTAGAGCGCTTATTTTTTGCAAGGCTTATTTTTTCATCAATGCCTAAAGTTTCAGGGGGTAAGACCGAAAAAAAAACAAATTTTTTTTTATTTCAATCGCCCTAATGTACATGTTATATTGCTTTTACATAAATATATACATTAGACTGGGCCAAATAAAAAAATTCTAGAGGTCTATCATCGCTAGTTTAGATTTTACAGACTTAACCTCATATTTGGTATAAAAACGACAAACCATTGTTGTGAAACACCATTTACCTGAACATATTTTTGTAGGAAATCGAATTCCCTACAAAAGTTGCATAGACGACAATTTTCTCAGATTAGCCGTTTTCTAGTATTGTTTTTAGATTTTCCTTTTTTTCAAAAATGCAAATATCAATGAATATAGATACAGATTCCTAAAGGAATTCTTAATGGGCTACAAAAAGGGTTAAACAACTTTTTTTGTAAAGTTACTCTTTTTAAAACTTATTTATTATCAAAGTTAAAAAAATCATATATGTCTTTTTTTGGTGTTTTTGATCTATTTTTTTACTTAATTTCGTTAATTAATATTAATTATTATATGCTTTCTCTACGAAAGCCTAGTTTTACAGTCTTCAAATGGCGCAACTACAAAAAACCAAAAAGTTGAATGATCTGTGAACTCAATACACTAATTTTCATATATTTTCGCGAGCTGAATTCAAATCCGTGATCACAATTAACCTAGCATGTCGCAGTTTGTCTCTAACCTTACAAAATCATCAAAAACTAGTATTGGTTTTTTTTGCGAGGTTAGGGCCGAACATCGGGACCGTTGTTGAATTCTGACATCGAATTCGGATTCAGCAGTCAATTTCCCTCAAGATTGTGTATTTAGATTTATTTCATTTTGACTTTGGTATTCATTGGTTCACGTAAATGGTGTTTTATATCAACGGTTTGTCGTTTTTATAGCAAAATCGACGTACCATACGAAAACTAACACTTTCAATTTTTTACGAAAACTAACACTTAAAACTCTGTAAGAAAACTAACACTTGTGTCCGACGAAAACTTAACACTTTTATTTTGTGTCTGACGAAAACTAACACTTTTGGTAGTACCTTTTCTTCAGAGAAAAAATGAAAGTGTTACTTTTCGTCAGACACAAAATAAAAGTGTTAGTTTTCTTCAGACACAAAAAAAAAAATAGTTTTCGTATGGCACGTCGATATGAGGTAAAGTCTGTAAAATCTAAACTAGCGATAATAGACCTTTACCCCCTTATTCATAAAAAATATTAAAGGATTATTAAGCTCTTATTATTCAAAATTTGTATGAAAATGTCATTTTAAAAAGCTTTATAAACCAATATTATTTTTTATGAATATGGGGGCTAGAATTTAATATTAAGGTCTGTAATTTTAACAGTATTTTTTCGCCTTTCTGAAAAAAATATCAGTATAATTTTTTTCAAAAAAAACTAAATTTGTTTTATTTGGCCCACAGGCCATAATTCACACATTTTTCGAAAATGACTTTGCGGCAATGAATTAAGGTAACGATATGTACATATATAACACGATAATGAATGTGATGAAAATCAGAAGAAACATAAAATCCCTAGAGCATTCGTATGTCTTGTTGTTGTATGTCTTCGAGGGCAACCCTATGGAACTGTCTGCACGTTTCTCACTGAAATGCTCAGCTTTTACTTTGGGACAGAAAAGTATGTTATAGCTGTCTTTAACGTCTTAGCGTACCTTATGCCACAAAATTATTTGACTACAAATCGGGATGATGTGATGCCACCGGCTCGTAGTATGCTTCCGCAAATGAATCCTTTTAGTTGAATGAAAGTTTGTCATCTGAAGCTTATGCCACACTTTTTAGTAATTTGTGGTGTATGTATGGATGCGATTGACAGCAACATTGGTACATCATTTTCCGTAACGTTAAGTGCTGTTGTTACTGAGCTTAACTGGCAAAAATCTGTTTTGAGTAGAAAGGCAGCCAGCGATTCTGATTGTAAGTAGATTTCTTGCATTTTTGATTCAAGAAATGACAAACACTGTATAAAGGAGAAATAGTGTAGAGTTTCTATATTGTCTAATTAAAAATTATATACAAACCTCATAAGCGCTTATACCAGCGCTGCTCATTGCATGTACAGTTTCTAGCATGCTTGAAACTAGTTGTGACATACCCACTGGTGTACTTTGTTCGCCTGCATAAGGAAAGGGTTGAAGCTGGGATGAAATTAAGCGTACTTCCCATTTTTCCATGTTCGCCACAATTGCTACATTTTCTGCGGGTAATGAGATTAGAGATGCTGTACGTGCCGATAGAAGTAGATCCTCGCGCAGCGCCATTTGCCATTTGTCTGGGGGCGCACAAGTACCCTACAAATTTATTTTATATATTTTTTTATACCAATTTAGTTATGTACACATATTGGGGTCTATCAGCAATTACGACAGAGCTTTCGCGGGGTGATAATTTTCCGTAATGTAGTGCAATCGAAATTTGGCAGTGGATTTCGATAACGTCGATATGATCCCTATGAATTCTATTCAATTCTTTCACATGAAAGTTTCATCGTAATTGCTGATAGGCCCCATTATGTTCTTGGTTGCAATAACGGTCCTAAGTCCTGAATACTTGTTTGCTCTGAAACAAATCAAAAAAATTAAGCAGATGCATAAACGGGTTTTGAACCCATGCTACAATAAGGTATACCTGCGCGAATTTAATCGAATCTATACACCCTTCGGCAGATATCTCCGGAACCAGTTGAGATATTGAAACTAAACACTTTTTGTAGCAATAAATAATAAGTACCTCTCGTTTGGTTCCCATTACACAATTTGGGTCCACATATTGATCGATATTTCTGACACGTAAACGTAATAATAGTGATCTTAAATTTTAAGCTGGGTAGCCTTTAATGACAAAAATACACTCGGAGAGTTTACCAAGCCATGTTGATGTTTCGCTTTGTTCTGCGACAGGGTGAATAGTAGATGTTGTATACTCGCACGATTTTTCGTCATCCCTTGTCAAGTTTTGTTTTGCACAAACCGGGTTCGGCGTTCTGCCATCTTCAGTGGAAATGACAGAAAATCCCCAGCATACTACTTCTACATGGATGTTGAGGATTTGTTAATAGCTTACCACAAATTTTGGAGCGACCTAGTAGAGATTGTTCATCTGTTTGAGTTATACACGAAACGCCCTTTAAAAAGTTTGTAACATCCCCAAAATATGGTTTTAAGGCCAAAACCCGTTTTTTCAGTCTCTTCGTAAAAAAAATTCATTAAAAATCAAATTTTCAACCAATTTCAAAATTCTCAACGGTTTTGGGTAAAGAATTGTTGACACTTTCGAAATATATAGTGTGTGAAAAAAGTATGTTACGTTTTTCTAGCCCGAAGTTGGAATTTTTGGAAATTTCATCCGGTTTTCCGGTTTTCCATTTTTTTGGCACTAATTGACAATGAATGAATCTTATTGGGCATGTGTCATGGAGGGTGACATGTAACACGGTCAATGGAAATAGTGTCAATTGACATTATTTCGCATTATAAATAACAATAGTGTCAATTGACACGGGACACACCGCTTCGCGGAACCGATGGGTTGGGCCGCGAACGCGTATATGTTATGGACGACATACTTTGAAAGGAAGAACTTTATTCCAATAATAATTTTGAATTTTTCCTAAGCCCTTCTATAAAAGAGTACTTTAACGACATTTTGGACTTTTTTGATTCACTTTTGACTAAACTAATTTAATTAATTTTAATTCATGCTGCTCTTATTTAAGTAAATTTGTAAGTCATGCCATGAAATATTTTAAAATCATATCATACCAAAAAATAAAAATTTGGAATCAAAAATCGCGCGATTTTTTATTCCACATTTTTGCCTGCGGCGCTTTTTAAAATAAATTTCAAAGTCAAGCCATTAAATATTTTAAAATAATATCATACTAAAAAAATAAAAATTTTTAATTAAAAATCGTGCCGTTTTTTAATTTCAAATATTTGCCTACGGCGCTTTTTAAGATAAATTTGAAAGAAAAAATTCAATTTATTATTAAATATCGCTTGATTTATATCAGATTATTAAATAAAAATTTACAATTAAAAAAAACGTACCATTGAGTATTTTAAATTGAAATCATACTATAAAATGCGACGCTTTTTGTAATGTTGAAAATCACATCATCAAACTCAAACATCGCGTGATGTTCAGTTGACATGCCATAAGCAATGTTGACGCTATTTCCATTTCAATTAGGAAATAACGTCAATAAACATATTTATTTATTTATTTAAAGTCGACACAGACAAAAAGCGGTCGACATAAAATATATATACAAAGCAGAAAAGTTAAAAAGTACATATAAATTAAAAGAATGTGTTGTACATAATAATATAATCTTAATTCTATACATACATATATTTATATGAATAACAAATTAATTAACAAATGCATTCGATTCCGATCAGCGCCGAAAATGGCAGGACGTGATGCCAATCCCAAGATTACTAACGTTGTTGGAATGCAATCGATTCCAATCAACTCAGTAAGTAGAAGACCAAAGAAAGTATTACATTGGAATCTGCGCAAAAGTGGCAGGACGTGTATCAAATCGAAATATTTACGTTGTTGGAATGCATTCGATTCCAATCAACTGCCAGACCAAAGTTGGAAAGCATTCGTTTCCAATCCTTCATTACTCGATAAAATGTGTGTGCATATTTTCGAGAGCGGTGTCAATCTGTTTCAGGCTAAATAATCAAGTATTGCATTACGTAAAGTAGCAAAGTTACATTCCGTACTAATACAGCTGTGCAAGTCATTGTAGTATGAGCACCAAATGCGCAGGGGATCATTTTTAGCAAAGTTTTGGGGAAAAATGGGTAAGTGAAATGGAACATAATGTCGGGACAGCCTAACAGGCACAGCGAAATTCAATCGACTAAGAAGGTCGGAAG
This sequence comes from Campiglossa producta, assembly GCA_964058755.1. Taxonomy (NCBI): domain Eukaryota; kingdom Metazoa; phylum Arthropoda; class Insecta; order Diptera; family Tephritidae; genus Campiglossa; species Campiglossa producta. The sequence continues at coordinate 70,665,654 of CAXKVI010000002.1, forward strand.
AATCCACCTCGCCTATTACCAGTTTGTGGAGGAACATCTCCCCGAGTCATATTGTTCGATTTTCCAGAGACGGTAAGCGAATGAGAAGAAGCCTACTTCTGTAGGGTGGGAGGTGACGATTAGAGTCCCAATTAAGGCCGCGAAGCGCAAAGATCAAAAATTGCTTTTGAACTGACTCAATTCGGTTTATATGAATTTGATATTGACAAAGAGAAGTTAAGTCAACTGACCTTATTTCCATTCCGAAAATGGAAGTAGTGTCAATTAAGGCCGCGAAGCGCAAAGATCAACAATTGCTTTTGAACTGACTCAATTCGGTTTATATGAATTTGATATTGACAAAGAAAAGTTAAGTCAACTGACCTTATTTCCATTCCGAAAATGGAAATAGTGTCAATTGACACTATTTCCATTGACCTTGCTATCTGTCACCTCATCGAGAGGCATTCATTACTTAATTATACCATTTTTTCTTTTTTGGAAAGGACTTCAAGTTTTCAAGATATGCATCGTAAACCGAAATCTAATATTTTGGTCTCAAGCGCCCTACAGGAGAACTGTGTTCAATTAGGCGGGTCGATTTCAAAATCGCCTCAGTGAAAAAGAAAATCGTATTTTAGGGATCAAAATAAGATTCTTTGCCGAAGGAAGCATACCTCTAAAACCAAATCTGATGTCCCGACATTTTACTTTTGTCCTTGAGCGCCAAAGTGTGAAAACCCCTTAGCTGACCCATTTAGAGTGCCCGAATCGTGCCCAAATATATGACCGACCCCCACCAACTTTGAAGGGGTCACGGACCCACGCCAGTGGCACACCCCCTAAAGCACCACCTGGGGGGTTCCCCATACAAACATTTAAAAAAATAACCATTTTTGGCATTTTTTATGAAAAAATCAGTGAATTGGCTATGTTTTTTAAAGTTCTTAAGAGAAAAATGAACTCCGAAAATAAAAAAGTCAATTAGCTGATTTTTTCACGTAAAGTTCCAAAAATTGTGATTTTTTTATTTTTTTTGTATGGGGAACCTCACAGGTGGGCTCTTAGGGGGTGCGCCACTGGCATGGGTGGGTCGGCCTACAAAGTTAGTGGGGTCAAAAGTATAAAGTCGGGACATCAGAATTGGTTTTAGGGGTACGCTTCCTTCGGCAAAGTGTCTTATTTTGATCCCTAAAACACGATTTTCTTTGTCACTTGGCTGATTTTCAAATCGACCCGCCTTCTTACACATAGTACCCCTGCAGGGGCTTGCGAACGAAAAATTTGATTTTGGATTATGCTGCATATCTTGAAAACTTGAAGTCCTTTCCAAAAAAATAAAACTGGTATAATTAAGTAGTGCATGCCTCTCGATGACACAATTGTCCACAATTCTCTACTCAAGACCGTTGAGAATACCAAAATCGGTTGAAAGCTTGATTTTTAATGATTTTTTTTTTCAACGAAAACTTACTCATCTTATCTTGACTTGAGCGGTTATTGCATGAGAACACTGGTATGTAGTTGAATACTTAATTTATTTACCTGCAGCACCATATCCGAAACATAGTGGTCGTTTACGCTAAGAAAAAGTGATGGGACAAAACCGGCGCGTAGTTTCATTCCGTCCCCAAAACTTGATTCGTCCTCTTGCGGCATATCTCTAATTGCCGGCACCGGTAGCTTTAACAAATGTATTGCCTCGTTAGCAGAAGTACATTTCGCAACAGCCGACGAGGTAGAGCTGCGATGTGAACAAACTTTGCGTGCATTTATATTGTAAGGACTCTGTCGAGTTGTTTTACTAGGAACGATTTCTACATCATTAAAGTTGCCTGCAGATGATGATTTCAAAGTATCAATTGAAGCAGCCGAACTGACTGACATAAGTGCTTGAGAAGTAGATGATGAAATGGGTACTATTTTATCTTTCACAATCTGATTTACACTTTGATGCGAATATGGATACTCTATTTCATCCGTTTCAAATTCTAACTCAGTAGCATTGGAAGGGGTCTGATAGGAGATGAGTGCGCTGTTGCATACCATGCATGTTTTATTCATATAAGTGTTATTGCGTGTAGCTTCAGAATCGGGTGTTGATACAGATAACTGAGACAAAGACTCATTAGTTAGACTTTCTGAAGGTAGAATGCCATTCTGAGACTCCAGCTTTACACTTTGCTCTGTGAACATATCGTAGTTTGATAATACTAAGTTCTTGCTTTTCATGTAATTAGTAGCAATTTGCTCAAAGTTGAACTTTACACCTGCATGTCTTTTCGATATTGGACCATTGTGTAATGAACAAAGCTGGTGTGTCCCACTAGAATCGCGTCCACTGACATTTATGTCGTTCCCCACTGTCGCAACCTTTTTCTCAGTCGTTGTAGTGAGATCTTCGGAGCTTTTCTTTAGGTTTACGAGTGGTTCATTTTCCCCTAACGTAAATACGACACCTTCAATATCATTTCTACTTGTATGCTCACGATTCTTTTGACAATTGTCAAAGTGTATCTCCTCTTCTAGACTAACCTTTTCTCGCCGAGGTTCAATACCCCATGTCATGCGATCACTCTTCCCCATACTGTTTTGTGTAATCAAATCGGAAAGTGACAAATTAGACATGGTACCTTCCAGCTTCATTTGTCTCTGCAGTTGATCATATTCGATCACATTAACCTTGTCATTCAACGTATCTCCTGGTCTTTTTTGACTAAGGCAGATACCTTCTCTCACAACTTGCCAAAATAAGTGTTTCCTTCCCGTATCGATAACACTTTTTTCAGCACATGTCATGCTGCCTTCAATACCATTATCAATTTCTATTGCTTCTACGGCACCTTCTATGCTTGCACTAAAACCACCTATTGCACTTTCATCTTCAACAGTCATTTCTTCGTTTTCCGGTGTTGTTATTAATACTCGAATTTTGCTATCTTCCTGAGAGTACAACTTATTGTTCTTACTTTCTTTAGTTTTTTTAAAATCTAGTAATGATTTCTTTTCAATGCCAGTATCCATGAGGTAGTTACCAATACGTAACTCTTGCTGCACGAAACGCGAGTCCCTAAAAGCCAACACCGTTGGAATCTCATTCTTTTTTAATGTGTAAATAACTTGAGCACCATAAATGTCTTCGTCATTATTTTTTACTTCATCTCCAACAGCATCATCAGAAATTTCACAACTATCTGATGTGGTGTTTAAATTTAACTTACAAGTCGATATGCGTTTTAATCCGCATGTATTGCTAAGATCGTTTGTGATACCACTACCAGCAGTATTTTTTTTCTGACCCCCTAAACCAAATCCTCGTTGATATACACCACTGTTGGACATTTTTAATAATTCATTGTTTCGTTGCTGGATTAAAAAATTGATTGTATCCTTATTAAAGTCTTCACGCTTCGCCGATCGTCGCACTTCCCCACAACGTATGAAGTAGGTGAGAATATTAAGTAATCTATCCACTGCTAGCTTTTCTGTTCCAAATATAACTGTGCGAGCCAATCGTGGTGGTAGTCCTATTGCGCCGTATAGGTCACCCATTTGAGCCCATAATGCGTTATATGGATGCTTCTGTGAAACCTGAAGTAGCTTGGCGCGCTGTTCAAGAGCCGCGGTAGATGATCCCGCGATAGAACTTGTTGAGTTAAAAGGTGCAACTGTAGAAACCCATCCAAGATGATGTGTTAAAATGGCTGTTAGCACTGTACTTATAAAACTGAAAAAATATTTTAAAAATAAAATTTACCTATATAATTAAATAAAATGCAGTTTATACTAACAAATTTGTATCTTTGGTATCGGCAATTGAAAGCAGCCAACAGAGCTCTTTCATGAACTTCTCTGCAACACTTTTTGAATATTTATTGCCACTTGTAGTAATACTGAGCCAGATAGGGCATTTAATACGCTGCGCTGTGAACAGATCACTGAACCATTGCTGCGTCTCTAACCATGCTTGAAACATTGTCTGCAAGGAGTAGAAAAGAAATATGTCACCGTTAATGAGACGCTTATTACAAAAAATCTGTAAAAAATTGCAGAACCTGCCTGTAAAAGTAATAAGCACCTCTACACAATACATGCTCACAAATAAACTGTGTGGGGGTTTACCAACTAGGCACAGTGGTTCGGATTCATACAGTTCTTGGGAACAATATAAGGAGTGGTCTCAGGTTGTTGAACTTTCGCAGATTTTATACGTAAGCTAGTTAAGAAATATTACTAAAATCATTAAAATCAATCACCTCAATTGGTCTGTAATATAAAATGTAAATACAAATTTTACTCTAATGAAAGGTATTGACGGCACTAAGAATAGTTGAAATCGGCTACTCCCTTGGACCTATACAAAAAAATTACTATACATTTTAATATCTATTAAAAAAATACATATCGCACCCTACATCAAAACATTTTTTAGGTCACTTTCTTAGCATAGATCACATAGCTGTTAACTCTCCTCAGCATCTCTATAGCGGAATTGTATTTGATTATTTATGTCTAAAGGCAAAACACAGTGCCCTTGAAAGACAAACAGGGTGAACTAAGATGGCGAAAAAACAGGAAATAAGGGTTTGTTAACATTATTGTATAACAAAAATCCAGTTGAGGTGAAATCCTAGCTGATCCTTTTTGAAATAAGCGTATTTTACTTTTTTATTTCTGTATGCCCCCACACGGTACTGTAGAACGATTTTTAATCTAGTAATATTAATATCTATAGGCTCATTCCATTTCAAGACAACCGGTACTGAAATCCATAAATAAAAAACATTGTTACAGTTGGCTTAAAAAGTTACAAATAACAAGTAAGGAAGTCTAAGTTCCGGTGAAACCGAACATTACATACCCAGCTGTGCACATAAAGTGGGCGTGATCGTTCACCGATTTTTCTTATTTTCTGTGGTAGTACTCTACATAAACATAACATGCCTGGTACCTAGTTTCGTAAATCTATCTCACACCGTTCTGAAGTTGTTAGCAGTCGAATTTAAAAATTGCTTGACTCATAAGTGGGCGGTGCCACGCCCACTTTCCAAAATTTTGAAAAAATTATGTAAAGTATATGAAAGTTGATGTATGTACCAAATTATATTATTATAGCGAAATCAGTTAATTAGATATGGACTTTTCAATATTTCCACCTCCTTTCAATATAACTTTTATGAAAAAGTAGGCGTGGTCGCGAAGCGATTTCGTTTATTTTCTATAGCTGAATTTACCACAACAATAGTATGTCCTCTACGGAATTTCGTTATACTAGCATAAACTGTTCTGAAGTTATTAAGAGTCAAAATTTTAAAATTTCTTCAAATATACGTGGGCGGTACCACGCCCCCTTTTCAAAAATTTTTATAAAATCGGCCTTAGAACATCTAAATCAATACATATTGCAAATTTTATCATTGTAGCTGCTTCTAATATTGAATTAACCCATTTTATACGTTTTTCGAAATTTTCGATATCGAAAAAGGGGCGTGGTTATGGTCCGATTTTACCCATTTTCAATAGCAATCTATTCTGAACCCAAATAAGTACGCATGCCAAATTTGGTGAAGATATCTCATTATTTGCTCAAGTTATCGTGTTAACGGACAGACGGACGGACGGACGGACGGACGGACGGACGGACGGACGGACGGACGGACATGGCTCAATCAAATTTTTTTTCGATCCTGATCATATTGATATATGGAAGTCTATATCTATCTCGATTCCTTTATACCTGTACAACCAACCGTTATCCTAACAAAGTTATAATACCCTGTGTACAAGTACAGCTGGGTATAAAAAGTCGCTCTAGACAAAAAACTGTAGAAGAACTTTTTTCTATAGGCTCATTCCATTTCAAGACAACCGGTCCGCGCGGGACATGATTTTTGATTTCGATGAAATTTTAATTTGTTGTTCTTTGGTCAAAATAAAGAAACAGGTTTTTTTTCTGAAAAAATTTTTTTTCGGATTTATCGGCCGTTGAAATCGTTAAAATGCAATGAACATTTCTTTCGCCCATTTTTTCAACTCGCAATAACTTTGTCAAAAATTAACCGATTCTCCTAATTTTTTTAAATTTATGAAAAATATTATATAGTTTAAAAATTTATTTTTTTTTCAGTATTTAGTAAAAATTTATGACTTTTTTAAAAATTAATATCTCAAAAAAGCTTATTTTTTATACCTTTCATGAACATGAAATGGTATTATAACTTTGGTCCGATGTTTGTAAATATGAGAAGAAGAAGAGATAGACCCATCAATAAGTATACCGAAATGATCAGGATGACGAGATGAGTTGATTTAGCCATGTCCGTCTGTCCGTCTGTCCGTCTGTCCGTCTGTCTGTCTGTCTGTCTGTCTGTCTGTCTGTCTGTCTGTTTGAACGCAAACTAGTCCCTCAGTTTTTGAGATATTTGGCTGAAATTTGGTATGCGGCCACCATTTTCCAATATAGGAATCATTTGTCGGAACCAGCAAGATCGGACCAATATAACATATAGCTCCCATACAACCGATTATTCCGATAAACGGATTTTGGGCTATAACTCCTGTAATTAAACACGAAGGAACGTGAAATTTTATAAGTGTTGCTATTTTTATATGTGAAATATCGATGCTGAAAATCATAGAGATGGGATAAATATTTCACATAGCTCCCATACAATCGATTATTCCCATAAAAGGATTTTGGGCTATAACTCCTGTAATTAAACACGTAGGAACGTGATATTTTGGACGTATTGCTATTTTTATATGTGAAATATCGATGTTGAAACTCATAGAGATGGGATAAATATTTCACATAGCTCCCATACAATCGATTATTCCGATAAACGGATTTTGGGCTATAACTCTTGTAATTAAACACGTAGGAACGTGAAATTTTGGACGTATTGCTATTTTTATATGTGAAATATCGATGTTGAAAATCATCGAGATTGGATAAATATTTCACATAGCCCCCATACAATCGATTGTTCCGATAAACGGATTTTGGTAGATAACTCCTGTAAGTATATAGGTAGGAACGTGAAATTTTGGAAGTATCGCTATTTTTATATGCGAAATATCGATGTTGAAAATCATTGAGATGGCATAAATATATCACATAGCTCCCATACAATCGATTATTCCGATAAGCGGATTTTGGGCTATAAGTCCTGTAATTAAACACATAGGAACGCGAAATTTTGGAAGCATCGCTATTTTTATATGTAAAATATCGGTGTTGAAAATTATTGAAATGGGATAAATATTTCACATAGCCCCCATACAATCGATTGTTCCGATAAACGGATTTTGGTAGATAACTCCTGTAATTATATCGGTAGGAACGTGAAATTTCGTAAATGTTGCTATTTTAGAATGTGGAATGTCGATGTTAAAAATCAATGAGATTGGACCAATATAACACATCGTCCCCATATAATCGATAGCTCCGATAATTTCGGTATGAGCTAAAGTTAAATTCACACAGGCTGTACTGGGGATCAAACAGTGAAAATCGTGACGCTTATTCATGAAAGGTATTTAGCCTTCGGCACAGCCGAAGACAGCTTTCCTTACTTGTTTTGTTTTGAAATTTTTTCTATATTGATTCAAAAGTTCATATTTCAACTTGACTAAATGCCTATTAGCCAAAATTCGTTGTTTTCCAGATATGAATTTTTGAATATTAAACATCTTTTCCACCCATATATTGATGCATATTATCTTTGTTAAATATTCAAAAATTCATATCTCGAAAACAACGAATTTTGGCTAGTTGATATTTAGCCAAGTTGAAATATAAACTGTTTACTTAATACAGAAAAAGTTTAAACAAACAAAATATTACCGTTTTAGAGATATTAATTTTTGAAAAAAGTCAGAAATTTTTACTAAATACTGAAAAAAATGTCTTTCTTTAACTATATGCTATTGTTTATGAATTTCTATTCAAGTAAAAGTAAAAACGAACATTTCAAAGAAAAAATCATGAGAATCGGTTAATTTTTGACAAAGATAATATGCATTGCATCAATATATGGGGGGAAAAAATGTTTAATATTCAAAAATTGATATCTCGAAAACAACGAATTTTGGCTAATAGGCATTTAGTCAAGTTGAAATATAAACTGTTGACTCACCAGAGAAAAAATTTCAAAACAAAAAAATAAGCTTTTTTGCGATATTAATTTTTGAAAAAAGTCATAAATTTTTACTTAATACTGAAAAAAAAACTATATAATATTTTTTTATAAATTTATATAAAAGTAAAAGTAATAACGAACATTTAAAAAAAATTAGGAGAATCGGTTACTTTTTGACCAAGTTATTGCGCGTTGAAAAAATGGGCGAAAAAAATGTTCATTGGATTTTAACGATTTCAACGGCCGATAAATCCGAAAAAAAATTTCAGGAAAAAAAGACACGTGTTTCTTTATTTTGACCAAAGAACAACATATTAAAATTTCATCGAAATCAAAAATCATGTCCCGCGCGGACCGGTTGTCTTGAAATGGAATGAGCCTATAGAAAAAAGTTCTTCTACAGTTTTTTGTCTAGAGCGACTTTTTATTTGTAACTTTTTAAGCCAACTGTAACAATGTTTTTTATTTATGGATTTCAGTAGAACCCTGTGTTGCTAAAAACCTTGTATACAGGATTAACCCATCAAAAAGGGCAATGAAAATAGTATTTCACTTCAATTTTATTTTTTTATACAATCGACTGTTAACAAAGCGCTTTTCCCGTTCTATTCGGCATTTTAGTTCAACCTGTTTGTCTTGCCAACACTTTTTCAAATGTATTTAAAGTTCAGCGCATGTTGAGGAATACGGGACTCATATCTTCCATCTTATAGAATCAGGCTTCTTCTTATTTATTTACTAACTCTGGAAAATCGAAGAATATTGCTCGAGTTAATGTTCCTACATAAGCTGATTCTCGAGGTTGACTCCTCTGAACTGCTAAGCCGACTGAACTTTGCTGTCCCGGCTAGGGAGTCCACACCAGGGTTAGCACTTTTAACACTTTTTTTCCTACCAAAACCCAACTAAAAATCGACGAAAATTGGCCGTCATCCTGCCAATATTTTCTTGACGGCATCAAAACTTTTCTCATGAGTACCAAAAATAACTAAAGTATGAAACCGATTAAAATAACGATCCGGTTTCGGTTTTGTATTACAAAAAAAAAAAAAATTGTAACGTGTTTCGGTTTCGGTTCCGGTTTCGTTCTTTAACATTTATTTCGGTTTCACAATAAAAAAAGCGAGCACAACAAGATTTTGCTACTACAAAACTCAAAATAGGTTTAAATTTTTATACCTTTTTTCCTGCGACCATGATGGATTTTTCTCCAATGTTATCTCTTCTTCTCTACATATAATAAAATTGTAACAGGTTGATGTCTGTACATTGCAGATATTCAAAAAAAATTCCATCATTATTAAGCCAGTAGCAAAAGAGCCATTGGCAAAAAATGGGGGCTCCGCCCCAAAATATGCAAATGGATCTACACTGCAATCATTCGACCAATCATGCTTTATGGAGTTGTGGTATGGTGGCCTGCGCTGATCAAGGCAACAAACCTAAATCTGTTAGGTAAAGTCCACAGATCTTGTATGATATGTATAAGCGGTGCTTTATAAGAACAACGGGAGTGTAATGGGGTGTAGTTGCTGTGTAACCTTGCTCAATCTCGACTCTTGCGTCCTCGTTCGTGCACTCTGCGCAACGTGAGCTATCTAGGCTCGCGACAGAAAGAGAGGGAGCCCCGGTGGGGCCACTCTGACATTCTTGGTTTAAGGGCTCACCGAGGTCTTTTTCACAGCGTCTGTTCACCATGAGGTGGGGCTGTAAGCGGGCGTCTGTCTTTGAGCAAGCATATAAATGTTTAAATCTTTACCATAAACCCCGAAAACAGGTTGTGCGATGGGTTGGGACCCGTCACGTAAACACCTCTATTCCAATGAAAACGAAAAAACCAAAGCCTCGGATGAGAACCCCCTTTAATGTTGACGACCCGACAAAACGACTTAAGGACTACGAGAAGGATATTAGGGCATGTACCTTGAATGTCCGGACCATTTCAAGGGAAGGTACCGCTGCCCGACATCACCGCCCTACAGGAAATTCGATGGACGGGGCCAGGCAAGACGACCATCGGACCTTGTAACGTCTACCATAGTGGTCAGACACGCGGCAAAGCGCGTGGTGTAGGATTCGTGGTGGGAAATAGAGTGCGCCGCCAAGTACTAGCGTTCACACCCGTGAACGAGCGTCTAACTGCGATCCGCATCAAGGCGAGGTTCTTCAACATAAGATTTATCTGTGCCTACGCGCCGACTGACGAGAAGGACTCCTTCTACGATAAACTTGAACGGCCTTATGATCGCTGCCCCCAACATGATATCAAAATCGTGCTCGGCGACTTAAATGCCAAGGTGGGCAAGGAAGGAGTCTTTGGTCCTACAGTTGGAAAATTTAGTCTAAACGATAATAACATCACCCAACGGCACTAGGTTGATTGACTTCGCCTCTGCTCGCAATATGGTCATCAGTAGTACTAGGTTCCAGCATAAACGAATACACCAAGCCACATGGCTGTCCCCTGATCAAAGATCAAGAAACCAGATTGATCATGTCATGATCGACGGCAGACATAGCTCCACCGTTCTGGACGTGCGTACCCTGCGTGGTCCCAATATCGACGCGGACCATTATCTTGGCGTAGCCACACGCCTCTGTGCAGCGAAGAAAGTGCGCACAGTAACGGAAGGAAAGTTTGACGTCGAGAAGCTGCGCATGACACAGACAGCTGATAATTTCTCCACTCGACTCTCACACCTGCTATCAGAGGGCAATCCTCGACCTAACGATGTAACCGAGCAATGGAACATATCTCTCACTCATTGCGTACCGCCGCTGAGGCCACTATAGGGTTCCAGCGAGCCCGCAAGAACAACTGGTACGATGAGGAATGCAAAATTGCCTCGAAAAAAAAGGACGCTTCCTTGCTTTTGGTGTGATCTTTTCTTATAACAAAATTCATACATCTTTTCATGCATGGAAAAAAGTAATGCATTACCTACTTTCCCACTGGGTAGTTTTGTTTTGAGCGTACTCATGAAACAAAAGATAGAGCAACATAGAGCAAGAAAAGTGTTCCTGAGTTTTTTTGGAAAAAGAGCATCATTTTGCGCCGAGTTGCATTCGATTTGGTATAAAAAATTAGTAGAAATGAAAGTGCAATTGTTCTCTAAACTAAAAAAAAAAGGAAAATATTGATGGAAAAGTCCTCACAATTTCCGTTGCGAACGGGCGCAACCCGCAGTGTATGGCAACGCTATCGTGAGGCGAAGAAGGAAGAGAGACGCCTTTTCAGAAAAAAGCAACGTGAGGCCGAAAGGCGTGAGTGTGAGGAGCTTGAGATCCTGGCTGACAGGAATGAAAATTCTACGAAAAGATCCGGCGGATGACGGAAGGTTTTAAGACCGGGGCAAATTCCTGCAAGGACAATAATGGCTACCTGGTAACCGACGTACAGAGTGTACTTATGTTATGGAGGGAACGCTTCTCCTCATTGCTAAGTTGCGAGGGAGACGTTGAACCCGATACCCCAATCCCTGACGATGGAAAAATCGTCGCACCACCCGACTATGATGAAGTGAGGATAGCTATACTCCGGCTCAAAAACAAGAAAGCGCTTGGATAAGACGGACTACCCGCCGAGCTATTCAAACACGGAGGCGAAGAGCTGATAAAAAGCATGCATCAGCTCTTAAGCAGAATATGGTCAGACGAGTGCATGCCTCCAGATTGGAACTTAGGTGTGCTCTGCCCAATCCACAAGAAAGGCAATCCCGCTAACAGCACCAACTACCGTGGAATCAGCCTTTTAAATATCGCATACAAGGTTCTTTCCAGCGTATTGTACGAAAGATTGAAGCCCATAGTAGACACGCTGAATGGACCTTATCAGTGTGGCCTCAGACCTGGTAAGTCTACCATCGACCAGATTTTCACAATACTACAAATCTTGGAGAAGACCCACGATAAGAGAATTGGCAGACACCATGTTGTTGTTGATTTCAGGGCCGCTTTTGACCGTGCGAAAAGAGTTGCCTTCATGATGCTATGTCTGAATTGGACTTGCCTGCAAAGCTCATACGGCTATGCCAAATGACACTTAACAGCTCCGTCAGAATTGGGAAGGCCCTCTCTGAGCCATTCGAAACCAAACGAAGCTTCAGACAAGGCGACTCCCTTTCATGCGATTTCTTTAACTTGATGCTGGAGAAGATAATTCAAGTAGCGGAGCTTAACCGCAATGGCACAATCTTTTACAAGAGCGTGCAATTGTTGGCGTATGCCGATGATATCGATGTCATTGGCCTTAATAACCGTGCCGTAAGCTCTGCCTTCTCTGGTTTGGATAAAGAAGCGAAAAAAGTGGGTATTGCGGTGAACGAGGACAAGACGAAGTATCTGCAGTCATCAAAGAAAGAATCGGCGCACCTGCGCCTTGGCAGCCAAGTTACCGTTGATAGTTACTGTTAAAATCCTGAGGCTCGTTTAATTAAATGAATATCACAACGTGTAGTTTTGTTTTATTAAACGTATATTCATTTATAATATACACTACTTTATTTATATATATAGAGTGTTAACAAATAGGAAATTATTTATGTAAATGCTTTGTGCGTTCTAATATGAGTGCATTCTCGCCGGGAGCTTAATTCGACTGACTGCATTTTTTTAAGCTTTTATTTAGTTTCACCTGACGGCTGTCTGTTAACAAATCTTGCAAGCTAAATTTGATACACTTCCCGGTGTCCGATTGATCTGAAATTCTGCACCCATGTTTGTAAAAAAAAAATTCCGCTAGGTGGGGCTGAGATAGCGGTAATAAAAACTCAAAATCGTAATTATGGACCGATTTGGCTGATATTTTACGTGTGTGTTACTTAATTAATTTCTAAATGTTAAAAAAAAATTGGACCCGCTAGGTGGCGCGTGAGTCGCTTTATTTGAGAATTACGAAGGTCTTTTTTCAGTGTCGATTAATTCGTTTTTCAACGAACTTCCCGTTAAGGTAGGATCTTGAAATTTTCATCATCGTTTAGTTTTATACCCCAATGCACTATATTGGGTAGAGATATTTGAAAAATTTAATTTACAGAGATTTTGCCTTCGATTTTGAACTAACTCCCCGTTGAGCTGGGGTTTTGAAATTTTCACCATCGATCAGGTTTTACTGACAATGCATTATACAAAAAAAAAAAATCTAAAATATTGCTTTATTTGCAAAAATTCAATCATCACCCAAGTTTAGTCGTTTTTCCCTATTGCCATAGAAAGAAGATAGGAATTCGGCGCGTGGTGTACTCCAAAAGTACCTTTACTTACCACGCTGTGAATTCCTTTACTCTTATGAGCATTGTCTATTGATATGCAGATGGCACTAAGCATTATATGTATATTGATATGCAGATGGCGCTGAAGAATACAACATTCGGCTAATTCCTTCACTCTTTTGAGCAATTATGCATAAAAAGTTGGCTCTGCTGATTTTGAATTATTAAATTGAAGAAAAAAGGAAACTGCTAATTATTATTGAAACGCAGTTCTAATTAATTATAAGCTTTTATTTAGTTTCACCTGACGGCTGTCTGTTATCAAATCTTGCAAGCTAAATTTGATACACTTCCCGGTGTCCGATTGATTTGAAATTCTGCACCCATGTATAACCCTGATGACAATGCAATATTATAAAAAAAAAAATTCGATAGGTGGCGCGTGGGTCGCTATATTTTCAAAATTCGCATTTATGGTCCGATTTAGCTGAAATTCGTAACATGTATTACTACCATGAAAAGAAATATTTTTATAAAAAAAAATTCCGCTAGGTGGGGCTGAGATAGCGGTAATAAAAACTCAAAATCGTAATTATGGACCGATTTGGCTGATATTTTACGTGTGTGTTACTTAATTAATTTCTAAATGTTAAAAAAAAATTGGACCCGCTAGGTGCCGCGTGAGTCGCTTTATTTGAGAATTACGAAGGTCTGTTTTCAGTGTCGATTAATTCGTTTTTCAACGAACTCCCCGTTGAGGTAGGATCTTGAAATTTTCATCATCGTTTAGTTTTCTGCCTCCACGCAAAATAACAAAAAAATAATTCCGATAGGTGGCGCACGCGTAGAGATATTCGAAAGTTTTCATTCCAGGAAATTTTGCTTTTGATATTGTACTAACTTGCAGTTAAGATGGGATTTTGCAAATTTTCATCATCGTTCAGGCTTCGCTAACAGTAAAAAAAAAATTAGCTTAATTTCAAAAATCCCATTTATCGTTTAGTTTAGTCTTTATTCCAATATCCCAAAAGTAACTTTATTAACCACGCGGCTTTATTGTAAAAGATTCTATGTTTTCTGTTGCTGCTAGCAGCCGATTGATGTCGCTGCGGCATTATTGCCTCTTTGCCGCACGGCTTTATAGCGGCGTCACAATCAATGTTTGCCGCAGCATTATGTATTGACAGATGAGTTGAACGTGTGTATTTAGGTAGAGAACGACACATTGCGCATCACGAGTGACATCTGACATGCAAAAGTTGCCAACTTTCAACTTTGTATGCATGAAAAGCATAAGAAGAAGCATTTTACACTTGGCTCTCATATAGTTGATTGTGCCGCTGTTGCTGTGACGCATAAGTTTGCGTTAAATGCATGTAGGTACATACGAAACTTGGTTGTCACGCGGCTTTTGATATTGTACCTTTAAAGATAAATTGGCTTTAGTACAATATCAAAAGTTGACTTCAAAGATGCCGTGTAATGTTGATGCATTAAAAGAAATGGATCGGATGAGGAATGTTAAAATAACTAAGTAAAGATTGCATAACTAATTTAAACAATACATATTTTATATTTAAAATAAATTCAAGAAAAAAGATGTTCTAAGCACAAGCTTATAGGTATATTTCTTGTTGATAAACCGAACTAAAAAGTAAAAAATAAAATTAAAGAAAAAAAAACTTTTTTAAGATTAACTAAAAAGTAAAAAATAAATTGATTGTAAAGGAATATAACACTTTGTAAGTTCATTGTAACCTTTAAAGATAGTTTGGCTTCTTCGTCTGCCACAAAATAATTCCATTTTGTACATAATTATATATTTCTAACATTAAAACTTTACACCTAAATTATTAAATTTTCCAGTATATATCACATTCCTAATTTTATTAATAATAAAAGCGTGTTAAATTTCGATAGCAAGAAAAGAAGGTCCTGAATGTTCTTAATTATACCATCAAATAGAAAAGAAGGTCCTAAATGTTTTTAATTATACCATCAAAATTTAACACGCTTTTATTATTAATAAAATTAGGAATGTGATATATACTGGAAAATTTAATAATTTAGGTGTAAAGTTATAATGTTAGAAATATATAATTATGTACAATATGGAATTATTTTGTGGCAGACGAAGAAGCCAAATTATCTTTAAAGGTTACAATGAACTTACAAAGTGTTATATTCCTTTACAATCAATTTATTTTTTACTTTTTAGTTAATTTTATAAACCAATAATAAAAGCTTATCTTTAAAAAAGTTTTTTTTTCTTTAATTTTATTCTTACTGTCATTCCAATATGCAAGTTCACTTTGTAGGTATAGCATCTAATTGATTTCTCTTATACGTGCATACATACAGACATATGTATACACATATATATTTACTCTTATGTGATAGCTGAATTTACTCATATTTTAACACGCCACCTTAAATTTAGCTTTCTTACATTTACAATGTAAATTTAACATATTGGCATAATTTTAAAATATCTCTAAATTTTTAAAATTTCATTCATCCTAGTGACTTCGTAAACATGTCTGGTGGATTATTTTCAGAATCTATTTTAATTGCATCAATTTCTCCATTTCTCCATACTCAGCTTCTGTAGAAGATTTCGTTACAATGTCTTGTTTTTTCGATTTCCAAAATATAGTATTACCATACATTCTTATAACATATTCTATCGTGGATTTTCTATCAGTGATATCTCCTGCCCAATCAGAGTCAACACAACCGTCTAATATATCAGAATCAACACTTTTCTCAAATTTCAGTTTCAGCCGTTTAGTATAATACAAATATTTCAATATCCTTAATGCATACTTATAATGACTATGATCATAAGAACTTTGAAACCTGCTTAAATAATTTACACTGTAACAAATATCTGGCCTTGTACTGGAGCCTACATACAACAGTGCTCCAATTAAATTTCTATACTTGATATCATTAGAAGCTGATATTGCAGGCTCACAATTAAAATTTTGCTCCATTGGAGTCGTATACAATTTTGCGTTTTCAACTTCAAATTTTTTTGCTAAAGATTCAATATATTTTTATAAGCTTTTATTTAGTTTCACCTGACGGCTGTCTGTTATCAAATCTTGCAAGCTAAATTTGATACACTTCCCGGTGTCCGATTGATTTGAAATTCTGCACCCATGTATAACCCTGATGACAATGCAATATTATAAAAAAAAAATTTCGATAGGTGGCGCGTGGGTCGCTATATTTTCAAAATTCGCATTTATGGTCCGATTTAGCTGAAATTCGTAACATGTATTACTACCATGAAAAGAAATATTTTTATAAAAAAAAATTCCGCTAGGTGGGGCTGAGATAGCGGTAATAAAAACTGAAATCGTAATTATGGACCGATTTGGCTGATATTTTACGTGTGTGTTACTTAATTAATTTCTAAATGTTAAAAAAAAATTGGACCCGCTAGGTGCCGCGTGAGTCGCTTTATTTGAGAATTACGAAGGTCTGTTTTCAGTGTCGATTAATTCGTTTTTCAACGAACTTCCCGTTGAGGTAGGATCTTGAAATTTTCATCATCGTTTAGTTTTCTGCCTCCACGCAAAATAACAAAAAAATAATTCCGATAGGTGGCGCACGCGTAGAGATATTCGAAAGTTTTCATTCCAGGAAATTTTGCTTTTGATATTGTACTAACTTGCAGTTAAGATGGGATTTTGCAAATTTTCATCATCGTTCAGGCTTCGTTAACAGTAAAAAAAAAATTAGCTTAATTTCAAAAATCCCATTTATCGTTTAGTTTAGTCTTTATTCCAATATCCCAAAAGTAACTTTATTAACCACGCGGCTTTATTGTAAAAGATTCTATGTTTTCTGTTGCTGCTAGCAGCCGATTGATGTCGCTGCGGCATTATTGCCTCTTTGCCGCACGGCTTTATAGCGGCGTCACAATCAATGTTTGCCGCAGCATTATGTATTGACAGATGAGTTGAACGTGTGTATTTAGGTAGAGAACGACACATTGCGCATCACGAGTGACATCTGACATGCAAAAGTTGCCAACTTTCAACTTTGTATGCATGAAAAGCATAAGAAGAAGCATTTTACACTCGGCTCTCATATAGTTGATTGTGCCGCTGTTGCTGTGACGCATAAGTTTGCGTTAAATGCATGTAGGTACATACGAAACTTGGTTGTCACGCGGCTTTTGATATTGTACCTTTAAAGATAAATTGGCTTTAGTACAATATCAAAAGTTGACTTCAAAGAAGCCGTGTAATGTTGATGCATTAAAAGAAATGGATCGGATGAGGAATGTTAAAATAACTAAGTAAAGATTGCATAACTAATTTAAACAATACATATTTTATATTTAAAATAAATTCAAGAAAAAAGATGTTCTAAGCACAAGCTTATAGGTATATTTCTTGTTGATAAACCGAACTAAAAAGTAAAAAATAAAATTAAAGAAAAAAAAACTTTTTTAAAGATAAGCTTTTATTATTGGTTTATAAAATTAACTAAAAAGTAAAAAATAAATTGATTGTAAAGGAATATAACACTTTGTAAGTTCATTGTAACCTTTAAAGATAATTTGGCTTCTTCGTCTGCCACAAAATAATTCCATATTGTACATAATTATATATTTCTAACATTAAAACTTTACACCTAAATTATTAAATCTACCAGTATATATCACATTGATAATTTTATTAATAATAAAAGCGTGTTAAATTTCGATAGCAAGAAAAGAAGGTCCTGAATGTTCTTAATTATACCATCAAATAGAAAAGAAGGTCCTAAATGTTTTTAATTATACCATCAAAATTTAACACGCTTTTATTATTAATAAAATTAGGAATGTGATATATACTGGAAAATTTAATAATTTAGGTGTAAAGTTATAATGTTAGAAATATATAATTATGTACAATATGGAATTATTTTGTGGCAGACGAAGAAGCCAAATTATCTTTAAAGGTTACAATGAACTTACAAAGTGTTATATTCCTTTACAATCAATTTATTTTTTACTTTTTAGTTAATTTTATAAACCAATAATAAAAGCTTATCTTTAAAAAAGTTTTTTTTTCTTTAATTTTATTATAAGCTTTTATTTAGTTTCACCTGACGGCTGTCTGTTAACAAATCTTGCAAGCTAAATTTGATACACTTCCCGGTGTCCGATTGATCTGAAATTCTGCACCCATGTATAACCCCGATGACAATGCAATATTATAAAAAAAAAATTTCGATAGGTGGCGCGCGGGTCGCTATATTTTCAAAATTCGCATTTATGGTCCGATTTAGCTGAAATTCGTAACATGTATTACTACCACGAAAAGAAATATTTTTGAAAAAAAAAATTCCGCTAGGTGGGGCTGAGATAGCGGTAATAAAAACTCAAAACCGTAATTATGGACCGATTTGGCTGATATTTTACGTGTGTGTTACTTAATTAATTTCTAAATGTTAAAAAAAAATTGGACCCGCTAGGTGGCGCGTGAGTCGCTTTATTTGAGAATTACGAAGGTCTGTTTTCAGTGTCGATTAATTCGTTTTTCAACGAACTTCCCGTTGAGGTAGGATCTTGAAATTTTCATCATCGTTTAGTTTTATACCCCAATGCACTATAATAAAAAAATAATTCCGATAGGTGGCTCATGGGTAGAGATATTTGAAAAATTTAATTTACAGAGATTTTGCCTTCGATTTTGAACTAACTCCCCGTTGAGCTGGGGTTTTGAAATTTTCACCATCTATCAGGTTTTACTGACAATGCATTATACAAAAAAAAAAAAAATCTAAAATATTGGTTTATTTGCAAAAATCCAATCATCACCCAAGTTTAGTCGTTTTTCCCTATTGCCATAGAAAGAAGATTGGAATTCGGCGCGTGGTGTATTCCAAAAGTACCTTTACTTACCACGCTGTGAATTCCTTTACTCTTATGAGCATTGTCTATTGATATGCAGATGGCACTAAGCAATATATGTATATTGATATGCAGATGGCGCTGAAGAATACAACATTCGGCTAATTCCTTCACTCTTTTGAGCAATTATGCATAAAAAGTTGGCTCTGCTGATTTTGAATTATTAAATTGAAGAAAAAAGGAAACAGCTAATTATTATTGAAACGCAGTTCTAATTAATTTATTAGATTTTACTGATTGTGTTTTCATTCGCGTGATTCAAGTGCTAGAATTAGGTGTTAATGTAATATGAGAAATAAAATTAAAGAAAAAAAACTTTTTTATAAGCTTTTATTTAGTTTCACCTGACGGCTGTCTGTAATCAAATCTAAACACTTAAATATAATAGCCGCGTGACATCCAAGTTTCGCATGTGCATGCATTTAACGCAAACTTATGCGTCACAGCAACAGCGGCACAATCAACTATATGAGAGCCAAGTGTAAAATGCTTCTTCTTATGCTTTTCATGCATACAAAGTTGAAAGTTGCCAACTTTTGCATGTCAGATGTCGCTCGTGATGCGCGATGTGTCGTTCTCTACCTATATACCCACGTTCAACTCATCTGTCAATACATAATGCTGCGGCAAACATTGATTGTGACGCCGCTATAAGAGAACACCAAAATAAAGCAATATAAATGCTGAAAACCACGTCAACTGAATATTTATTCACAGAATATTTCCTTTTGCACGTGCTTTTTCCATACGTCAAAATTTACTTATACAAAATATTTTCTACGTTCTCTGTTGCCGCAATAACCCTGCAAAAATCGTTGCATTATGTGTTCCAATTTTCTAATATTGGAGTACTCCAATAGTAATCCTTTGTCTACATAATCGGACCACCTTCAGCTTTTTGAAAGCCGATCATTGCTCCTGCCTTATCGACGAAAATTACGACACTATCGCTCTGACAATATATACTCCAAGGAGTGACAACATTGGAGTACATTGCAAAGTACTCTGACAGTAGGTACTCCATTGAGTAGCAGAAACAAAGCGAAGGTTGGAGTAGGTGGTCCAGTCCTAGGACATCGCAATGTTAATTGGAGCACAATTTTTATATGAAAAAGTATTACATTTGGAGTACTCTGATGCTCCAATTGGAGTATTCTTTGGATAGGAAATAGGGTACTCTCGATTTTTGCAGGGCCCTGCAAAAATCGTTGGATTATGTGTTCCAATTGTTTGATATTAGAGTACTCCAATACTAATCCTTTGTATACCTCATCGGACCACCTTCAGCTTTTTGAAAGCCGATCATTGCTCCTGCCTTATCGACGAAAATCACGACACTATCTCTTTGACAGTATATACTCCAAGAAGTAACAACATTGGAGTACATTGCAAAGTACTCTGACGGTAGGTACTCCATGGAGTAGCAGAAACAAAGCGAAGGTTGGAGTAGGTGGTCCAGTCCTAGGGCATCGCAATGTTAATTGGAGCACAATTTTTATATGAAAAAGGATTACATTTGGAGTACTCTGATGCTCCAATTGGAGTATTCTTTGAATAGGAAATACGGTACTCTCGATTTTTGAAGGACCCTGCAAAAATCGTTGGATTATGTGTTCCAATTGTTTGATATTAGAGTACTCCAATACTAATCCTTTGTATACCTCATCGGACCACCTTCAGCTTTTTGAAAGCCGATCATTGCTCCTGCCTTATCGACGAAAATCACGACACTATCTCTTTGACAGTATATACTCCAAGAAGTAACAACATTGGAGTACATTGCAAAGTACTCTGACGGTAGGTACTCCATGGAGTAGCAGAAACAAAGCGAAGGTTGGAGTAGGTGGTCCATCGATTCGAAGAACTTGACTATTCAAAGTTGACTTCAAAGAAGCCGTGTAATGTTGATGCATTAAAAGAAATGGATCGGATGAGGAATGTTAAAATAACTAAGTAAAGATTGCATAACTAATTTAAACAATATTTTATATTTAAAATAAATTCAAGAAAAAAGATGTTCTAAGCACAAGCTTATAGGTATATTTCTTGTTGATAAACTGAACTAAAAAGTAAAAAATAAAATTAAAGAAAAAAAACTTTTTTAAAAATAAGCTTTTATTATTGGTTTATAAAATTAACTAAAAAGTAAAAAATAAATTCACTGTAAAGGAATATAACACTTTATAAGTTCATTGTAACGTTTAAAGATAATTTGGCTTCTTCGTCTGCCACAAAATAATTCCATATTGTACATAATTATATATTTCTAACATTAAAACTTTACACCTAAATTATTAAATCTACCAGTATATATCACATTGATAATTTTATTAATATAAAAGCGTGTTAAATTTCGATAGCAAGAAAAGAAGGTCCTGAATGTTCTTAATTATACCATCAAATAGAAAAGAAGGTCCTAAATGTTCTTAATTATACCATCAAAATTTAACACGCTTTTATTATTAATAAAATTAGGAATGTGATATATACTGGTAGATTTAATAATTTAGGTGTAAAGTTTTAATGTTAGAAATATATAATTATGTACAATATGGAATTATTTTGTGGCAGACGAAGAAGCCAAATTATCTTTAAACGTTACAATGAACTTATAAAGTGTTATATTCCTTTACAGTGAATTTATTTTTTACTTTTTAGTTAATTTTATAAACCAATAATAAAAGCTTATTTTTAAAAAAGTTTTTTTTCTTTAATTTTATTCCTGATCCAGGGTCATAATACATTTTCCGGTGTCATAGTTTATATTAATTCCTAAATACGTTTTTATCAGACCCATGTCTTTCATTCGAAATTTCGCCGATAACCCTTTTTAAATAGCTTCTACTAACTTCCTGCTTTTGCCACAAATGAGCAAGTCATCTACGAAAATTATCAAATAAATGTTTTCATTGTTATTTTTTATAAAGTAAAAGCAATAATCGATTCCGCTACGTTCGAATCCTAATCCTTTCAAGTACTCATCTAAGCATTCATACCACGCTCTTGGGCTTTCGCGTAATCCATACAAGGCTTTTTCGAGTTTACAAACTCTTTCAGTATTATCGCTATAACCTTGTGGTTGTCTTACATATACCTCAGACTTAATTTTTCCGTTTAGGAACGCTGATTCGACGTCCATTTGATTTATATCATACCCATTATGTACGCAATAATTTAGCAAGATTTTCAACGTTTGTGTTCTGGCGACCGGCGAATATATATCCTCTATAATTTCTCTTTGCTGAAAACCCTTTACTACAATTCTTGCTTTAAATTTATTTTCATCCTTTTTTGTGTAAACCCATTTTAAGCCTAGTATTTTCTTATCTTCCGGTTTTTTAACTAATTTCCATGTATCATTTTTTTTCAAACATTCTATTTCTCTATTCATCGCTTCTCGCCATTCTTCACTGTGATTACATTCTATCGCTTCGTTATATGTTTCCGGGTTATCAACGTTAACGTAATTTACGTAAATGCAATTTGTTATTGGACTTCCGTATCTATTTACTGGACGAACCTTCCTCTCTGATCTTCTTGGTATCGTTAAATTTTCATCTCAACTCGTAGTTGGTGAACTATTCGTGTGCTCAGTTTCTCCTAAATCGTTATTTTCATATTCTTCGTAACCCTTCCTAAGTTCATTCTCATTATCTTTTACGTTATTATCAATCATTTCTTCGGTTTCTTTAAATCCAACTAAGTTTACGTTCTCTTCAACAATATCCACATGAGCAGCAATCGTTATTTTATTATTAATCAAAACTCTATATCCTACAGCTTCATATCCAACTAACACTCCTAGATCAGCTTTTCTATCCCGTTTACTTCTTCTCTTAACCTCCGGAACTCTAACAAAAACTTTACTTCCATACAATATTAAATTTTTAATGTCGGGCTTTTCTTTCATTATTATTTCATACGGAGTCTTTTCCTCAATTGTGTTTGCTAACGTCCTATTTTTCAAATAAACGGCCGTTTTAACTACTTCCGGCCAGAATTTAATATTTATTTTAGCAACTGCTAATAAACATCTCGATGTTTCCATTACCGACCTGTTGTACCGCTCGGCAGTTCCGTTTAGTTCGTGAACATACGGAGGGCAAGGTTCTATATAAATTCCCTTTCCTTGGCGAAGTTGCATACATCTTTATTTAAAAACTCTCTACCATTATCGCACCTAAGTTTTTTTATCTTTTTTCCTGTCAAATTTTCTAGTTGATTCACATATGTAACAATACAATCATAAACTTCATTTTTTTCTTTCATCGTATAAATTTTACCGGCTTTACTGTAATCATCAATTAGAATCAGAAAATATCTCTCACCCTACTGTCTGATGTGGTCCGTTTACATCTGCGTGAATAATTTCTCCTACGTCCTTAGCTCTGCGCCTGTTATTATCAAAGCTCGTCTTCGTCATTTTATTTTGAACACATGTACCGCACTTCAAATATTCGCTTTCCAAATTTCTCGGCAAACTCGAGTTTTTTTGACTCAAAATATTTAAATACTTCAAATTCACATGCCCTAAAATTCTATGATACCTTTCTTTCATGGTCATGGCAATATTCACATTTTCGGTTGCATAATTCTGTTTTGTTTCTAAAACAGTTGTTATTTTGGGTCTGGTACGATATGTCGAAGAAAAATAAGTCGAAACTAAAAATGTCGAAAAAAAAATTTCGAAAAAAAATTTGCCGAAAACACAAAAGGTCGAAAAAAAAATATCTCGAAAAAAAATGTCGAATGAAAAAATGTCGAAAAAAAATATATAAGTTGTAGAAACAATGTAATGAATGATTACATTGTTTCTACATCTTATATATTAATGTTGAGTATTATTTTTCTAGTGTTTTGCAATAGCTCTTGCAAGCAAATATAAAACCTGACGGTAAAGTTACAAGCACAAACTCTTAAGCTCTTCTCAATATAATTAACAACAACCTCTCAGAAACGAATCTCCGGTTTAAAGATGCCAGAAAAATTTTGTTTTTTGGCGACTTTTATAGTCACGTAAATATTTGATGTATCGATGTTTCTATAAAAATTGTGAAGTTTTGAACGTTTAAACGTTATTTTGGTTTCTCACTTGTCCAAAAACAAAAGTAAATTGGACCAACATCTTTTCCTTGTTCAAAAATATGCCAGTAATAAGAAAAATATACACATATTAGAAAACTTCTAACCAAGTCGAAGCATTGATGTACATATATAGCGAAACAAATGTACATAGACTTTGCATCAAAGACCCATCGATGTATTTTTGCCATTGGTGACTCCAGCATAGTTTAGCTCAATAAGATAACGGTAACTTTCTCGAAATGATCATTACCAAATGATTAGTGTTATGCTTTTAATAAGTACAAATCATAAGTCATTCTCAATCTTAATTTTTACATGTGCAGTTTGTAGCCCGAAAATGTCTGAGAATATTTCTGTTGTTACCTCTAACAAGGGGAAAATTTGAATAGACTTTGTATTGGAAAATGGTTGAAAAGTTCTTGGTAAGACGTGAGGAAGTGATAAATAATTGTATACTGTCATAAAACACGTTGTTAAACTCAAATTTCCGAAGTTTTACATTAAGCATCCAAATTTCGACCTTTTTCGGTCATTTGCATTTTTTCGACATTTTTTTTTTCGGTCAAAAATCTCTTCGGTATTTTAAAATTTTTTTAAATTCGGTCTTGGAAATTCGACATTTTTTTTTTCGACATATCGTACGGGACCCTGTTATTTTATATAAGTTATTTTTCTTATTAGCAATAGCTATCAACATATTTTCTCTGCTGTAAAGTTTTGCCGTATTGCCCATTGAAATGATTTTAACTTTACTCGCGATTTTCCCAAAACTCAATAAATTTTTATCCATTTCATTAACAAACAATACATCCTTTAACTCAATTTCAGTTTCGTTAAATTTTGTTACAAATTTAGCTTTTATATCTCCTACGCACGTAGCTTCCAATGTATGGCCATCTCCTACTTTTACCTTTATCGCATTTTCTAACTTGTTCATCTTTGCGAAATATTTATCATCATTAATGATGTGATCAGAGCATCCACTGTCTAAGACCCATTCTATTGAATTCTCATACATATTTACCTTGACGTCGTTGGCTACTTTATTTTCTACCTCGGTCATAAATGTCACAGTATTTTGGCTTACGCTTTGACGATCTTGACGCTGCTGACCGCCTCATCCCCGTTGACCTCTACCACGACTTCTGTAAGCTCCGCTGTTTCTTCTTTGGCCGCTGCCTTCTTGTTGTTGGTAGTATCGTGCATTTCCCGCTTGTTGTTGCCCGCTGTGCAATCGTACTGAATATGCCCAGATTTCCCACACCTATAGAAATTTTTATCTTTCTTCCATTCGCTTTTAAAAACGTTGCTATTTCCACTTTTATTTCTCGACTCTCCCTTTTCATCTTTTTCTCTTCGTACATTTGAATTTTATTAATTAAATAGTCCACGGTTTTTTGATTTTCTGGCAATACATCAATTAAGTCACCAATGTGGCTTAAACTACTCGGAAGCGTCCTCAACATATAGGTCAATTTTTCTTTTTCTGTTACTGCAGCACCGGCGTTCTTCAACTCAATGATTTATTGTTCAAAGTGACTGTAGAATTCCCTTATATCCGTATAATCTTTCAGCTTCATTCTTTCCAATTTGTTACTCACACAAATCTGTAGCGCAGTTGATTCGCGCAAATACAGTTGGTCCAATTTCTTTATAATTCCATAACTCGTTGACTCTTCGTCTACAAATTCCATTTGTCTATTTGACAACGCACTGTATATTTAGTTCATTGCTTTTAAATCCGCATCATTCCAGGTAGCTTCATTTTCCGTCGACTCCCTCTCTCGCTGAATAACCTTTTCACACTTTTTCATTCTCAAGAAAACTGTAATCCTCTTCTTCCACGTACTGTATTCGTGACCATCGAAAATTGGCAATGTCATTTTAAAATCGTCGGCCATGTCTACTTTTTCAATTTCCCCAATATTCTCTGCCACTAAATTTTCTTCGGACCTCCTTTTAGCTTCTGTGATTGCGCTATTTGTTTGTTCAACTCCTCCAATATTTTCTTCCACCAATCTCTCTTCTGTTACTGCGCTATTTGTTTGTTCTTCTTTTATGTCCAATTTACAATTTTTTCCGCTGTCCCGTGTACCCATAACCTTGACTGCTGTATATGTGCACAACTTACAATTTTATTGCTTAACCTTGCTCTGCTACCATGTTAAAATCCTGAGACTCGTTTAATTAAATGAATATCAACGTGTAGTTTTGTTTTATTAAACGTATATTCATAGTATATTCATTTATAATATACACTATTTTATTTATATATGTAGAGTGTTAACAAATAGGAAATTATTTATGTAAATGCTTTGCGCGTTCTAATATGAGGGCATTCTCGCCGGGAGCTTAATTCGACTGACTGCATTTTTCTTACTGTCATTCCAATATGCAAGTTCACTTTCTAGGTATAGCATCTAATTAATTTCTCTTATACGTGCATACATACAGACATATGTATACACATATATATTTACTCGTATGTGATAGCTGAATTTACTCATATTTTAACAGTTACAAATTTGAAACTATGAGGGACTTCGTCTATTCGGGAACCAGCATTAACGCCGAAAATAATGTCAGTCTAGAAATCCAACGGAGAATCACTCTTGCCAACAAGTGTTATTTTGGACTAAGAAGGCAATTGAGAAGTAAAGTCCACTCTCGACAAACGAAGATCACGCTCTATAGGTAGGTTCAAGTGGCTGCCGCAGAGGCACACTTAGGCCAGTTTTGAAAGGCCCGTTGTGATACCACCAACACAAGGAAAGTCAGCCCCGGGACCCAGCCATATGGAAAATCCCTGAGTTGTTGGGATTTTCCACATAGCAGATCCCGGGACTGACACTCCTAAACCGACACCGTTACTCCTCCTCGAACCACTTAGATGACTTTATGAAGCCCATCAAGTCCTTTATGTCCAGTTCCGCGATCTGGCTTAGGCTATCTAGGAACGGAACTCCCAAAAAGCGCGTTCTCGCGCCGCTTAAAGCCGGACAGTTGCAGATGAGGTGCTCCACCGTTTCCTCCTCCTCATCATCTTTGCAACTCCTGCAGCATCGTCGGTAGGGCACACTTAGCCTTTCTGCATGCCTACCAATGAGGCAGTGACCGGTTAATACCCCTATCAATATGCAGATTTCCCTCCTAGTTAGGGCATAAATGCGTCTAGACCTTTTAAGATCCCATTTTGGCCAGGTTTGTTTCGATGGGGTGTCGGATCCCTGGGGATTGCAGCCATCTTTCGTTGGCTTGACGGAGTGTGTGCTCCTTCAGCATTAGTTTGCATGTGGCAAACGGCATACCTAAGCGCTCTTTATCCCGAAGAACCTGCTTGGTCGTGCCCTGCCTGGCAAGCTCGTCTGCCTTACAGTTTCCGTCAATGTCCCTATGTCCCGGGACCCATATGAGGTTTACGCGGTTCTGTTGGGCCATCTCCTGAAGAGATCGACGACAGCTGAGCGTCAGTTCAGAGTTGAACGTGTGTGAGCCAAGGGATTTGATTGCCGCTTGGCTATCGCTGAAAATAGTGATATCTTCTCCGATAACACGTTTGCTTAACCAGGCCGCGGCGTCCCGGATTGCCGAGACTTCCGCCTGGAAGACGCTACAATGATCAGGTAGTCTGAAGGAGAGCTCAAGGTCCAAATCCCTTGAATAAACCCCTCCTCCAACTCTGCCGTCCAACTTCGAGCCGTCGGTGTATATGGAAGTGCCACCATTTGTTTCGGGACACCAATCCGTCCTCTCCCAGTCTTCTCTGCTGGGAATGTTTATTTTGAAACAGCTATCCCCGACTGTAGTGGTCGCACAACGATCTGTGCTTAGAGGGAGAAAGCTGTAAGATTCCAGAATACTGGAGTGTCCAATAGTACCCACACCCCAACTGGAGGTTTCTCTTAGGCGCAGAGCTGATGCCGCCGCTGACCGAAACCCTTCCAGATCAAGTGGCAAAATGCCCAGAATGGCCTGGAGGGCTTCGTTGGGCGTTGTCCTTAGCGCACCGCTTATACAGATCATATTGGATCTATGGACTTTCCGCAACAGATTCAGGTATGTTGTCTTGCTCAGTGCCGGCCACCATACGACGACTCCATACAGCATGATTGGGCGAATGATGGCCGTGTAGATCCAACTGCATACTCTAGGGCTGAGCCCCCATTTTTTGCCAATGGCTCTTTTGCATGTGTAAAGAGCGATGCAAGCTTTCTTCTGGCGCTGAAGAACATTCTCCTCCCAATTCAATTTCCTGTCCAGAACTATGCCTAGAAACTTGGCCTTATCCGACAAGCCCAGGCGCGTGCCATCTAGTTCTGGTAGGCTTAGTGGCGGTATTTTGTACCGGTTGGTGAAGAGGACAAGTTCCACTTTCCCCGGGTTGATACTAAGTCCGCAGCGAGAGGACCACCTCGAAACCTCTCGCAGTGCTACTTGCATCAGGTCACACAGAGTTTGTGGGAACTTGCCTCTGAATGCAATAGCTAAATCGTCTGCGTATGCCACTATCTATCCGCCCCCCCCCCCCCCCCAGCTTGTGTCACGTAGCAACGAGTTGACTGTGAGGTTCCATAAAAGCGGGGAAAGAACACCACCCTGGGGCGTTCCCCTTGTGACATAGCGTGATAACTCGACCGTACCAAGTGAATAAGCTATTTTCCTTCCTCTTAGAAGTTGGTCAATTAAACCAGTTAGAGGTCTATCTACGCCCAGATTAGTTAGAGCGGAGTTGATCGCCTCCGGGCTTATATTGTTGAAAGCCCCCTCAATGTCTAAGAACGCCACGAGACAGTAGTCCTTTTCACACAGCGATTTCTCAATGACAGATACTAGGCTGTGCAGAGCAGTTTCTGTTGATTTACTCTTGGTGTATGCATGCTGATAGCTAGAGATAAGGTTGCTATCAATAGTCGTTGAAAGGTAGTCGCTTAGTATCCTCTCAAAGGTTTTGAGTACAAAGGACGAGAGACTGATCGGTCTGTAATCTTTTGGCTCGTAGTGGGATGCCCTCCCAGCCTTAGGGATAAACACTACCGTGGCGCTTCTCCAGGAGCCCGGAATGTGGTTGAGAGCCAGGCAGGCTGTGAAGAGAAATACCAGCCATTTAGCTGATGTCTCCAACGTGTTTATAAGTTGCGCGGGGATAATCCCGTCCGGCCCGGCAGCCTTATACGGTTCAAAGCTCTTAACTGCCCACCTCACCCTTTCCTCAGTGATGGGTATATTTACTGCTAGGTTTGTTGCAGATGCTAGTAGTGCGTCATGCAGATTCCCCGGAAAATGTGTATTCAAGAGCAGCTCAAGGGTTTCCTCTTCCGTGCTGGTCCAGGATCCGTCAGGTTTTCGCAAATAGCTGATGGCTGTTTGACTTTTCGAGAGGACTCGTCTAAGTCTCGCTGTATCGTCGACCTTTTCGACGCCAGTGCAGAAATTTCTCCACGAGGTCCTCTTCGCCTGTCTCAGAGCTTTTTTGTAGGCCCTTAGTTTAGCTTTATATTCGTGCCAGTGAGGCTCAGAGCCGAGGGTCTTGGCCTTGTTAAATTGTTTCCGGCATGATTTGCCGAGCGAGTCCAAATCGTAGGACCACCAATGTGGCCTGTGTTTACCGCGTGGTTTTGGCACTGGACAAGCCTGTCCTAGAGCATTTGAGAGCGCCGATGTAAATGTAGTAACAAGATCCTCCAGCTCCTCTACTGATGAGGGGGCTTGTGAGGGCAGTACTGGCAGGTCTCTGTCTAATATTTCATTGTGTAACTGCCAATTAGTGTTACGTGGATTGCGCTTCATGATAGGTTGTTCTACAATAAAGTCTAGAACCATTTCTATGTAACGGTGGTCGGAGAATGAATGTTCTTCCAGAACCCGCCATTTTCTGACCCACTCATAAGCGCCTTCACTACAGATAGTGAGGTCTATGACCTCCCTGCGGGTCTTAGTGATAAAAGTAGGCTCATTACCCACGTTGCAAATTACCAGGTTAGTTGTTAAGAGGTAATCAAACAGAGACTCGCCCCTGGAATTGATATCGGAGCTCCCCCATTGGACATGGTGAGCATTAGCGTCCGCTCCAATAATAAGATTACCAGTGCAGAAATTTGACACCAGGTCTTTCACCTCCGTTTGTGGTGGGGGTTCTTCGGCGTCGTAGGGCATATAGACCGACGCCACCGTCAGGCGGGTGCTGTCGACCGTTAGACTGATAGCGGTAATATCACCATTGGTGTAGTTAGGTAGGAGAAAGGAGTTCAACTCAGACTTGACCAAAATACACGTTCTGACTTTGCTCTCCTCGCTGGCTCGAATGAGCTTGAAGCCCTTAGTCCCCAGTCCGCAGATTCTCGAGCTATTGACCCAGGGTTCTTGGATGAGGACCACATCCACATCGCCTTTAGAAAGACGACTACTTAAAGCAGCCGAAGCCACTTTAGATTTGTGCAAATTAAATTAAACCACCAACATGAGAGCGCACAGACTTCTCTGCCGTCCCCATATCGTCGAGGTTTGCTCCATCCCGGAGGTTGCCTATCAACGACGAGTTGTTCCGATTAACTGCCCGATGTGGCGTTGCAGGAGTCCTGCTGCCTGTAGCGTTAGATGTTAATCGCTCAGCGTTGGCTGCTACCACCGTGACGTCGAGGACTTCCTCGTCCTGTAGGCTGTCCTCCATCTCCGAGTTGTTCACAGCACTATCGCCAAGGGACGTGGCGGATAACATGCTTTCCGCATCGGAATCCTCCGCTTCCTCTTCTGGTAATAAGTTTTCCGGTTCCCCCGGAGCAGCCGAGAAGGCAGCGCGCTGAGCATCACCACGATATACGTGGATAACGATCTGGCCTACGCTGTAGTGTACTAGGCCATTGCACCTTTTGAGGGGCTCGATTGACTCTTTATTCATGGTGAACACCACCTGTCTGTCGGGCCCTACCGCATCCCCGACCAGATTGACACTCCAGTCATGCGTTGGGAGGGACGGATTCATTAGCCGTAGCATCCCGAGTATTCTCTCGGGTTCGTCAGGGATGGCCGGAATCCACGCCCTTGCCCTTGGACGAGCTGGAATGTCCTTCCAGTCGACGACCTCTATCTTTGCGCCCTTGTAGACTTCACCCAGTTTAGCAGCTGCTGCCTTGTACAGTGCTACGGTTTTTGCATCCTCGCATGCGAGTAATTTAATCTGACCCTGGTGCCAACCCGCATCCGTTACTCGCGCCGAACTACCCGGAAACTCCGGAGCAACGTTGAGAAGAATGTTGCCGAGTTCATTTCGCACGTAACGCCACCGGTCCTTGGGGATGGCCAGACGGTCATTGCCTCGGTCAAGGACGCCTATAAGGATCCTGTCCTTGGTTACCTCAGCAAAGCTTAGTTTGCCGGCTCCAGAGGTATTCTGATGCCGCTTGGGAGGGGGAATTAACTCCAGATCCGATCTCTGGCGCTTGAAAGGGTTAACTTTTAACCTCTTTGGCATGTAAGAATTTTGGAAATCCGGTATCACAGCTTTCGCTAGCTCTACCGATTTACTGGAATTCGGCGACAGTGATTCCTGCGGTACCCCTTCATACCTCTTCAGGATCTTTGCAGCCAATCTTTTCTCGTGGTATGTGAAGCGGCGGGGAGATGTCTCCCTGGAGTGCGGACCCGTAGTTGCCATCGCGGTCGCTCTCCTTGCCGACATCTCAGTTGCAGCTTCCTTCTCCTTCGAAACTCCGAGGCCAGGTCGTGAGACCGCTGCCACAGACGTAAAGATACTGGTTTTCATATCAGCGGTTGATGAGAGTTTAGCATCCGCCGTTGTCCGCTTAGCTGCGTTGGCAACCGCACTGGTGCTAGCTCCCATCAAGTCAATCTTATTCGATAGAGGGTTGGTTGACCGACTCGTAGTTGCCATCGCTGTCGATCCCCCCCCTTGATTGTGGAACGGAGGTTGTCCTCCGGCGTTGTTGTTGCTTCCTCGCCTGCACCTCCATAGCTCTCCTTTGCTGAGGAGTGAAATTTGGCGTTGTTTGTTTTTTAGATTTTTCGTTTTTATTCAGGTTATTCGAGTTCATCTTGTTCGTACGACCCATCGCCGGACAAGGCCAGCTTAGGGTCAAGGGAAGAGTAGGGGAAAATGTGTCGTCCGCCGCGGCAGAGCCCCGTACCGCGGTAAGGCCATGCTTACTCTCTGAGGCGACCCGGTGTCAGAGAGGCTCCGTTCAAATACAGCCACGATTTGCCTCCCGGCTGCAAACGTCCAATGGGCACGGTTTCGCATAACACCCTGGATTCGGAGGGGGAAGATCTTTGTCGTCGCGCCAGAGAGGCTAGGCTGCTCTCGTGAGGAAGTGCCGTACGGAGCTATGATCACAAGGGCAGCGTAGCCCTGTGGCTATCGACTTAAGCCCTCGTACCGCGGCAAGGTATCCACCCTTCACGAGGGTCACGCTCTATAAGTCTCTCATCATTCATCATACCAGTCCTGATGTACGGCTGGGAATTATGGACAGTGTCAAGAGAAGATGAGATGGCCCTTGGAATTTTTGAGAGAAATATTCTCCGGAAGATTTTAACGATGAGCTGTACGATCTTTACCAGATCTGACCATAAGTCAGCGAATTAAAGCCCAAAGGCTCCGCTGGCTGGGTCATGTTATGCGAATGGACAAAGTAGCTCCAGCACAGAAGGTTTTCCTATCGACACCCGAATTCGGCAGCAGAAGAAGGGGGAGGCCTCGACTGAGATGAAAACAGCAAGTGGAGGATGACTTGAACTCCCTTGGCGTTTCCAATTGGCGTCAGTTGTCGCTAAAAAGGAACGACTGGCGTGCTTTGATACGAAACGGCCAAAATCGCTTGGGTTAAGTGCCAATAAATGATGATGAAGAACAACGCCCAACGAAACACTCCAGGCTATTCTTGGCTTTTTGCCACGCGATCTGGAAGGGCACCAGGTAGCAGCAGCATCGGCTCTGCGTCTAAGGGAAATGTTCGGCTAGGGCGCAATCACTACTAGACACTCCGGTATTTTAGCATCCTACAGTTTTCATCCGCTGAGCAGAGATCGTTGTGCGACTACAACTGTCGGAGATAGCTGTTTTAAAATAAACATTCCCAGCAGGGAAGAGAGGACGGGTCGGAGTCCCGCTACTCATGGCGGCACTTCCATTTATACCGACGGCTCGAAGTTGGACGGCAGAGTTGGAGGAGGGGTTTATTCAAGGGATCTGGAAGTTGAGCTCTTCTTTAGACTACCTGATCACTGCAGTGTCTTCCGGGCTGAAGTCTCAGCAATCCTGGATGCCGCGGCCTAGATAAGTAAACGCGCTTTAGGCGAGCATATCGTTATTTTCAGCGACAGCAAAGCGGCCATCAAAGCTCTTGGCTCTTATTCGTTCAACTCTGAACTACCGCTCAGCTGTCGTCAATCTCTTCAAGAGATGGCCCAACAGAACCGCGTGAACCTCACATAGGTCCCGGGACACAGGGAGATCGAGGGAAACTGTAAGGCAGACGAATTTGCCAGGCAGGGCAC
Organism: Campiglossa producta; assembly: GCA_964058755.1. Taxonomy (NCBI): domain Eukaryota; kingdom Metazoa; phylum Arthropoda; class Insecta; order Diptera; family Tephritidae; genus Campiglossa; species Campiglossa producta. The sequence goes on from CAXKVI010000002.1 coordinate 70,699,496, forward strand.
GACCAAGCAGGTTTTTCGGGATAAAGAGCGCTTAGATATGCCGTTTGCCACATGCAAACTAATGCTGAAGGAGTATACACTCCGTCAAGCCAACGAAAGATGGCAACAATTCCCGGGGGCCGGATATCCAAACAAACCTGGCCAAAATGGGATCATAAAAGATCTAGAGACGTTTACGCCCTAAGAAGGAGTGGAATCTCCATATTAATAAGTGTTTAACCAGATTAATTACTTTGGCTTTTTTAATTTTAATGATTATTTAATTTTGTGGAATTTAATCAGAATATATTATTTAAAAAAAACTAAAAAAATAATCATGATTAATGGTCATTAAAAAAAATAATCAATAAAATTAAAGAAAAAAAAACTTTTTTAAAAATAAGCTTTTATTATTGGTTTATAAAATTAACTAAAAAGTAAAAAATAAATTGACTGTAAAGGAATATAACACTTTATAAGTTCATTGTAACCTTTAAAGATAATTTGGCTTCTTCGTCTGCCACAAAATAATTCCATATTGTACATCTTACTAATATTATAAATATGAATGTAGCGATGTTTGGATATTTGGATGTTTGGATGTCCAGACGGATTTTGTTGAAATTTGGTAGGCAGACAGCTAATAGTCTGGAAGGAGGTATAGGCTATTTTTTGTTTAATTTTGGGGGGTCCGGCCTTGCTAGGGACCGATACTTTTCGATTTTTTTGTTTTTCCATATAACTCTGAGTACATTTGACCTAAACTTATGATATTTCGAATACAGGTGTAGAAACTTCGAACAATATGGGTATCAAGCGAAACTGGAAGGTGCCAGGTCTCATTTGGAGTTCGATATATTTCGATAAATTTATCGATAACTGAGTTATCAGTCGAAATGAGATTGCCCAGAAACCTTACATTTTCCCTACAAGATGGGTATCAAACGAAAGTGGATAACCCCAGGTTTCATTTGGACTTCGATATATTTCGATAAATTTATCGATAACCGAGTTATCGGTGAAAATGTTATTGAACAAAAACCTTAAAATTACCTTACAATATGGGTATCAAACGAAAGGGAATGGCCCCAGGTTTCATTTGGACCTCAATATATTTCGATAAATTAATCGATAACTGAGTTATCGGTGAAAATGTGGTTGCTCAAAAACTTTAATTTTTCCCTACAATATGGGTAACAAACGAAAGGGGATGACACCAGGTTTCATTTGAACTTCGATATATTTCGATAAATTTATCGATAACCGAGTTATCGGTGAAAATGTTATTGAACAAAAACCTTAAAATAACCTTACAATATGGGTATCAAACGAAAGGGAATGGCCCCAGGTTTCATTTGGACCTCAATATATTTCGATAAATTAATCGATAACTGAGTTATCGGTGAAAATGTGGTTGCTCAAAAACTTTAATTTTTCCCTACAATATGGGCATCAAACGAAAGGGGATGACACCAGGTTTCATTTGAACTTCGATATATTTCGATAAATTTATCGATAACCGAGTTATCGGTGAAAATGTTATTGAACAAAAACCCTAAAATTTCCCTACAATATGTGTAACAAACGAAAAGGAAAGGCTGCAGGTTTCATTTGGCCTTCGATATATTTCGATAAATTTATCGATAACTAAGTTATCGGTGAAAATTTAATTGCCCAAAAACGTTAAAATTGCCCTACAATATGGGTATCAAACGGAGGGGAATGGCACCAGTTTTCATTTGGATTTCAATATATTTCGATAAGTTTATTGATAACTGAGTTATCGGTGAAAAATCCTTAAAATTGCCCTAAAATATGGGTATCAAACAAAAGTGGATGGCCCCAGTTTTCATTTGGACTTCAATATATTTCGATAAATTTATCGATAATTGAGTTATCGGTGAAAACGAGATGGCTCAAAAGCCTTAAAATTGGCCAACAATATGGGTATCAAACGAAAAGGGATTGCCCCAGGTTTCATTTGGACTTCGATATATGTATTTCCATATATTTATCGATAACTGAGTTATCGGTCAAAACGTGATCACCCAAAAACATCAAATTATTTAATCAATCTAACTTTCCCCATTGATGGGAATTTTGAAAATTTTAAATACCCTTGGTAAATGCTTCAGTATTCAATAATCTTACTAATATTATAAATGTGAATGTAGCGATGTTTGGATATTTGGATGTTTGGATGTCCAGACGTTTACTTCTGTTCCTCAATAACGTGAGAATGGCAAGACGGATTTTGTTGAAATTTGGTAGGCAGACAGCTAATAGTCTGGAAGGAGGTATAGGCTATTTTTTGTTTAATTTTGGGGGGTCCGGCCATGCTAGGGACCGATACTTTTCGATTTTTTTGTTTTTCCATATAACTCTGAGTACATTTGACCTAAACTTATGATATTTCGAATACAGGTGTAGAAACTTCGAACAATATGGGTATCAAGCGAAACTGGAAGGTGCCAGGTCTCATTTGGAGTTCGATATATTTCGATAAATTTATCGATGACTGAGTTATCAGTCGAAATGAGATTGCCCAGAAACCTTACATTTTCCCTACAAGATGGGTATCAAACGAAAGGGGATAACCCCAGGTTTCATTTGGACTTCGATATATTTCGATAAATTTATCGATAACCGAGTTATCGGTGAAAATGTTATTGAACAAAAACCTTAAAATTACCTTACAATATGGGTATCAAACGAAAGGGAATGGCCCCAGGTTTCATTTGGACCTCAATATATTTCGATAAATTAATCGATAACTGAGTTATCGGTGAAAATGTGGTTGCTCAAAAACTTTAATTTTTCCCTACAATATGTGTAACAAACGAAAGGGGATGACACCAGGTTTCATTTGAACTTCGATATATTTCGATAAATTTATCGATAACCGAGTTATCGGTGAAAATGTTATTGAACAAAAACCTTAAAATTTCCCTACAATATGTGTAACAAACGAAAAGGAAAGGCTGCAGGTTTCATTTGGACTTCGATATATTTCGATAAATTTATCGATAACTAAGTTATCGGTGAAAATTTAATTGCCCAAAAATCTTAAAATTGCCCTACAATATGGGTATCAAACGGAGGGGGATGGCTCCAGTTTTCATTTGGATTTCAATATATTTCGATAAGTTTATTGATAACTGAGTTATCGGTGAAAAATCCTTAAAATTTCCCTAAAATATGGGTATCAAACAAAAGTGGATGGCCCCAGTTTTCATTTGGACTTCAATATATTTCGATAAATTTATCGATAATTGAGTTATCGGTGAAAACGAGATGGCTCAAAAGCCTTAAAATTGGCCAACATTATGGGTATCAAACGAAAAGGGATTGCCCCAGGTTTCATTTGGACTTCGATATATGTATTTCCATATATTTATCGATAACTGAGTTATCGGTCAAAACGTGATCGCCCAAAAACATCAAATTATTTAATCAATCTAACTTTCCCCATTGATGGGAATTTTGAAAATTTTAAATACCCTTGGTAAATGCTTCAGTATTCAATAATATTATATAAATATCAATGTTTGAAGTTTAGATGAACTATTCGATAAATGCTTTCTGAGACATTTATATCCATACTTAAAGCCAAAGCAATATTTAACTTTAGAAACCTCACTTTAAATCGATTTCAATGATATGTATATTAAATAAAATTTTTGAACCCCGTTTTTCAATACATACTATTTTTTCAAAACTCTATGAACCTAGACAAATAATAGATCTTCCAACAGTTTTTTATTTAACCAATCTACCTACCTTGGTGAACTTCGACGACCTAATGTTGAAAGGGTACTTCGCAGGGGCGGGCAAGACCGCGGGTATACTTTACACCTAAATTATTAAATCTTCCAGTATATATCACATTCCTAATTTTATTAAAAACTAGTATGTAACAGATGTACTTACATACATACATATTTACATTTTTTTCAATGTTTGTCTATATGTATGTACATATGTATGGATATACATTTACAAAGCATGTTAATAGTGCCATATAAAGAGCTTGGGTACAAACTTTAAACGCTAATTTCTCATGAACAAATTAACCTATTGGAATTGTTATAATTTTTTGCAAACATGCTCATCTGATATACATTTCTTTTATATACGTATTGTAGTTTAGTCTAGCTAAGCGCCGTGTTTTAGAATAATAATATAGAATAGATAGAATAGATAAAAGCATGTTAAATTTTGATGGTATAATTAAGAACATTTAGGACCTTCTTTTCTATTTGATGGTATAATTAAGAACATTCAGGACCTTCTTTTCTTGCTATCGAAATTTAACACGCTTTTATTATTAATAAAATTAGGAATCTTTGAAATTTTGGTGGACTTTTGACCGTTTGGGAATAATTTTTCTTAAATTATTCTATGTTTTTATTATTAGTGAACAAGATGGAAAAGTAACAACAATTACAAGCTACCATGATTACGTAATTTCGGCCTTGCTCAAGGGCACTTATCAAATGGCTTTGTGTTTAGAAATTTTTCATCACCTTTTGTTGGTCATCGAACCAAGAACCAAGGGGATTAGGAATTTCTAAGCCCGCAGTGTGTACCTCTTACACCAAGCTGCGTTGAAATTATTGCCATCATGTTCACTTAGTATATATTCATTTTATTTGTTTTTTGTTTTTATACTACCTTATCGACAACTAGAGCGACATCAATCGGCCGCCATTTATACTAGCAGTGTCAAGGAATTTAGTGCACCCCGTGATCATTTTACTGACAGCTGCAGCTTATTTTCACAGGGTGGCTTTTTCCGCTGTGTCCTGCGATTAATATGTATGTATGTTATGAGTTTGTGGTCATTAATTTGAGAATCTTTGAAATTTTGGTGGACTTTTGACCGTTTGGGAAAAATTTTTCTTAAATTATTCTATGTTTTTATTATTAGTGAACAAGATGGAAAAGTAACAACAATTACAAGCTACCATGATTACGTAATTTCGGCCTTGCTCAAGGGCACTTATCAAATGGCTTTGTGTTTAGAAATTTTTCATCACCTTTTGTTGGTCATCGAACCAAGAACCAAGGGTATTAGGAATTTTTAAGCCCGCAGTGTGTACCTCTTACACCAAGCTGCGTTGAAATTATTGCGCAGTTGTCGATAAGGTAGTATAACAACACCATTCTCACCCATAAAACTGGGGGTTAACCAAAAAGGGGGCGTGGCACCTCCCAAACGAATGAAATACTTCATAGTCGATATCTCTGGAAGTATTCATGTTAGACCACTGAAATTTGGTAAGGGATTATATGAGATCGACCCCTACCACCTCCAAAAAAGCTGGGGATAACGAAAACGGGGGCGTGGCACCTCCCATACAAATGAAATATTTCATAGTCGATATCTCTGGATGTCTTCATGTTAGACCACTGAAATTTGGTAAGGGGTTATATGAGGTCGATCCCTACTACCTCCAAAAAAAACTAGGGTAACGAAAAAGGGGGCGTGGCACCTCCCATACGAATGAAATACTTCATAGTCCATATCTCGGGAAGTGTTTAGGTTAGACCACTGAAATTTCTTGAGGAGTTAAATAAGATTAATCCCATCATCTCCAAAAAAAACTGGAGATAACGAAAAAGGGGGCGTGGCACCTCCCATACGAAGGAAACATTTCATAGCCCATATCTCTGCAAGTATTTATGTTAGACCACTGAAATTTGGTGAGGGTTTATATGTGATCGATCCCTAATACCTCCCAAAAAACTCGAGTTAACGATAAAGGGGGCGTGGCACCTCCCATACGAATAAAATACTTCATAGTCCATATCTCTAGAAGTATTTAGGTTAGACCACTGAAATTTTGTGAGGAGTTATATAAGATCAATCCCGGACACCTCCAAAAAAAACTGGGGATAAGGAAAAAGGGGGCGTGGTTTCTCCTATATGAAGGAAACATTTCATAGCCCATATCTCTGCAAGTATTTATGTTAGACCACTGAAATTTGGTGAGGGTTTATATGTGATCGATCCCTAATACCTCCCAAAAAGCTCGAGTTAACGATAAAGGGGGCGTGGCACCTCCCATACGAATAAAATATTTCATAGTCCATATCTCTAGAAGTATTTAGGTTAGACCACTGAAATTTTATGAGGAGTTATATAAGATCAATCCCGGACACCTCCAAAAAAAACTGGGGATAAGGAAAAAGGGGGCGTGGTTTCTCCTATATGAAGGAGATAGGGATATGGTTTAAAATAGATATAGGGATCGGGTTAGTGAAACAGACAGGGAAATAAATTTGTGGCAGGACAACGTCTGCCGGGTCAGCTAGTATATTATAATTTGGGAAAAACGAACTCAATAAATTTATTAGTTAGTTTATAAAATTAATATTTATTTATGCTACGGTATAACATATATGCACATTGTTCATGTGCCCTCAAAATCTTACTTATAGTTGAATACAGTTCTTACTTCTAATATACTTACGCCCAATTTATGACAAAGTTTTAATTGAAAAAAATACGTTTGGGCCAGTTTTTCGAAATTCGAATTATTTTCAAAGTTATAGCTATCACCACTTTTCGAAATTCCTTACTTTTTGATGATTTTCTCACGATTGGTCAAACCGATGGTATCTTCTACCTAACGACGATTCTAACTTTTGCAAAAAAAAAATTTTTGCAAACATTATTCGCAATTTTTAACTTCTCCATCGTGGTCAGATGGCGCTTTTGTATGATATTGTTGGGCATTCCATTAGTAACTATTGGCGAAAAAAAAAATTTTTTGGCCTTTAAGGGGCGGGAGTTATTTACATTTTTTTACAGACTAGTAAATTTTTTATGAAATTTTGTTTTTCTCTACGTACTGTGGACTATGAAGACAAAAAATGTAAATAACTTCCGCTCCCTTAGGGCCACTTGCATAAAAGCCGATTAAGCCTAATCGGTGATTAACTTGACAGCTAACCATACAAAATACGTCAATTAAACTCCGGTTAGTCGTTATCAGCTTTTATGCAAGCGGGCCTTAAAGTGCCAAAAAAATTTTTTTTTTTGCTAACAGTTACTAATGCAATGCCCAACAACATCATACAAAAGCGCCATCTCGGCACGATGGAGAAGTTAAAAATTGCGAATAATGTTTGCAAAAAAAAATTTTTTGGAACAATTGGAAATGTCCTTTTGTTGAAGATACCATCTTTTATATAAGTAATATGAACCACTTGGTTTTTTTTTTAATTCTTTATTTCCCTTGGATTACCGAGGGGAGCCGTTCTCAGCGGATGAGTTGAAATAACTAAATACATGAAAGCGACGCTAGTGTCTAAATACCTACACTCTTGCCCTAATTCTAGTTACTGCACGTTATTTGTTGTTGTCACGCGCAAGACTATAACTGCCCCGTCGGCAGAATGGCCGGATGAGCTATTAAAGCAGTATTTAACTATTTCTTGCTATTACGCACAGAGCTATAGACGTGCCGTCAGCAAATCCGGTGGAAGCGGTGTTTTGAAAGTGGTGTTTTGGCCGGTTGAATGTTCACCTGTGTTAACTACTCCCCCTCTTGAAGTGAAAGTGTCCTCGGTTTCTTTTATGATGTCTTCAGTACTACCATATTTCTTTGCCGTCTCCTCAGAAATATTGCTGAGCTTGTAGCTATGGCTAATCGGATTAAGAGTAATGCGCTTCCTGATTGTATCGAGCGAGTATCAATAAGATTCTGTAGGTGTGCTATGTGTTTCAGGTTTTCCACATTAATTCTTTGCAGGTATGGAAGTGATAGTAACTCGATATGTTCGGTGAAGTTAACGTGCTGTGTGGGTACTGCTTCGGGATGTGAATGCATCACCACATTCCAGTTGTTATAAGTAGTGGTGTTTATCATAATATTACCTTTGAAAGTTATCAAAAAAGTCCCTCTTGTTAATCTTGTCAAATTTCCGTTTTGTATTATCGCGGGCTGATCATTAATTAAAATTATGCCGTTATCGATCTCCTCAATGGCGGGCACGTGATCGGCAGATTTGGTTTTGCATTCTGCGATGTGTTGGTTAAGTAGTTGTCGTACACAGGGACTTTCTTTCAAGGGTCTGCAGAAGTTTGCTGTTATGGCTTCTCTGCAGTTATAAAGGGGGATGTATTCTCCGTTGCATTCAGCTATAATATTTGTTTCTAAAGAAATAATTCTTCCCCTCTGGATAACGGGCAGCAACTTTAAGTTATTACAAATCCTAGCTATTTTTGGGTAATATCTTAAATTTATGAACAGAAAGTATGTCAGTTATACTGGTATTTGCAGAGAGCTCAGCAGCTAATATATTGTTTATTTCCATGCCATTAAGCAGAATGGGGTTAATAACATTTACTTTTCCCAGAGCTAATGATGTTATAATAGATTCTAACTCCATTATTACCGCTCTATTTCTAGTGCTGACTAAAGAAAAGAGATTTCCCGTATCGATCTGCGTCCGTTTTGCATGTGCCAAAAGTTTATTAACTGTCACCGTCAGTTCGTTTGCCCCTGTGTAACTGAATTAATCGTAGCTTGTTGTTCATTTGCTTCTATTAGGGCTTCGGCTCTGGTATCAATTGCTTGGAAGTCGTCAAAGTCTGGGGTGCCGGTTATGTGTTTTAATGCAGTCCCCAGGATATTAATGCCTCTAGCATGTCGGTGATGTATTCTGACCGCGTCTAGTAGTTTTAATATTTGGTTAGCGTCGTCTCGGAGAAGTTGTCTGGCGTGAGAAAGTGGAAAATGCTCTAAAATTATATCCGTTTCTTCCGCTATCGCTTCGAACTCCGTCAAGTTTGTCTTGTGTAGCAGAAATTCGTAATGTTCGTGGAGGATCACTTTCCCTGTTGTTATTGGGATGTAGTGGGAGCTGGTATAATTGAATAAACTCGCGTTGGCACAATGATCTATTGTCAAGAGCAGAGTTACCCTAAGAAGGAAGAAACAATTTCAGTGTTTTAAGTTGGTTTTGTGAACTTTACGTCCGTCGATTAAGACAAAGGTACCTAAATCGCTCTGGACTGTTTTTTCGGTGTAAAGTTTAGTGAATTTGTTTCCTATTCTTTTATTCGTCTTTACAAAAACTTTTTCCCCTGGTTTATATTGTCTTGTTCGTCTCATTATATTGTGTCTTTTCAAGTCGTTTTGTTGGGTTTGTATAAGTCTATTCTTTATTTCATTAACCAGTTCGTCGGGTGCTGCGTGGATGATGTCTATAGGTTTCCTGTTTGTCACGGAATGGACGGTGCGGTTGTACTTAGCCATTGCTAGCAGAATCAATTCGACCGTGTCGGAAATGCAAGTCTCGAGCTTTTGGCAGCGTGCAATTTCCGTAAGTGTACTGTTGAACCTCTCTACTTGGCCGTTCGTTGTAATGTAAGCCGGTGGCGTGGTATAGATCGTGACTCCGAAGTGGTTTTTTAAGATTGCCTTAATAGTTTCTGAATTCAGCGACCTCTCGTTATCGCAAACCAGAAATTTAGTGTTTTTGTAAAAGTTGAGGAGTTCGTAGATTGGTTCCTTAATGTCCACTATGGCCCTAGATTTTATTGGGAAAACCATTGCAAATTTTGAGAATTTATTGTTGTGAGAAAATGTGTTTTGTCTGTTGAATAAATGTCAACGTGAAGGATTTCTCCTGGGTATGACAGTATGAGGGTTGATCCTATTTCGGGGTTTGGGGGGCGTCGTTGGTATTTTGCTTCATGGCATATTTTGCAATTTGAAACCATTTCTTTTAGGATTTTCCTCAAGTCAGGGAAGTAGTAATTTTCCAGGACTTGCTGCTCATTTTCGCGACAGGATCTATGTGCACGATTATGTTCGGTTTGGAGGATTTCTCTTTGGTCCTCCTTATTAAAAACGTCGATAACCTGCTTTGTAGTGTGGCGGAACTTTACCCCTGGAAAAGATGTGGTAAGCTTGTTTTGGATTAGTGCCAAGGTTGGGAGTTCGCATAGCAACCCGTTAACAACATTCGGATTTACGCATTGTTTCATGGCTTTCAATAAATCTTGTAGGTTACTAAAAGATATTCGATGCCTCACTCGTGTCCTAAAAATAATAGTTGTGTTAACTGGCAACGTCTTTCCCTCTTCCAGAATAATTTGGGTTTTGAAGCAGTTAATCGGGTTTTTTACTGTGGCTATCGTTTGAGTCAGTGACAGCTCACTGTTAGCGACCATGCTTTCTGAGTCTGGCTCGTGGCCTAGTGTGTTTATATGTTGCCGTGAGAGCGCATCAGCAACAAAATTTTCCTTGCCTGGTTTGTAATGAAACGTTGGTGAATATTCTTCCATAAAAGCGCGCCACCTTTTCATCTTTGCATTTGAGTTTTTGTCAGATAAAGCGAAGGTGAGCGGTTGGTGGTCTGTGAAAATGTTCAGGTGCTTTACACCGTACAAATAATTGCGAAGTTTTTGTAGGGCCCACACTATCGCCAAGAGTTCCCTTTCGTTGGTTGCATAGTTCTCCTCTGCTGGAGAAAGGGTTCTTGAGATCATGGTGATAGGGCTGCCGTTTTGGGATAAAACGGCGCCTATGGCGTGTGAAGAAACGTCTGTTGTTAAGTCAAATGGTTGTTTATAGTCGGGATAAAGGAGAAGCACGACCTCTGATGCAAGAATACTTTTAACTTTATTAAACGCGTTAAGTGCTTCTTCATCTAAGTTTATTTCTATCTTCCGAGATTGGTTAGTGCCAATGTTCCCATTTTCCCCACGTAGGTATTTTATTAGGGGTTTGGTAACCGAGGCGTAGTCTTTTACAAACCGTCTGTAATAACCAGCCAATCCCAAAAAAGATCGTAAAGCTCGAAGTGATTTGGAAGTGGCAAAGTCCAAAATGTCCTTGACTTTATCGGGGCATATCCTGATACCCCCCTTGGATACTGTAAAGCCTAGAAACTCGACACTTTCCTGAAAGAATTTAGACTTGTCTGCGGACACTAGCATATTAGCAGAGTAGAGTTTGTTTAATACCTGGTCGATATCCTTTAAGTGTTGTTCAGCGCTTTCTGAAAAAATTATGATGTCATCTACATCATCTATAAATAGCACTTACAAACTTAAGTATAAATACAACCTCTTCCCTTTTAACATTAAACTAGTAGGATATGTGTATGTATATACGTAGGTAATACAATTAAATCAATTAGGATAATTTAGTCTATTTGGTGGAACGATTTTTCTACCCTTTTGAGTTACGTATGCTTTATTACTTGTTTCTTCATTTTCCAAAGCTGGGCTATTCTGAACTACATGTTTAAATTTACTTTTTGATTCTACAACGTTTTCGTTATCTTTTTGCTCAATTATACCATTTGTGTCTTCGTTCTTTTCTTTCTCTCCAAATACATTATTTTCATTTAAGTTTTCTAGTTCCAGTTTTGGCCTTTTCAAAATATGTTCTCTGTTTCTTCTATACACACTACCATCTTCGTCTTGCACAATGTAAGATTTCGGTTCTTTACAATTTTTAACTATGACTCCTGGAAACCAAACACTTGTAGGTGATTTTTTAAACATTACTTTTTCGCCTGGGTAGACTGGTTTCAGTTTTTTAGCAGTCTTGTTGTAAATTCTGGCTGACCTTTCATTTTGTTTTTTAATTGCCTTTTTGTAAGAGGACGTATCAACCGTTTTGTTTCGAAAACTTTGCGATACGGCTGATATTTTTGTCCTCAGTTTTCTAGACATTAGTAACTCACTTGAACTCTTTATATTATTTTTAGGCGTGGTTCTGTAGTGAAGAAGTGTCGTGTATGGATCACTTTTTTCATCCTGACACTTGTGGAGAATTCTTTTTATAGTTTGTATTGATCTTTCTGCAAGACCGTTTGAACGTGGCAAGTAAGGGCTAGAAGTGATGTGCTGAATATTCCACTCCAAGCAGAATTTTTTGAACTCACTCGAATTGAAAGGTGGCCCATTGTCTGAAACCAGAGTGGCAGGGATTCCATGCCGGGCAAACATTGATTTTAATTTGGATATTACAAATAAACTTGACGAACTCGAGTTTAAAAGCTCCAACTCAATATATTTGGAGAAATAATCGACAACCAACAAGTAAGATTTTTTGTTAAATTCAAACAGGTCACATCCTAATTTATACCACGGAATATCTACTACTTCATGACTACTGAGCTCTTGTTTTGGGTTTGCATTTTTATACTTCATGCAAAGCTCACAGCTTGAAACTACATTAAATATATCGTTGTTGATGTTAGGCCAGTACACCGATTCTCTTGCTTAGCTCTGGCATCTTTGTATGCCCATATGACCTTCATGTAAGTGCGATAGCATCTTCTTACGAAGACTTATTGGAACTACGATGCGGTTATTTTTTAGTAACAAGCCATCTACAACTGACAACTCATCTTTTGAATTATAATAAGGCATAACTCGCTTATCCACTTGTTTTTTCTCTACCGGCCAACCACCCTGAACATATGATTGCACTTTCATTAGAGTTTCATCTGCCTCAGTAGCTTTTTGAATTTGTTTTATGTACTCTTCGGGCACTGATATTTGTGACATTAAAAAGTTACAGTGTAAATTTAGTTCTTTGTCAATATCAATTTTACTTTCTTCTTATAGTGGCGCTCGTGATAGAGTATCGGCTTGTATCTGACTTCTAAGTCGTAACACTGCAGTCGAAGCATAAAGCGTTGCAGACGTGCAGGTATCTTAAAAAGTGGCTTGTTGAATAATGAGACCAAGGGCTTATGGTCAGTTTCAACAATAACTTTTAATCCGTAAATGTACTGATGAAACTTTACACAGCCGAAAAGAATGGCAAAAAGTTCTTTTTCTATTTGTGCGTAATTGATTTGGGCATTTGTTAAAGACGCTGAAGCGTATGCTATTGGATTACGCTCATGAAAAATAGCTGCACCTACCGCAAACTTGGATGCGTCCACAGACAATGTTAATTGTTTGCGCACATCAAAGTATGTCAGTACTGGAGCTTTAATTAATTCGGATTTTAAACATTTGAATTCATTTTCGTGAATTTCATTCCAGTGCCATTGTATATCTTTTTTCAGAAGTTCCCGCAAGTTTTTGTTTTTAGCCGACATATTTTTTATAAAAGTACCCAAGTAGTTAATCATACCCATGAATCTTTGCAGTTCAGTTACTGATTTTGGCGATGGTAAATCTACAATTGCTTTAACTTTATCTTCGTCAGGTTTGACACCCGTCTGATTAAAAATATGACCAATAAATTTGACTTCGTTCTTATAAAGGTTAGATTTTGGTTTGTTAAATTTAATACCTACTGTCCGCGCTCTTTCTAGTACTCTTTTTAAAATTTTATCATGTTCCGCTAAATTCGACGCATAAATCAAAAAATCATCCATATATATAATAAGCCCTTGAATATCGCTAAACAGCCTTACCATTTCCGCATGAAATATTTCGGGTGCGGCACTTATTCCAAAAGGCAAACGCAAAAATCTATACCTGCCGAATGGCGTACTAAACGTGCAAAGCTTTGACGAGGCTTCAGTCAAAGGCATCATCCAAAAGCCAGAATTTGCATCAAGAGTACTAAAAATTGTTGACCCTTTCAATTTAGCTTTGCATTCGTCAATATTTGGAAATGCAAAATTTGGACGCTTTATGGCTTTGTTTAGATTTCTTGGATCTAAGCATAACCGTAGGTTGCCATTAGGCTTTGTAACTAACACGATGGAACTCACCCACTCTGTAGGCTCGCTAACAGGTGTAATGACACCCAAATCTACCATTCTGCTTAGTTCTTTTTTTAGAGGTTCATATAAAGTGAATGGAATTTTTCTTGGCGGGTTAATGACGGGCTCAATATCTTTATTAATTTTAAGAGAACATTTATTTTTTAGTAGACCAAGACCTTCAAAGACATCTGCATACTTTTTAAATGCTTTATTCTGAATCATATTAATGGCGTTAACATTATGTATTAAATTCATTGCAACCGCAGTTTGTAAACCAATAATGCTATTACATTCCATGTTAAGTACATAAAATTCTTCTAGGTATTTAACATTCTTAAAAAGTAAGGGCAATCGACAAATACCTACAACCGGTGGCTTTTCACCACTAAATGTTAAAATGTTGTTCTTTACACTTTTCTTAAACTCACTCAGATTTAAAAGCTTATGTGTATGTACAGATATAACGTTTGCTTGAGCTCCGGTGTCAACTTGACAACTCAAATTTTTGTTGTTTACCTTAACTTGAATATTCCACTCTCTCTTCATAGGTGAGTGATGTGCTGTGCTGTTACCTACTACTCGAACAAACGTATCGGCGCTCTGATTTTTGTTGGATTCGTGAAGCTTTGAGCTCTTCTCCAATACTCCTACAAACATGTCTTCTCCTTCGTCGTTGTCGCTGTCGTCTTCGGCGCTTTCCTCTCCTCTGTCAAGTTTTTTGATAAAGTTCGATGATCGCTGCTTGGAAAGGCATACCTTTGCGAAGTGATTTAACTTCCCGCAATTGTGACATTTGGCTCCAAGTGCGGGACATTTACTTCTATGCGTTTGTCCACACTTTGTGCATTTTGTTTTTGCCCTTTGACTTTCAAGTGACCTCTTTGATTCAGTTCGATATCCACTTGTCGTTTTGCGGCGAGTTAACGCAGCGACTGCACTGGCATCATGCTCACTTGGTTGCGCAATAATTGAAGCATTTTCCTTTGCCAATTCAATGCTCTTAGCTATATTTAGGGCTTTGTCCAGCTTCACATCTCCCTCACTTAAGAGCCTTTCTTTGATTTTTTCAAATTTATGTGACAAACCACAAATAAAAATGTCACGTACCAGGTCTTCGCGGATACCTTCAAAGGCGCACGTAGAGCTCAAATTGTGTAATGCTGCTGCATATTCGCTTATTGATTCACCTTCATTTTGTTTGCGCATGAAAAATTTATGTCGTTCCAATGCTATGTTTACTTTTGGTACGAAATAGCTTTCAAATTTCTGCAACAGTGATTTGTACGCTACCTTGTCTACGTCTTCGTTGAACGAGTTGAAAATTTGCAGAGAATCCGTTCCAAGATGATGTAGCAGTAACGCTACCTTTCTAGTGTCTGCCTGATCCTCCAGATTCGAGGCGCGTAGAAATATCTTAAATTAGGTGCTCCAATTTTTCCACTCTGCCGCTAAATTCGTGGATTTCAAATTTATTGGCCGTATTGTTGTAGCAATCGATACCACTTGACTTTCAGCTACTGGCTGAGTTTCTACTGGTGGATTAGGCATTGTATGCGAGCGTATCTTTATTATTATTAAAATTGGTTTAAAAATGTCTATTTTAACTTTTTATTTAGAATTCGCAACGCGGGATAACACCTGACAC
This sequence comes from Campiglossa producta, assembly GCA_964058755.1. Taxonomy (NCBI): domain Eukaryota; kingdom Metazoa; phylum Arthropoda; class Insecta; order Diptera; family Tephritidae; genus Campiglossa; species Campiglossa producta. Next base: position 70,714,821 of record CAXKVI010000002.1, read on the forward strand.
CATGTTGTGTCTTTGACGTTAAGCTTTAGACTCTCTTTATTAAGTTGACATTTGATTACATGATATGTTACAGATAATCGGTGTTGCTTGCAGTCAGACATAAAGATAAATAAGGGTTGCTTAAGCTAGCAAATAAATAGTACTTACTAACTTAAGTACAAATACAACAGACGTGGCATATTTTTCCGATTTCTGCTCTAAGTACATCGTCAATGGCTCTCGGGAAAATACTGGGAGCATTTTTTAGGCCAAAGGGAAGCCTACAGAACTCGTACTTTCCGTTATTGACCGATCCCTCTCAGCTAGTTTAATCTGGTGAAAACCAGACTTAAGGTCTATCGTTGAGAAACATTTAGCATTTCCCATGTTTGCCAAAATTACGGACGTGTCGGGTATAGGATACTTGTCGCTCACTGTTTTTAAGTTTAGTTTTCTAAAGTCAATTACGAGTCGTGACTTCCTATTACCATCTTCATCCACGCCCTTTTTACTTACTACCCAAATTGGATTATTGTAAGGAGAACGGGATGGTCTTATTATACCGTCCTGTAACAAATTGGTTATCTCCTTATTGACGAATTCGGCTGAAGCTATGGGATATGGGTAGCTCCTAGAGTAAACGGGAAGATCGTCGGTGGTCCTTATTGTTCCTACAATATGGGTGTTATATGGTAGTGCCTCGTTAGGGTCCGCGAAGACTCTAGCGTGCCGCTTCAACATTGCAGGAATACTTAACTCGTGTTTCGGTGTTTCGGCATCCGTTTCTATTAGTTTGTTAATGTCAGGGCAATCATGATATAAAAGCTTTTCCTGACCGCCTTTGTAACTTAGAAGTCCAGTCATCAAATCTATTTTACCGTTCACTTCTTTGAGTAGGTCGAAACCTATAATACCATCAAAGGTGTTAAGACTGGGTAGGATGAAGAAGCTGGTGTCTCTATTAAAAATGTTGGTTTGTTGGTTTTGGAAAGCTACCTTGGCCATAAAGTAATCTGTATACCAAATTTCATGCAAATTCCTCAATTTTTACTCAAGTTATGTTAATTTGTATGATTTTCGAAATTTTCGATATCGAAAAAGGGGGCGTGGTTATCATCCGATTTCGCCCATTTTCAATAGCAACCTACCTTGGCCAAAAAGTAACCTGTATATAAAATTTCATGCAAATATCTTAATTTTTACTCAAGTTATCGTGTACAAAGACGGACGGACGGACAGGCGGACGGACATGCCTGAATAGACTCCTCTTTTCAACCTAAGAACTTTCATACACGTTATGTGCACAAAATTATAATACCCCTATTCTAGTACGCTGGGTATAAAAATGCCTGCCTTTAAAGTCCCACTTTAGAAAATTTATCAAAAAATCATTATATAATGACCATGGGGATTCACCTATAAAATTATATAATTTTACCCATTGCCGTTAGCGAATTATGTCAATTTAGGTTATTTTAAAAAATTTCGATATCGAAAGTGGGCATGGTTGGAGGGCGATTTTATCCATTTTCATCAGGTATACTCCCACCGATACTAGTATGCTTTTTGCCAAATTCCATCATTCTATGGTAATCAGTTTAAAAGTTACGACCAGTCAAATTTTCAAAAATGCCTCCCTTAAAAGTGGGCGGTGCCACGCCCCCTATAAAAAATTTATGGAAAAATCATAAGAGAATTACCAGGGGGATTCACCTATAAATTTATATCATTTTAGCCATTTCGGCTACCGAGATATGTCAATTTGTGTGATTTTCGAAATTTTCGATATCGAAAAAGGGGGCGTGGTTATCATCTGATTTCGCCCATTTTAAATAGCAACCTACCTTGGCCAAAAGTTAACCTGTATACAAAATTTCATGCAAATATCTCAATTTTTACACAAGTTATCGTTTTCACAGACGGACGGACAGACGGACGGACATGTCTTAATGGACTCCTCTTTTCAACCTTAGAAGTTTCATATATAGAACTCTATATCTATCCCGATTATTTTGTGCCGTTACGTACTACCGTTATGTGAACAAAATTAATATACCCTTGTACTAGTACTAGTACACTGGGTATAAAAATTGGATCAAAAACACAAGGAAAACACGGAAATAAGATTTTTCAACTTTGATACTAAATAAGTTTTGAAAGAGTAACTTTAGAAAAAAAAGTTGTTCAACCTTTTTTGTAGCCCATTCAATTTCCTTCAAGAATCTGTATCTATCATTTTTGTTCATGGATATTTGCATTTTTAACAATTTTTGAAAGAAAACAAGTAAGGAAAGCTGTTTTCGGCTGTGCCGAAGGCTATATACCTTTCATGAATAAGCGTCACGATTTTCACGGTTCGATCCCCAGTACAGCCTGTGTGAATTTAACTTTAGCTCATACCGAAATTATCGGAACTATCGATTATATGGGGGCGATGTGTTTTGTTGGTCCAATCTCATTGATTTTTAACATCGACATTCCACTTTCTAACAGAGCGATAGTTACGAAATTTCACGACCGTACTATCGGGATGGCCGTTTGATAGAATCAATAATAAGACGTTTTCACAACAATTGAGTTGTAATACAAGTTTAGTTTTTAATGAGTAATAGTTCAAAAGTACATTAAAGATTTTATTTGAATTGAAAATATAGAAAATGAATAATTGATTGAGTTCGGATTTTGTCGACCGTTCTTGTTCCCTGTTGCTTTTTAACTCCTGTCGCATTGCCACTCGTTCGCATATGTCAGTGTCGTAAAAGGGTTGCCAAGTAACTTTACAGCTCGGCCGTTCCTGATGGATCGTCTCCCCCGGACGATTCAATGTTATCATGACTTATCTCTCTGCCCTCTTCGTAGTCTTCGGACTGGTCGCCTTTTGCGCCTAAAGTACACCAAGGCTTCATATTGTCATTGGTAAACACACCTGAATACTTTTTGCGGCTCCTCTGTAGGTCTGGCAAATCTTCCACCAAATAACGGTCATGTGGAAGGACCTTGGTCACAACATACGGCCCTTTGTATTCCGGCTCCAACTTATGAGAAGTGCCTGTGGGAGAAGGAACATGATTGATTAGTACTAAGTCACCTTCGTGATACGGCTGTGGTGCACGATGTCGCGGGTCAAAACGCTGCTTCCATTTACGCCGCTCTTGCTGTATTCGTTCACCTACGGCTTGTGTTCTGAAGTCGTCACAACTAACTTCACCCTCGTCTTCGTCTTGCACCGCTTGTATCAGACGATTTGTCCTTACATCTTTCAGCTTGTAGTTGAACACCAGACTGTTGGGGCTCTGCTTAGTCGTAGCGTTTTTCTGCGAATTCAACTGCCATTGAAGCGGTGGCAAAGCCTCGTCCCATTCTTTGTCATTCTTAGTGCTACACTTAAGTGACGCTAGCACTGTACGATTGATACGTTCGGCTTGCCCGTTGGCTCTGGGACTCCGCACTGCCGTCTTCACATGCTGGATTTCGTAATCCGCCATAAACTTGAAAATCTTTGGACGTAAAAGATGTCCCTCTGTCGGTTACCACACATTGCGGACGCCCATATACAGCCATGTAGTCTTTCATTACATTCAATACTGGATTAGTTTTTGTGTTGCTTAACGCCTTCAACAGAACATATTTTGTAAATGCGCATACAATAACCAAAATATAGTACTTGCCATGCTTGCTTCGCACGAATGGTCCTAAATGGTCGAGATGTATAGTCCGGAACGGAATGGGTACCACATCTCTAACATGAAGTTGTGCCTCTCGTTTGCCACCACGCACCTTATTCAAACAGCAGTCTGGACAAGAGTCGATGTACGACTTTACATATGGTCGCATTCGAGCAAACCAGAAATCTTTCGATAAGCGCTCGACAGTTTTCTCCACACCGAAATGCCCTGCTTCGTCATGGCATGCCCTTGCCAATCGCCACCTCACAGCTTGTGGGACGACCAACCGTTTGTCACTCCCCATCTTGCGATACAATCGATGCCTGTGTATCACATAGTCACTTCTAATTTGTTTTGCGTTCAACCCGTCGTTGCCGTTAATGATTCCCATAATATGCTTTAGCTTGTCCTCTTGGCGTTGCATGGTCGCTACCCAATCCTCGGAGATGCTAGTGACTGCGTACACTTAATCGGCAACCATCGTCGGCTCCGACGCTGGAAGAGTTGGACATCGACTCAAACCATCGGCCAAATCGTTTTTCGTTGCTGGACGATGCTCACACTAAAATAAAATACAGGCTTCAGCTGATCGTTCTCTCGCTGCATAAGAACACCCTAACACTGGCATCTGTATGCACTTCATGCTGTTTAGTCTCATCGTACATAGCTAATACCGGTTTTGTGGTAATAGCGGATTTTAGCGCCTCGAAAGCGTCTCGTTGCAAATCAGTCTATTCAAATGTTGCGCCTTTACGCAATAATGTTGTAAGCGGACGTGCCAAAACCCCGTAGTTCTTTACAAATTTTCGGAAGTATCCGGTTATACCTAAGAACTGTCGCACGGCAGTCGCCGTAGACGGAACCGGAAACTCTTCGATAACCTTCGTTTTACATTCACCTGGTCGTATACCATCACGGTTGATTATATGTCCAAGGAATTGGACTTCCTCTGCGAGAAACGTACTCTTTGTTGGCCTCAGCGTAAGGCCGTGTCGTTTAATTGCATCCAAAAAATCGTGCAAAACCTCTAAACCCTCGTCAACAGATTTGGTAGCAATAATAACCTCGTCAACATAATTGATGACCTTGTTTGGGTGCTTCATCGTCTTAATAACGTTTACTATGACTTCTTGGAAAACCATCGGCGCATTGACCAGTCCAAAAGGCATTACATTATGCTCGAAAAGGCCCTCTGGTGTCAAAAATGCCGTATACTGCTTCGACTCCTCTGCCAATGGTACCTGATAGTAGCCTGACGTCATGTCGACAGTGGTGAAGAATTTATTTCCTGCTAAACGTGAGAGTTGTTCTTCTACCACCGGCATGATATAATTTTTCTTAACCGTAACTTCGTTGAGACTGCGGAAGTCGACACACATTCGACTTTCACCGTTGCTCTTTTTTACCGTATAATACTACAACCCAGTAGCTTTTGCACTATGCTTGACAATTGTGAACGCTGCGAAAACGGAACCTGGTACCTCTTCCCTATAATTGGTTTATCTGTCGTAACCTGAATTGCCATCTCAGTGCCCTTCACTCTCCCAATGTCAGAAATGTCTTCTGCAAAACCAGAGACCCCCAATAATGATTATTTTTCTATTTTTAAGGTAAAAACTCAAAGGCTTCCTCCTATCGTATAACAGTTTCAAGTACATGAATGGGCATGTCTCTTCATGCTCAACCGAAATCTACAATGATTGAAAAAAGTTTGAGTGAATCCTATATAAATTACAACTTAATCATTACTTTTGAGTTTTATTTTTTTGATTAAGCGTAATGATCACTTTTTGAGTTATATTTTTTTGATTAAGCGTAATGATCACTTTTTGAGTTTTATTTTTTTTTTGAGAGAAAATAAAACTTACTCTTGAGTTTTATTTTTTTGCTCGACAGTAAACGTTATTCTTTGAGCGATATTTTATCGTTCAAGGATAAAAATTAAGTTCCGAGTTTTAAGTTTTTTTACGGATCAAAAAACTCAAAAGGCCGCTGCGCCTTTTTGGCAAGTATTTGGTCATTATTATTGGTTGGTATAATCTCGTCAACATATGTACTCAATAATTATTATTTAAACATACTTTTAGGCACATTCAGATGTATATGTACATAAATAGTCCACGGTGGCGTTTAAAAAATTTAAATGCAATTTTCAGGTACTCCGAAGTTATGATTATGAGATTGTTCTGAATAATTATTGAAAACAATTTTTGAAAAAATTAAAATATTTCCCTGAGCGGATTTTTTTTTTCCTAGAAAAACCTTTTTGAAATACTAAAAATCAGTGAAATGCCATTTTCAAGTTAATAAGACCATATAACTACTTTATATAAAGGAGTTATACGTAAATTGCAACTACTAATGAGAAGTCAACCAAGAAATAAATCAAAAAAACTTCTTTTTTAAATTTAAATCTATATATTTATGAATATTTCATAAAAAAAATCGTATACAAAATGTTCCAGTTTCAATATTAATTTGTTATAAAAACTGTGGTAAGTATAATATACATACTATTATTATATTATTGTAGACTGCATAATGTGTAATATACATATATATATAATAATTGTATTATAATTAAACGTGCCTACTAGTATACTTATTCACGTCGCGTACAGCTTCGCATTTAAAAATGTTGTCGATTCCTGTTTTTAAATTGAGTTGAAACCAGGATATCTTGAAATAATTATTTTATTCAGAGAGAGTTATCTAGATTTAGGCATACGAGTAACTCCAAAAGTTCACGCAGTATTTTTTCACATCGAAGATTTTTGTAAACAAAAAAATAAAGGCTTAGGATTTTACTCGGAACAAGCCGTAGAATCTTCTCATGCAGGCTTTAAAAAAATATGGAAAAAATACAAAGTGAAAAAGTCAAATTCTAACTACGCAGAACGTGTACTTAAAGCTGTACGTGAATATAACAGTAATCACGTTTAATTATAATACAATTATTATATAGCTATTATATATAATTGTATATTGTATATTACACATTATGCAGTATACATTAATATAATAATAGTATGTATATTGTCGATTCCTGTTTTTCAATTGAGTTGAAACCAGGATATCTTGAAATGATTATTTTATTCAGAGAGAGTTATCTAGATTTAGGCATAGGAGTAACTCCAAAAGTTCACGCATTATTTTTTCACATCGAAGATTTTTGTAAACAAAAAAATATAGGTTTAGGATTTTACTCGGAACAAGCCGTAGAATCTTCTCATTAAGACTTTAAAAAAATATGGAAACAATACAAAGTTAATTATATGGTCTTATTAACTTGAAAATGGCATTTCATTGATTTTTAGTAATTCAAAAAGGTTTTTCTAGGAAAAAAAAAAATCCGCTCAGGGAAATATTTTAATTTTTTCAAAAATTGTTTTCAATAATTATTCAGAACAATCTCACAATCATAACTTCGGGGTACCTGAAAATTGCATCTAAATTTTTTAAACGCCACCGTGAGTCATGTACGTAGTAAAGGGACATGAAATAAATAATGTCCACCATGAAAAATGCAAATTTCAGTAAGAATTACCTGTTTCACAAATTTCGCTATTCTGTTATTCAAGTATGTGTAAAAATACAATACAAGTACTGCTTGTTAAGGTTTACAACTTTGTGGAAAATTCAGGAAAATTCGGACAATTTTCATCAAAAATAAAAATTTTATACTAAATTTTTTAGATTTTTTTCGAGTATGTAGTTTTGTAGCTGTTGTTGTTGTTGTTATTAACAATGCATTTCCCTGCCTAGAGGGTATGATTATTCCGAAGATCTTCATCAAGCTCTTCTAACGGGAGTCCAAGGAAACGCGCAGTTTCAACAGGGTTGGACCAGAGGGACAGAGGGGTTAGAAGAGTAGGTTCAATTGGACAATTGAAGAGATGTAGGGTATCAGGGGTCCTACCACATGCAGGGCATGTTTTTGAAATTGTATCATTTAGTCTGGACAAGTAAGAGTTTAACCTGACACTGTATCCAGAACGAAGCTGTGCCATGGTCACTCTTGTCTCCCTTGGTAAGGTGCGTTCTTCTTCAGCAATATCGGGTGGGAGACTGTTTAGAACGGGGTTCACAGGTCGAGATCTGACAAAAGTGACAACGAACTTGGTGTGGATGTCGGTTAGAGGCCGCTTATGATTCCGCAGATCAAACGGCAAAGTAATATGATGCCGGAGCTCGTCATAATGCTTACGGAGATGACTCCTTATGTCTCTCGGGGGCGGAACTGTGTCCAAAAGATGTCAGTTTGGATGTCCCTGCTTGTGGCAGTTCAGAAGGAATTGCCTGCTGAGCATTTCCGCGTGCTCTCTTACATTGAGCAGTTTTGCCTCTTGATGGAGGTGAGACTCAGGTGTATTTTGGCAGACTTGTAACTTCGTCCAGTTGATGTTACGCACGTTAGGCGACCATATGGGTTCAGCATAGTCAAATACTGGTCGGCTAATGGCCTTATATGTAGTCAGCAACGTTTCCTTGTCTTTTCCCCAAGTACTGCCGGCAAGTGACTTGAGGATCTTGTTGCGACCTCGTACCTTTGAGACCATTGCAGACACATGACCAGCAAATGAGAAAGTATTATCTAATGTCACCCCCAGTAACTTTGGGTGGCTGACAGTTGGTAGCTTATTGCCATCAACTTAAATGTCTAATTAGTTTCTCACTTGGTGCGTCCATGTCGTAAAGAGTGTCACCGTAGGTTTAGTCGGTGATATCGTCAGATCTCGCTCAGTGAAAAGGGTAACTAGTGGACGATTTGGACTGTGAACCAACGTACATATCAGTGTTGCCGCTGAAAAATTTCAAAAAGGGTCCAAAAAAAGGGTCCCTTTTCCATTTTTTTTTTTGATGTTGAATGACTGAGTTTTGTACTATTGCAAGTAATACATACAAAATATAAACATTTTTAAATGGTTGTAATTAGTTTAATAATAACTAGTATATCCCGTGGTCGAAATTCGACCAATTTAAAATAGTTGAACTTATTCAAACATCTGATCAACTTTTTGTCAATAGCTGCCTTTAGGCCCGTGGCCGAACCTCGACCAACTTAAATGTATACATTAAAAACTCATCTATAGGCAAAATGAGGCCATCAAAGACTTGAACAAAAAAATATTAGGTTGAAAATTAAGTAAATTGTAATAGTTAAGATTAAAGGTTTTTAATATAAAAAAAAAACATAATTTAGAAAAAAAAGGAATATTCCGCAACCGGGTCTTGCAACTGCGCCATTACCTTATGCACAAAGCAGTTATCAAATTCTGCAATTAGGCTTTATGAGAATCAGAATTTAAAAATTAACAATATACCAACAACAAAGTTAGACTATTAATATAAATAATGGACCGAAGTACTCAATGAGCGAGGGAGTAAAAACAATTTCTCTAATAATAGGAGGAGCTTATTGAGTGAAAGAATGAAATTCATTTTGTAGAAATATGAGTTCTATTTATAGAAATTTATTATTTAGTGTTGGTAAATTACAAATGCTGGTTAGGGCAAATCTAGGCTTTTGCAAAAACAGTTAAAGGTTTTTCTAGCTTTTTTCTTTATCCATAACTTAGCAATATTTAGAAGACATTTTAATTTGATTTTTGATTTGATTTAAAAAAAAAATGTAGGTATGTTGATTTAAAAAAAAAAAAAAAGTATTCAAAGTGGTAAAATCAGCCAAAATCTAGCCTGTTGCAAAAACTGTTAAAGGTTTTTCTATCTTTTTTCCTATAATTTAAAAATATTTAAAAATACATTTCTTATCGATTTTTTATTTGGTTTTTGAAAAAAATAGTACGTATATTGATTTAAAAAAAAAAATATTCAAAACTGGTGAAACCGGGCAAAATGTAGCCTTTTGCAAAAATAGTTTGAGGATTTTCTAGCCTTTTTCCTTAGCCATAACTTAGAAATATTTAAAAAGACATTTCATATCGATTTTTTATTTCATTTTTGAAAAAGATGTGGGTATGTTGATTTAAAAAAAAAGTTATTTATGAGTTGTTGTCTTTAGTAATATTTTAGTTGACCTCTAACCGCTTCGTTTAGTACAAAATTTAAGGACCTGTGAAAAATTATGGATTTTTATATTTCAAAATTTATAGAAATAATCTACCGAAGTCCGATAATCAGAACAATATCCCCCTTATTCATAAAAAATATAAAAGGTTTATTAAGCTCTTATTATACAAAATTTGTATGAAAATGTCATTTTAAAAAGCTTTATAAACCAATTTTATTTTTTATGAATATGAGGGTATGTTTAAAAAAATTTTAATTTTCGGAAAAACTTACCAAAAAACCCAAATTGTATAAGCGGTTATCTCATTTCTATAATGGGTGGTATGTATGTATATTTATGAAAATATTCGCAGTAAGTTTTTTCCGAAACAAGTATCACAAATATAAAAATATGTCTTATGAAATTTTAATGAGCTTATAAAAAATCAAGATTAGAAATACGCATATACCTAAAGATGTTTTAAAAAAGAAAAAAATATTTTCAATGAAAAAAAAATTGTAGCCCGGAGCTGTTCTCGAACCTACAACAGTTCCCTCGCTATCCGATGCGGTAACCACTGCTCTACTGCTTTATCTACGAATTTATTGTCAAATCACCAATTCAAGCTGTGTGGGCAATGAGCGATAGAATGAAAATAGTTTATCTAATAAAAGGAGGAGCTTGTTGAGTGAAAGATTGAAAGGTTCATTTTGCAGAAAATGAGTTCTATTTATAGAAATTTATCATACAGGCGTGTTTTTAAATCTTTTTAGAGGGGGTAAAACAAATTCTGCACAGAGCCAAAAATGTCTAATAAAATTAATAAGATTGTCTTCATGATTAGTGTTTGGGCAAAGGGGTAGTCGCAACGGTGGAAACGAAGAAAAAACTATAGGGAAATCTCTTTGGTTTTAAGAAGAAATTCTTATTAAAAAAACTATACATTTAGTACATAGGTGTAGTTAGACGCTGGCAATTATTAGTATACGATGGCCGGATGGTTAGCACCTGGGTTTAGCATTCGAGAAATTGTAAGTTCGATTCTCTCTCTTTTTTTCCTAATTAGAAATGTTAAAAAGAAATCTTCTCAATTATATTTATGTGATTTTCCTTTAAAACATTAACAACTATGCACATATCAGTAATTAGACGCTGATAATCAAAAGTGAGCGATGGCCTGATGGTTAACAGCTGGGTTTATCATTCCGAAAATTGTAAGTTCGATTCTCATTTTATTTTTCATTTAAAATATTAAAAAGAAAATCTTCTTAATAACATTGAAAATACTGTCTCTACAATAATAAGAAGCACATCTTCTTGAAGAAAAACTATACAGATAACTTATCATTTTTGTTCTATTTTATTAGGTACCTTTGGATCTGTGTGGTTAGGTCAAAAAAAGTTAGACAGATTTTCTAGCTTTTTTCTTTAACCATAACTTAGCAATATTTAAGACACTTTATATGGATTATTTATTTGATTTAAAGAAAAAATATATATTAATTTTTCTATTCAATTTGGTCTAGACTTGTTTGGGGCTCGGGTTGCAAATCTGCCCTTTTAAAAGTTAATACATATGTACATATGAATAGAAATCAGTTGTTGCCTTCAGTAAAATTTAAGACGACCGCTAACCACTTGATTTAGTTCAAAATTTAAGTACATATTAAATATGTTGTCGATTTTTATATTTTAAATCGGGAGTCTATCAGCAACTTTGTCTCAAACGGTAGAAATCATTGAAATTTATAGAAGTAATCTACCGAAGTCCGATAAATAGACTACTGTGTTTGAAAAAATTTCGCAACTTCGATCTTATATCATCAAAATTATACAAAAAAACCCAAATTGAATAAGCGGTTAACGCATTTCTATAATGGGTGGTATGTATGCATATGCTTTCCGTCAACTAAAAATATTCAGCAATTTTTTTTCTCGAAAATAGAGATCACAAACATAAAAATTTTAAAAAAGTCAAGATAAGAAGTATTTATATATTGAAAAAATAAAAACAATTTTCAATGACAAAAAATAAAAAAAAAAAATGTGGCCGATAGCTGTACTTGAACCATTAACCGTTCGACCACTACCCCCGACGCTTCCCACTGGGCTATCGCTTTATGTACAAATTGATTGTCAGATAACCAATTCAAGTGGCATGAGAAAGTTTCATTCGCTTATTACAGATAAATGAAGCAGGATTGGTTATATATTAGATAATTGTGCACTGCCTTAGAGGTATGCACAGAGCCAAAAATGCCTAATAAAATTAATAAGATTGTCTTCATGATCAGCTTTTGGGCAAAGGGGTAGTCGCAACGGTGCAAACGAAGAAAAAACTGTAGGGAAATCTTTTTGGTTTTAAGAAGAAATTCTAATTAAAAAAATATACATTTAGTACAAAGGTGTAGTTAGACGCTGGCAATTATTAGTATACGATGGCCGGATGGCTAGCAGCTGGGTTTAGCAATCGAAAAATTGTAAGTTCGATTCTCTCTCTTTTTTTCCTAATTAGAAATGTTAAAAAGAAATCTTCTTAAATATATTTATAAGATTGTCCTTTGAAACATTAACAACTCTACACATATCGGTAATTAGAAGCTGGCAATCAAAAGTGAGCGATGGCCTGATGGTTAACAGCTGGGTTTATCATTCCGAAAATTGTAAGTTCGAATCTCGGTGAGGGCGATATCATTTTATTTTTCATTTAAAATATTAAAAAGAAAATCTTCTTAATAAAATTAAAAAGACGGTCTCTACAATAATAAGAAGCACATCTTCTTGAAGAAAATCTATAGAGATATCTTATGACTTTTGTTCTATTTTATTAGGCATTGTTGGCTCTGTGTGCCAACAAATCCATATGCATTTCATAAATATTTATGCATATTTAGTATGGGTTTAAGCTTGGCAAATATTTATATGTAAAATTTGTTAGCCTATTAATATAATAGATGATAATCACATAATGTGAAAGATTTTAAACTTAAAAACCTCCACTTTAAGGATATGTTTTTGCAAAAGGTTTCAAATAATAAGAAAACTCACTTTCCCGCAAAAAAATTATGGGAAAGGGCGAAAAAGCGACCGCTAAGGGACGGCCAAAATTGCCTAAGCGGTTAAAGGCTATTTTAAGTAGGTAAGTTACAGAGCTAACTTTTTGCGAGTCTTATTTTCTCATCATTTACTAACTTTGTAGGGGGTAAGACCCAAAAAACTAAAACATTTTTATTTGAATCACCCCAATGTATACATACATACATATGACGGAGTTGTCACATTATACAGCGTTGCCAGAAGTAAGACTTCAGTTAGGAAAGACATTTGGAAATCGGCAAGAGTTCCCGATATACATAAGAGTAAAAAACGGAACAAGGAGATTTTTTTGGGTTTCAACAATAAAACGACAAAAATGAAGTTTACAAGTGAAAAGGGGTCAAAAAGGGTCACGAATTTAAAAAAAAGAGTCAAAAATGGTACTTTTTTGAAGAAGTAGGGTCCGGGGTCCTGGCCTAAAAAAGGGTTAAATTGACCCTTTAGGGTCCCCAACGGCAAGACTGGTACATATAGTGCACTAATTTCATGTCCCTTTACAACGTACATGCCATTTTATGTATATTAGAGCGTCTCGGGCTTACAGGCAAAAAAAAAGTCGGACGTACATTTAAATTAAAATTTTTTTTTTTTGTGGCAACCAATTACATTTTACATTTTTCTTCAAATCTTTGGCATTTGTTGTCGGATTTTAAAGTTTGACGCATCAATTTTTTCGTCTCAAAGAGGAGGTTTTCTCTCCAGAAAGTTAATTGAGCTCATGCGTTTCGTTGTGGTACCACACTTTAAAATCCGACAAAAAAATGCCAAAGATATGAAGAAAAATGCAATTGGGCGACATCTAGGGTTGCTAGAAAAAAAATATAATTTTTTTTTTAAATGATTTTCAAAAACACTTCATATGAGGGGAGGGGAGGATACGCTCTAATGTACATATATATACGTATGTGGCTTAAACTATGTTTAATTAATTGAGTACATATGTTGACGACATTATACCAACCAATAATTATGACCAAATACTTGCCAAAAAGGCGCAGCGGCCTTTTGAGTTTTTTGAACCGCGAAAAAACTTAAAACTCAGAACTTAATTTTTATCCTTGAACGATAAAATATCGCTCAAAGAATAACGTTTACTGTCGAGCAAAAATATAAAACTCAAGGGTAAGTTTTATTTTCTCTCAAAAAAATAAAACTCAACACAGAGCCAACAATGCCTAATAAAATAGAACAAAGGTCATAAGATATCTCTATAGATTTTCTTCAAGAAGATGTGCTTCTTATTATTGTAGAGACCGTCTTTTTAATTTTATTAAGAAGATTTTCTTTTTAATATTTTAAATGAAAAATAAAATGATATCGCCCCCACCGAGAATCGAACTTACAATTTTCGGAATGATAAACCCAGCTGTTAACCATCAGGCCATCGCTCACTTTTGATTGCCAGCTTCTAATTACCGATATGTGTAGAGTTGTTAATGTTTCAAAGGAAAATCTTATAAATATATTTAAGAAGATTTCTTTTTAACATTTCTAATTAGGAAAAAAAGAGAGAAAGAATCGAACTTACAATTTTTCGATTGCTAAACCCAGCTGCTAACCATCCGGCCATCGTATACTAATAATTGCCAGCGTCTAACTACACCTTTGTACTAAATGTATAGTTTTTTAATAAGAATTTCTTCTTAGAACCAAAAAGATTTCCGTACAGTTTTTTCTTCGTTTGCACCGTTGCGACTACCCCTTTGCCCAAAAGCTGATCATGAAGACAATCTTATTAATTTTATTAGGCATTTTTGGCTCTGTGAAGAAATAAGTTTTACGTTTGATCAAAAAAATAAAACTCAACAAGTGATCATTACGCTAAATCAAAAAAATAAAACTTGAGTGTAACGATTATTGTTGATTTTTATTGAAAAAAATCAGAAAATAATGATCAAATGTCGAGTTCTATAATTAAACTTATAACAGTTACGGTCCCTGTGCAAAACAAGACTTAAACATTAGTAAAAGATCAAGCACCTTACCACGCTCTTCGCTGCTCAATTCAGTCGATATGTTAAAATTGTGATTGCCCTCATTGATATGGTAAACCTCGTCATCAGCAACTATGTAGATGATAGCCATATGCTTGTAGTATATCACGACCCAACAGAACGTCGTCAGGTAGTAACTTATCTTCAACAACATACAAGGTCGCCTGCCTTTGCATATTGTCCATCATTGTATTTACATCCGCCGAAACCAATGAATTGCTTTTGCGCCTTAGTCGTCTGCATAAAATTTGCTGCTGTTTTTCTGATGAACGAACATCCACTGCCAGTGTCGATAAAAGCGCTTAAACCTTGCCCATCTACCTCGATTTGTTTTGTCATTGGGTTAGCCTCGATAACTTGCTCATCATTAGAAATCTCCAATACCGTAGCCTTAGTACAATCTTTTGTCGAGTGTCCTGTCTTTGAGCACGTAGCACACCTTGGTTTGCGTTGCGGCTGTGAACACTTAGCTGCTATGTGTCCTATCTCGTTACAATTGTAACACTTGATTTGCCCTGGAGTCTTAACATTAGCTTTGCTTTCTATTTTTACCGGCTGCTGTGTCGTTCCTGTGCCCATCACTACTTGGTTGTTCATTGCCTTTAAATTTTTCAAAGCTGTCAATAATTCGCTGCATGTCTAGAATTGAATCGCTGCCAATGTCTTTGATAATGCATTATCATTTAAACCGCTGATTATGTGCGTGATAATCGACAAATCATCAAGTGAACTCTGTCGTCCAATAGTTATCATCGCATAGTAAAATTCAACATAGTTTTCATTGTGTTTACGTTTTCGGTTGGCCATCATTTTGTGGACTTCAGCAGTATTATACCCAGTCGGAAAATCTACGTAAAATGCTTTCACAAATGCTAACCAACTACTGTGTACCGGCTGCGCATCCAGCCATAGCTTCGCCATGCCTTTCAATTTGTGTTGTATTGCAACTAATACCATTACCTCAGGCCATTTGTAGTTTTCTTTTAGTTGCTCTATTTTCGTTATGAACTGCCCTGACGTAATAGTGCCTTTAACCGGGTCGAAATCGGGAAGAATTCCCACCATGTCCTGAATGGTCATCGTTGATTGTCTTGGCGCATAGACGAACCTTGTTGTATCTTCCACTCCACCGCCTTGCTCTTGTGTCCCTGCATTTCCCGTACTGGCATTTGTTTGTACGTTGTCACTGCCTGTACTCATTCTAGTGATTGCTGCTGTCAAATTCTGCATAACTGACTTCAATCCGTCGATTTGTGTTTGCAGCTCACCAACGTTTGTGTCGTTGTCCTCCAATTCGTTTGCATCGATTTCATCAGTTCCCAGCAGCTCCTGCAGCTTTGCAACTTTATGGGCCTTTGTGCCCGTCGATGCTGCACCATTCGCATTTAATAATTCATTAAGTTGAGCCACTTTAAGCGAAGTTAACTTCAACATTTTAGAATTTTCTTATTAGACGTGTTAATACAATCACTCCTCGCCGTCGAATGAATTGTTTTCAATTTTACTTTGCTTTTGCTTTCCGCTTATTTCTTTTCGTTATTTGGCGCAAAAAAAGGGTGGTTTTATTTGCTGCAGTTGATCGCTGTAACTGACTTCGTTTTATACTTGTTGTTGTAGCGCTGCGCCGCTGGAAGAGTTGGACATCGACTCAAACCATCGGCCAAATCGTTTTTCGTTGCTGGACGATGCTCACACTAAAATAAAATACAGGCTTCAGCTGATCGTTCTCTCGCTGCATAAGAACACCCTAACACTAGCATCTGTATGCACTTCATGCTGTTTAGTCTCATCGTACATAGCTAATACCGGTTTTGTGGTAATAGCGGATTTTAGCGCCTCGAAAGCGTCTCGTTGCAAATCAGTCCATTCAAATGTTGCGCCTTTACGCAATAATGTTGTAAGCGGACGTGCCAAAACCCCGTAGTTCTTTACAAATTTGCGGAAGTATCCGGTTATACCTAAGAACTGTCGCACGGCAGTCGCCGTAGACGGAACCGGAAACTCTTCGATAACCTTCGTTTTACATTCACCTGGTCGTATACCATCACGGTTGATTATATGTCCAAGGAATTGGACTTCCTCTGGGAGAAACGTACTCTTTGTTGGCCTCAGCGTAAGGCCGTGTCGTTTAATTGCATCCAAAAAATCGTGCAAAACCTCTAAACCCTCGTCAACAGATTTGGTAGCAATAATAACCTCGTCAACATAATTGATGACCTTGTTTGGGTGCTTCATCGTCTTAATAACGTTTACTATGACTTCTTGGAAAACCATCGGCGCATTGACCAGTCCAAAAGGCATTACATTATGCTCGAAAAGGCCCTCTGGTGTCAAAAATGCCGTATACTGCTTCGACTCCTCTGCCAATGGTACCTGATAGTAGCCTGACGTCATGTCGACAGTGGTGAAGAATTTATTTCCTGCTAAACGTGAGAGTTGTTCTTCTACCACCGGCATGATATAATTTTTCTTAACCGTAACTTCGTTGAGACTGCGGAAGTCGACACACATTCGACTTTCACCGTTGCTCTTTTTTACCGTATAATACTACAACCCAGTAGCTTTTGTACTATGCTTGACAATTGTGAACGCTGCGAAAACGGAACCTGGTACCTCTTCCCTATAATTGGTTTATCTGTCGTAACCTGAATTGCCATCTCAGTGCCCTTCACTCTCCCAATGTCAGAAATGTCTTCTGCAAAACCAGACACCCCCAATAATGATTATTTTTCTATTTTTAAGGTAAAAACTCAAAGGCTTCCTCCTATCGTATAACAGTTTCAAGTACATGAATGGGCATGTCTCTTCATGCTCAACCGAAATCTACAATGATTGAAAAAAGTTTGAGTGAATCCTATATAAATTACAACTTAATCATTACTTTTGAGTTTTATTTTTTTGATTAAGCGTAATGATCACTTTTTGAGTTATATTTTTTTGATTAAGCGTAATGATCACTTTTTGAGTTTTATTTTTTTTTTTGAGAGAAAATAAAACTTACCCTTGAGTTTTATTTTTTTGCTCGACAGTAAACGTTATTCTTTGAGCGATATTTTATCGTTCAAGGATAAAAATTAAGTTCCGAGTTTTAAGTTTTTTTACGGATCAAAAAACTCAAATGGCCGCTGCGCCTTTTTGGCAAGTATTTGGTCATTATTATTGGTTGGTATAATCTCGTCAACATATGTACTCAATAATTATTATTTAAACATACTTTTAGGCACATTCAGATGTATATGTACATAAATAGTCATGTACGTAGTAAAGGGACATGAAATAAATAATGTCCACCATGAAAAATGCAAATTTCAGTAAGAATTACCTGTTTCACAAATTTCGCTATTCTGTTATTCAAGTATGTGTAAAAATACAATACAAGTACTGCTTGTTAAGGTTTACAACTTTGTGGAAAATTCAGGAAAATTCGGACAATTTTCATCAAAAATAAAAATTTTATACTAAATTTTTTAGATTTTTTTCGAGTATGTAGTTTTGTAGCTGTTGTTGTTGTTGTTATTAACAATGCATTTCCCTGCCTAGAGGGTATGATTATTCCGAAGATCTTCATCAAGCTCTTCTAACGGGAGTCCAAGGAAACGCGCAGTTTCAACAGGGTTGGACCAGAGGGACAGAGGGGTTAGAAGAGTAGGTTCAATTGGACAATTGAAGAGATGTAGGGTATCAGGGGTCCTACCACATGCAGGGCATGTTTTTGAAATTGTATCATTTAGTCTGGACAAGTAAGAGTTTAACCTGACACTGTATCCAGAACGAAGC
Source organism: Campiglossa producta (assembly GCA_964058755.1). Classification (NCBI taxonomy): domain Eukaryota; kingdom Metazoa; phylum Arthropoda; class Insecta; order Diptera; family Tephritidae; genus Campiglossa; species Campiglossa producta. Next base: position 70,733,342 of record CAXKVI010000002.1, read on the forward strand.
TGTGCCATGGTCGCTCTTGTCTCCCTTGGTAAGGTGCGTTCTTCTTCAGCAATATCGGGTGGGAGACTGTTTAGAACGGGGTTCACAGGTCGAGATCTGACAAAAGTGTCAACGAACTTGGTGTGGATGTGGGTTAGAGGCCGCTTATGATTCCGCAGATCAAACGGCAAAGTAATATGATGCCGGAGCTCGTCATAATGCTTACGGAGATGACTCCTTATGTCTCTCGGGGGCGGAACTGTGTCCAAAAGATGTCAGTTTGGATGTCCCTGCTTGTGGCAGTTCAGAAGGAATTGCCTGCTGAGCATTTCCGCGTGCTCTCTTACATTGAGCAGTTTTGCCTCTTGATGGAGGTGAGACTCAGGTGTATTTTGGCAGACTTGTAACTTCGTCCAGTTGATGTTACGCACGTTAGGCGACCATATGGGTTCAGCATAGTCAAATACTGGTCGGCTAATGGCCTTATATGTAGTCAGCAACGTTTCCTTGTCTTTTCCCCAAGTACTGCCGGCAAGTGACTTGAGGATCTTGTTGCGACCTCGTACCTTTGAGACCATTGCAGACACATGACCAGCAAATGAGAAAGTATTATCTAATGTCACCCCCAGTAACTTTGGGTGGCTGACAGTTGGTAGCTTATTGCCATCAACTTAAATGTCTAATTAGTTTCTCACTTGGTGCGTCCATGTCGTAAAGAGTGTCACCGTAGGTTTAGTGGGTGATATCGTCAGATCTCGCTCAGTGAAAAGGGTAACTAGTGGACGATTTGGACTGTGAACCAACGTACATATCAGTGTTGCCGCTGAAAAATTTCAAAAAGGGTCCAAAAAAAGGGTCCCTTTTCCATTTTTTTTTTTTGATGTTGAATGACTGAGTTTTGTACTATTGCAAGTAATACATACAAAATATAAACATTTTTAAATGGTTGTAATTAGTTTAATAATAACTAGTATATCCCGTGGTCGAAATTCGACCAATTTAAAATAGTTGAACTTATTCAAACATCTGATCAACTTTTTGTCAATAGCTGCCTTTAGGCCCGTGGCCGAACCTCGACCAACTTAAATGTATACATTAAAAACTCATCTATAGGCAAAATGAGGCCATCAAAGAGTTTAAAAAATAGCGGTTTTCGAGATGTTGCACTTGAATAATGGGATGATGAGATTGTGCTTAACAAATAGCCACTACTTTATGCGATCGTTTTGAGCAGGTGAAGAACAAAAAAATATTAGGTTGAAAATTAAGTAAATTGTAATAGTTAAGATTAAAGGTTTTTAATATAAAAAAAAAAAAACATAATTTAGAAAAAAAAGGAATATTCCGCAACCGGGTCTTGCAACTGCGCCATTACCTTATGCACAAAGCAGTTATCAAATTCTGCAATTAGGCTTTATGAGAATCAGAATTTAAAAATTAACAATATACCAACAACAAAGTTAGACTATTAATATAAATAATGGACCGAAGTACTCAATGAGCGAGGGAGTAAAAACAATTTCTCTAATAATAGGAGGAGCTTATTGAGTGAAAGAATGAAATTCATTTTGTAGAAATATGAGTTCTATTTATAGAAATTTATTATTTAGTGTTGGTAAATTACAAATGCTGGTTAGGGCAAATCTAGGCTTTTGCAAAAACAGTTAAAGGTTTTTCTAGCTTTTTTCTTTATCCATAACTTAGCAATATTTAGAAGACATTTTAATTTGATTTTTGATTTGATTTAAAAAAAAAATGTAGGTATGTTGATTAAAAAAAAAAAAAAAAGTATTCAAAGTGGTAAAATCAGCCAAAATCTAGCCTGTTGCAAAAACTGTTAAAGGTTTTTCTATCTTTTTTCCTTAACCATAATTTAAAAATATTTAAAAATACATTTCTTATCGATTTTTTATTTGGTTTTTGAAAAAAATAGTACGTATATTGATTTAAAAAAAAAATATTCAAAACTGGTGAAACCGGGCAAAATGTAGCCTTTTGCAAAAATAGTTTGAGGATTTTCTAGCCTTTTTCCTTAGCCATAACTTAGAAATATTTAAAAAGACATTTCATATCGATTTTTTATTTCATTTTTGAAAAAGATGTGGGTATGTTGATTTAAAAAAAAAAGGTAATTATGAGTTGTTGTCTTTAGTAATATTTTAGTTGACCTCTAACCGCTTCGTTTAGTACAAAATTTAAGGACCTGTGAAAAATTATGGATTTTTATATTTCAAAATTTATAGAAATAATCTACCGAAGTCCGATAATCAGAACAATATCCCCCTTATTCATAAAAAATATAAAAGGTTTATTAAGCTCTTATTATACAAATTTTGTATGAAAATGTCATTTTAAAAAGCTTTATAAACCAATTTTATTTATTATGAATATGAGGGTATGTTTAAAAAAATTTTAATTTTCGGAAAAACTTACCAAAAAACCCAAATTGTATAAGCGGTTATCTCATTTCTATAATGGGTGGTATGTATGTATATTTATGAAAATATTCGCAGTAAGTTTTTTCCGAAACAAGTATCACAAATATAAAAATATGTCTTATGAAATTTTAATGAGCTTATAAAAAATCAAGATTAGAAATACGCATATACCTAAAGATGTTTTAAAAAAGAAAAAAATATTTTCAATGAAAAAAAAATTGTAGCCCGGAGCTGTTCTCGAACCTACAACAGTTCCCTCGCTATCCGATGCGGTAACCACTGCTCTACTTCTTTATCTACGAATTTATTGTCAAATCACCAATTCAAGCTGTGTGGGCAATGAGCGATAGAATGAAAATAGTTTATCTAATAAAAGGAGGAGCTTGTTGAGTGAAAGATTGAAAGGTTCATTTTGCAGAAAATGAGTTCTATTTATAGAAATTTATCATACAGGCGTGTTTTTAAATCTTTTTAGAGGGGGTAAAACAAATTCTGCACAGAGCCAAAATTGTCTAATAAAATTAATAAGATTGTCTTCATGATTAGTGTTTGGGCAAAGGGGTAGTCGCAACGGTGGAAACGAAGAAAAAACTATAGGGAAATCTCTTTGGTTTTAAGAAGAAATTCTTATTAAAAAAACTATACATTTAGTACATAGGTGTAGTTAGACGCTGGCAATTATTAGTATACGATGGCCGGATGGTTAGCACCTGGGTTTAGCATTCGAGAAATTGTAAGTTCGATTCTCTCTCTTTTTTTCCTAATTAGAAATGTTAAAAAGAAATCTTCTCAATTATATTTATGTGATTTTCCTTTAAAACATTAACAACTATGCACATATCAGTAATTAGACGCTGATAATCAAAAGTGAGCGATGGCCTGATGGTTAACAGCTGGGTTTATCATTCCGAAAATTGTAAGTTCGATTCTCATTTTATTTTTCATTTAAAATATTAAAAAGAAAATCTTCTTAATAACATTGAAAATACTGTCTCTACAATAATAAGAAGCACATCTTCTTGAAGAAAAACTATACAGATAACTTATCATTTTTGTTCTATTTTATTAGGTACCTTTGGATCTGTGTGGTTAGGTCAAAAAAAGTTAGACAGATTTTCTAGCTTTTTTCTTTAACCATAACTTAGCAATATTTAAGACACTTTATATGGATTATTTATTTGATTTAAAGAAAAAATATATATTAATTTTTCTATTCAATTTGGTCTAGACTTGTTTGGGGCTCGGGTTGCAAATCTGCCCTTTTAAAAGTTAATACATATGTACATATGAATAGAAATCAGTTGTTGCCTTCAGTAAAATTTAAGACGACCGCTAACCACTTGATTTAGTTCAAAATTTAAGTACATATTAAATATGTTGTCGATTTTTATATTTTAAATCGGGAGTCTATCAGCAACTTTGTCTCAAACGGTAGAAATCATTGAAATTTATAGAAGTAATCTACCGAAGTCCGATAAATAGACTACTGTGTTTGAAAAAATTTCGCAACTTCGATCTTATATCATCAAAATTATACAAAAAAACCCAAATTGAATAAGCGGTTAACGCATTTCTATAATGGGTGGTATGTATGCATATGCTTTCCGTCAACTAAAAATATTCAGCAATTTTTTTTCTCGAAAATAGAGATCACAAACATAAAAATTTTAAAAAAGTCAAGATAAGAAGTATTTATATATTGAAAAAATAAAAACAATTTTCAATGACAAAAAATAAAAAAAAAATGTGGCCGATAGCTGTACTTGAACCATTAACCGCTCGACCACTACCCCCGACGCTTCCCACTGGGCTATCGCTTTATGTACAATTTGATTGTCAGATAACCAATTCAAGTGGCATGAGAAAGTTTCATTCGCTTATTACAGATAAATGAAGCAGGATTGGTTATATATTAGATAATTGTGCACTGCCTTAGAGGTATGCACAGAGCCAAAAATGCCTAATAAAATTAATAAGATTGTCTTCATGATCAGCTTTTGGGCAAAGGGGTAGTCGCAACGGTGCAAACGAAGAAAAAACTGTAGGGAAATCTTTTTGGTTTTAAGAAGAAATTCTAATTAAAAAAATATACATTTAGTACAAAGGTGTAGTTAGACGCTGGCAATTATTAGTATACGATGGCCGGATGGCTAGCAGCTGGGTTTAGCAATCGAAAAATTGTAAGTTCGATTCTCTCTCTTTTTTTCCTAATTAGAAATGTTAAAAAGAAATCTTCTTAAATATATTTATAAGATTGTCCTTTGAAACATTAACAACTCTACACATATCGGTAATTAGAAGCTGGCAATCAAAAGTGAGCGATGGCCTGATGGTTAACAGCTGGGTTTATCATTCCGAAAATTGTAAGTTCGAATCTCGGTGAGGGCGATATCATTTTATTTTTCATTTAAAATATTAAAAAGAAAATCTTCTTAATAAAATTAAAAAGACGGTCTCTACAATAATAAGAAGCACATCTTCTTGAAGAAAATCTATAGAGATATCTTATGACTTTTGTTCTATTTTATTAGGCATTGTTGGCTCTGTGTGCCAACAAATCCATATGCATTTCATAAATATTTATGCATATTTAGTATGGGTTTAAGCTTGGCAAATATTTATATGTAAAATTTGTTAGCCTATTAATATAATAGATGATAATCACATAATGTGAAAGATTTTAAACTTAAAAACCTCCACTTTAAGGATATGTTTTTGCAAAAGGTTTCAAATAATAAGAAAACTCACTTTCCCGCAAAAAAATTATGGGAAAGGGCGAAAAAGCGACCTCTAAGGGACGGCCAAAATTGCCTAAGCGGTTAAAGGCTATTTTAAGTAGGTAAGTTACAGAGCTAACTTTTTGCGAGTCTTATTTTCTCATCATTTACTAATTTTGTAGGGGGTAAGACCCAAAAAACTAAAACATTTTTATTTGAATCACCCCAATGTATACATACATACATATGACGGAGTTGTCACATTATGCAGCGTTGCCAGAAGTAAGACTTCAGTTAGGAAAGACATTTGGAAATCGGCAAGAGTTCCCGATATACATAAGAGTAAAAACCGGAACAAGGAGATTTTTTTGGGTTTCAACAATAAAACGACAAAAATGAAGTTTACAAGTGAAAAGGGGTCAAAAAGGGTCACGAATTTAAAAAAAAGAGTCAAAAATGGTACTTTTTTGAAGAAGTAGGGTCCGGGGTCCTGGCTCTAAAAAAGGGTCAAATTGACCCTTTAGGGTCCCCAACGGCAAGACTGGTACATATAGTGCACTAATTTCATGTCCCTTTACAACGTACATGCCATTTTATGTATATTAGAGCGTCTCGGGCTTACAGGCAAAAAAAAGTCGGACGTACATTTAAATTTAAATTTTTTTTTTTTGTGGCAACCAATTACATTTTACATTTTTCTTCAAATCTTTGGCATTTGTTGTCGGATTTTAAAGTTTGACGCATCAATTTTTTCGTCTCAAAGAGGAGGTTTTCTCTCCAGAAAGTTAATTGAGCTCATGCGTTTCGTTGTGGTACCACACTTTAAAATCCGACAAAAAAATGCCAAAGATATGAAGAAAAATGCAATTGGGCGACATCTAGGGTTGCTAGAAAAAAAATATAATAATTTTTATGTTTAATTAATTGAGTACATATGTTGACGACATTATACCAACCAATAATTATGACCAAATACTTGCCAAAAAGGCGCAGCGGCCTTTTGAGTTTTTTGAACCGCGAAAAAACTTAAAACTCAGAACTTAATTTTTATCCTTGAACGATAAAATATCGCTCAAAGAATAACGTTTACTGTCGAGCAAAAATATAAAACTCAAGGGTAAGTTTTATTTTCTCTCAAAAAAATAAAACTCAAGAAATAAGTTTTACGTTTGATCAAAAAAATAAAACTCAACAAGTGATCATTACGCTAAATCAAAAAAATTAAACTTGAGTGTAACGATTATTGTTCATTTTTATTGAAAAAAATCAGAAAATAATGATCAAATGTCGAGTTCTATAATTAAACTTATAACAGTTACGGTCCCTGTGCAAAACAAGACTTAAACATTAGTAAAAGATCAAGCACCTTACCACGCTCTTCGCTGCTCAATTCAGTCGATATGTTAAAATTGTGATTGCCCTCATTGATATGGTAAACCTCGTCATCAGCAACTATGTAGATGATAGCCATATGCTTGTAGTATATCACGACCCAACAGAACGTCGTCAGGTAGTAACTTATCTTCAACAACATACAAGGTCGCCTGCCTTTGCATATTGTCCATCATTGTATTTACATCCGCCGAAACCAATGAATTGCTTTTGCGCCTTAGTCGTCTGCATAAAATTTGCTGCTGTTTTTCTGATGAACGAACATCCACTGCCAGTGTCGATAAAAGCGCTTAAACCTTGCCCATCTACCTCGATTTGTTTTGTCGTTGGGTTAGCCTCGATAACTTGCTCATCATTAGAAATCTCCAATACCGTAGCCTTAGTACAATCTTTTGTCGAGTGTCCTGTCTTTGAGCACGTAGCACACCTTGGTTTGCGTTGCGGCTGTGAACACTTAGCTGCTATGTGTCCTATCTCGTTACAATTGTAACACTTGATTTGCCCTGGAGTCTTAACATTAGCTTTGCTTTCTATTTTTACCGGCTGCTGCGTCGTTCCTGTGCCCATCACTACTTGGTTGTTCATTGCCTTTAAATTTTTCAAAGCTGTCAATAATTCGCTGCATGTCTAGAATTGAATCGCTGCCAATGTCTTTGATAATGCATTATCATTTAAACCGCTGATTATGTGCGTGATAATCGACAAATCATCAAGTGAACCCTGTCGTCCAATAGTTATCATCGCATAGTAAAATTCAACATAGTTTTCATTGTGTTTACGTTTTCGGTTGGCCATCATTTTGTGGACTTCAGCAGTATTATACCCAGTCGGAAAATCTACGTAAAATGCTTTCACAAATGCTAACCAACTACTGTGTACCGGCTGCGCATCCAGCCATAGCTTCGCCATGCCTTTCAATTTGTGTTGTATTGCAACTAATACCATTACCTCAGGCCATTTGTAGTTTTCTTTTAGTTGCTCTATTTTCGTTATGAACTGCCCTGACGTTATAGTGCCTTTAACCGGGTCGAAATCGGGAAGAATTCCCACCATGTCCTGAATGGTCATCGTTGATTGTCTTGGCGCATAGACGAACCTTGTTGTATCTTCCACTCCACCGCCTTGCTCTTGTGTCCCTGCATTTCCCGTACTGGCATTTGTTCGTACGTTGTCACTGCCTGTACTCATTCTAGTGATTGCTGCTGTCAAATTCTGCATAACTGACTTCAATCCGTCGATTTGTGTTTGCAGCTCACCAACGTTTGTGTCGTTGTCCTCCAATTCGTTTGCATCGATTTCATCAGTTCCCAGCAGCTCCTGCAGCTTTGCAACTTTATGGGCCTTTGTGCCCGTCGATGCTGCACCATTCGCATTTAATAATTCATTAAGTTGAGCCACTTTAAGCGAAGTTAACTTCAACATTTTAGAATTTTCTTATTAGACGTGTTAATACAATCACTCCTCGCCGTCGAATGAATTGTTTTCAATTTTACTTTGCTTTTGCTTTCCGCTTATTTCTTTTCGTTATTTGGCGCAAAAAAAAGGGTGGTTTTCTTTGCTGCAGTTGATCGCTGTAACTGACGTCGTTTTATACTTGTTGTTGTAGCACTGCGTCGCGTTTTCGTTCGTCTCGCCGTTGCTACACCAAGTTCAAATTTTGCCTGTTACTGCTTGTTCGTGCACGTTTGCATATATACGTTTATGCGCGTATATGACGTTGTGTGTTTCACTGTCGCCGTTGAGACTCCCAAATTGCTTCGTTGCGCCGTTTGCTATACTTGACGTTTGCGCTTGCAAAAATTGGTCTACTTGTTGCGATGCACACTTTGTACGTAGGTATGAATGTAGATATTTTATGTAACTTCGTCGTAGGCGTTTCTAAAATTTTTGCAGAAGTTCACATTCCACTCTGACTCTATCGGGATGGCCGTTTGATAGAATCAATAATAAGACGTTTTCACAACAATTGAGTTGTAATACAAGTTTAGTTTTTAATGAGTAATAGTTCAAAAGTACATTAAAGATTTTATTTGAATTGAAAATATAGAAAATGAATAATTGATTGAGTTCGGATTTTGTCGGCCGTTCTTGTTCCCTGTTGATTTTTAACTCCTGTCGCATTGCCACTCGTTCGCATATGTCAGTGTCGTAAAAGGGTTGCCAAGTAACTTTACACTACCCTTATAATTATAGGAGTTGTAGCCCAAAATCCGTTTATCGGAACAATCGATTGTTTGGGGGCTATGTGAAATATTTATCTCATCTCAATGATTTTCAACATCGATATTTCACATATAAAAACATCAATACCTACAAAATTTCACGTTACTAGCTCTTTAATTACAGAAGTTATAGCCCAAAATCCGTTTATCGGAACAATCGATTGTATGGGAGCTATATGAAATATTTATCCCATCTCAATGATTTTCAACATCGATATTTCACATATAAAAACATCAATACCTACCAAATTTCACGTTACTAGCTCTTTAATTACAGAAGTTATAGCCCAAAATCCGTTTATGGCAACAATCGATTGTATGGGAGCTATGAGTAGTTTGCTGGTTCCGACGAATGATTATTCTCATATAAAATAACGCCTCCATATCAAATTTCATCGAGATATCTCTAAAATTGAGGGACTAGTTTGCGTACAAACAGACGGACAGAAGGACAGACGGACGGACGGACAGACGGACATGGCTAAATCGAATCAACTCATCGCAGACGACTTAGCTATAGTATATAGGGGCAAATTCCCACAAACCCTGTGCGACTTGATGCAAGTAGAACTGCGAGAGGTTTCCTCATGGTGCTCGCGCTGCGGACTGAGCATCAACCCGGGAAAAGTAGAACTGGTCCTTTTCACCAACCGCTATAAGATACCACCGTTAATACTACCAAAACTGAATGGCGTGCGCCTGAACTTGGCTGACAAAGCCAAGTTCTTGGGCACAGTTCTGGATAGGAAACTAACCTGGAAGGAGAATGTTCTTCAGCGCCAGAAGAAAAGCGTGTATTGCACTCTACACGTGCAAAAGAGCCATTGGAAAAAAATTAGGGCTGCACTGCAATCATTCGACGAATCATGCTCTATGGAGTTGTGGTATGGTGGCCTGCGCTGAGCAAGGCAACAAACCTTAATCTGTTAGGTAAAGTACACAGATCTTGCATGATCTGTATAAGCGGTGCGTTAAGAACAACGCCCAGGGAAGCACTCCAGGCCATTCTTGGCATTTTGCCACTCGATCTGGAAGGGCACCGGGTAGCAGCAGCATCGGCTCTGCGTCTAAGGGACACGTCCGGCTGGGGCGCAAGCACTACTGGACACGCCAGTATTTTGGGATGCTATAGCTTTCTTCCCCTGGGCACAGATCGTTGTGCGACCACAACAGTCGGAGATAGCGGTTTTAAAATAAACATTCCCAGCAGGGAAGAATGGGAGAGCACGGATCGGAGTCCCGCCACTCATGGCGGCACTTCCATTTATACTGATGGCTTGAAGTTAGACGGCAGAGTTGGAGGAGGGGTTTATTCAAATGATCTGAACCTTGAGCTCTCCTTCAGACTACCTGATCACTGCAGTGTCTTCCAGGCTGAAGTTTCAGCAATCACTTCTCCCGACTGAGCTCCCGGCGGGAGAAAATGTAACAGATCTTGAGGGAATTCCAACGATTTTAAGGGAATTCGGCGGTATGTTTCGATAAAATCGCTGTTATCTTTATCGACTCTATTACCTTCATTCCTGCCGGGAGCCCCGCCGGAATAACTGATAGACCCCTTTATCACTTAAGTATCAGCATCAGAGCATAAATAAAGTAACTTGACTGCAATACTGCAGTAATATTGATAATAATATTAATCTTAATAACTTCAAAAACACGCATTCTACTAGCTTTCAGTTCTTTTCTTATACACAACGATATTTTCGAAATACAATTCAACAGAGGGAGTAGTTGCCCCACCAACCCCCATCTGTACATACCAGTTTATTGAATTTTTTTTTTGTATAATTGAATTTTTTTTGTATAATTTTTTTTTATATAATAAAAAAACTTATTAGCGTGTGCTTAAAAGTTTCCTTAAAATTTATAAAAAAAAATATTTATTGAATCATCAATTTCGAAAAGCGCTAATTCCAGAAATTTTATGAGCATGTTTTTTTATTATTATGCGTTTCAAAAAACTCCCAGTGACTTGTATATTAAAAAACCACATCAGCTTTTAAAGGGGAAATTATACAATCTTAAATTGGATTAAAAGCTCGTGTTTCAATCATCTCCTGTATTTTAACTCGGCCTGACATAACAGCAGCATTGGAGAGCGCTTAGCAGCGCATGAAACAAATAACAATTTGAAAAGTTTGTTACAAATCTTAAGTTTTCAAACAGAAACTAAGCAACTAGAGTTGCAGGTGCTTATAATTTCTCACATGTCAAATTTGTTTTTATTTTCATTGGATATCTTTCATTTGCCGGCAGAAGCAGTTTTGCTACAAAAAAAAAAAAAAAATTCTCAAGCTTAATCATTCCGATAGAAAGTGTCGAACTTTTTTTTGGTACTCTAATGGGTCAGTTACATAAAACTTTATTTTGGCTTTACCTCAAACTTCGACTTTGACAGAAAAGTTCAGTATACGTATTTAAACCAAGCATGGCAAATTGGAGACCTCAAAGTTGAAGCGAGGTTGAAATTTGGCAAACTCTCAAATTTTGCTTGCTTTGACAATCAGATGTTGATGACTTTGCTTCAATTAAAGAATAAAATGTTGGAGAAAATAATAATTAATTCATTTTTTCTCTATTAAATTAATAAATTAACTAAAACACTACGAATGCAAAGAAAAAAATAACGAAAACAAATGTATAAAAGAGAAGCGTCAAGGCGTTCATTGTAGCATACCTCTGAAGTTGGACGCAAAGTTTTGAGGTAGCAAATGTCAGGCGAGGTTAACAAAGCTTTATGTATTCGACCCTTAATGTTCCCATATATTTTTGGTAATATGTACATCAAAACGCTCTATGGAAGGTTTGTAATTTTTGAGTTCTTTGGAAAATTAGGTGTGATTTAACGTACTTTTACATTTCTTTTGCCCCACAAATCAATCTTTCAACTAACTTATTTCAAACGGCGACGTAGAATAAGAGAAAGATGCCTCCATTGTGCACTTAAACCTGAAAGAATAATATTGACATAGAACGCTTTGCAGTATGAAACAAAATTTTCAAACTTTTTTATCTACATACATACAAATATTGCTACAAACATACATACAAATATTGCTACAAACATACATACATTTTTCAAAATTTCATTTTCGTATATCTACCTACACAAATATTCTGTGCTCCTGTTACATTTTTTTTAAATTTCAAATAAATGAAGCAAATAAAATCGATTATTCGACTAGTCAATTTGTCGATTATCAAGAGCCCTAATTGGCACTGCATTGTCTTAACGCTTTGAGCCATGTGCCAGTATGAAAAAAAATTTTCAAACTTTTTTACCTACATACATACAAATATTGCTACAAACATACATACAAATATTGCTAGAAACATACATACATTTTTCAAAATTTCATTTTCGTATATCTACCTACACAAATATTCTGTGCTCCTGTTACATTTTTTTTAAATTTCAAATAAATGAAGCAAATAAATTGGCGAAAATGGCAGATACCACTTAAACCTGCATGCGAATTACAGTAGAAATTTCCAATATTTGCCATGTGTTTTTCTTACTTTATAGACTTCTTGTACGCCCTATGATCTAAGGCGATAACAAGAAGCAAGTAAATTTGTATATGGCGCGCTTTTTGAAGCTATTTCCTTCATTCCATATGAACCACGGGTGTATATTTCCGGTTTTTTGGTTCTTGTACATGGGGAGCGGAAATGTTTGTATGTATATGAAGTCTTATTTGTGGAGTAAATCCGATGTATATATTTATACGTTAATTTTGTAATTATAGGTATTAGAAAGAACCCTCGTGAAGGGTGGACACCTTGCCGCGGTACGAGGGCTTAAGTCGATAGCCACAGGGCTACGTTGCCCTTGTGATCATAGCGCCACCGGTACTACATCACGAGAGAAGCCAAGCCTCTCTGGCGCGACGACTAAGATCTTCCCCCTCCCAATCCAGGGTGTTATGCGACCACGTGCCCATTGGACGTTTGCAGCCGGGAGGCAAATCGTGGCTGTAATCGAACGGAGCCTCTCTGATACCGCGCCGCCTCGGAGAGTAACTATGGCCTTACCGCGGTATGGGGCTCTGCCGCGGCGGACGACACATTCCCCCTACTCTTCCCTTGACCCTAAACTGGCCTTGCCCGGCGAGGGGTCGTACGAACAAGATGATAAATAATAACAAAAACCCTAAAACTAAAGATACAACTATGTATACTGCACAGCAGAGGAGGAAAATGCTGGAGCAAGCGAGAACGCAACGTCGGAGGACAAACTCCATTTCCTTATCAGCCGAGAGATCGACAGCGATGGCAACTACGGGTCGATTAGCTCTGGATAACAAGGGGGCAATCCCCAAAGTAAGTACCGGTACAAACACAGTGAAGCCAACAACGGCTGATGGTAAAGTCCTAGTAAGTGCCGGTACCGAAACTAAGTCTTTAACGTCTGTGGCAGTGGTCTCACGACCTGGCCCCAGAGATCCAAATAAGGGAACGACCGCGATGGCAACTACGGGTCGAAATTTACCCCAAAAGAACGCAACGTCGGAGGACAAACTCCATTTCCTTATCAGCCGAGAGATCGACAGCGATGGCAACTACGGGTCGATTAGCTCTGGATAACAAGGGGGCAATTCCCAAAGTAAGTACCGGTGCAAACACAGTGAAGCCAACAACGGCTGATGGTAAAGTCCTAGTAAGTGCCGGTACCGAAACTAAGTCTTTAACGTCTGTGGCAGTGGTCTCACGACCAGGCCCCAGAGATCCAAATAAGGGAACGACCGCGATGGCAACTACGGGTCGAAATTTACCCCAAAAGACATCTCCCAGTCGCTCTGAGTACTTGGACAAAAGAGCGGCCGCGAGGATCCTGAAGAAATACGAGGGTATTTCACAAGAGACGCTATCGCCGAATGCTAGAAAGACGGTGGAGATGGCTGAAGCTATCTTACCGAACTTCCAAAGCGATTACGCGCCAAAGAAGGTTAATGGAAATCCCTTCAAACGCCAGAGATCGGACGTGGATTTAAAACCTCACCCGAAGCGGCAGCAATACGCCCCCGTAGTGGGTAAACTCAGCTTTGCTGAAGTAACTAAGGATAGGATCCTCCTAGGCGTCATTGACCGAGGTAACGAAAGCTGGGCTGTCCCTAGGGACCAGTGGCGGTACGTCCGGAACGCTATCGGTAATGCCCTTCTCGACATTGTGGATGAGTCTGCGGGTGCCACGCCGATGGGTTCTGATGCGGGATGGCACCAGGGCCGAATCAAGGTATTCGCTTGCGAGGATGCAAAAACTGTTGCACTGTACAAGGCAGCAGCTGCAAGACTGGGTGAGATCTACCAAGGGGCAAGAATCGAGGTTGTCGACTGGAAGGACATCCCGGCTCGGCCAAGGGCAAGAGCGTGGATTCCTGCTATCCCTGCTGAACCTGAGAGAATTCTCAGGATGCTGAGGATCAAGAACCCGTCTCTCCCGACGCAGGACTGGGGTGTCAACCTGGTCGAGGATGCGGTAGGGCCTGACAGGCTAGTGGTCTTCACCTTGACTAAGGAAGCACCCGAGCCCCTTAAACGGTGCAATGGACGAGTGCACTACGGCATGGGTCAGATCGTGATCCACGTATACCGCGGCGATGCACAGAGCGCTGCTATTTCCGCTGCACCGGAGGGCTCGGACATCGCAGTGCCGGTAGAGGAGTCGGAGATGTCCGACTCGGAAAGTATGGTATCTGCCACGTCAAATGGCGAAGGAGCAGTGAACAGCTCGGAGATGGGAGACAGCCTGCTGGACGGGGAGGACCTCAACGTCACAGTGATAGCAGCTAGTCCTGAGAGCACCAATCTCAATACTGCCACAGTTAGTAGGATCTCGGCTACGCCAAATCGTGGTCTGAACAAATCGTCGTTGAAAGATAAGCCTCCAGACGAGGTGGAACTGGACGATACGGCGGTGGCAGGGAAGTCTGAGCGCTCTCATGTTGGTGGTGATTCAGATAAACCTGCACAAATCTAAAGCAGCCTCGGCTGCTTTAATCAGTCGTCTCTCTAAAGGCGACATAGATGTCGTCCTCATCCAAGAACCCTGGGTCAACAGCTCAAGGATTTGCGGTTTGGGGATTAAGGGTTTTAAGCTAATCCAAGCCAGCGAGGGGGGCAGGGTTAGAGCCTGTATTCTGGTTAAGTCTGAGCTGAATGCTTTTCTCTTGCCCAACTATACCAATGGTGACGTTACAGCTGCCAGTTTAACAGTCGACAGTACCAGTCTGACGATGGCATCGGTCTATATGCCCTACGACGCCGAAGAACCTCCGCCACAGAGGGAGGTAAAAGACCTGGTGGCAAATTTTTCCATGGGTCATCTTATTGTCGGAACTGACGCCAATGCTCATCACGTCCAGTGGGGAAGCTCCGATATCAATGCTAGAGGAGAGTCGTTGTTTGATTATTTGTTAACAACTAACCTGGTAGTTTGCAACGTGGGTAACGAACCTACGTTTATTACTAAAACCCGTAGGGAGGTCATAGATCTCACTATTTGCAGCGAAGGCGCTTATGAGTGGGTCAGAAAATGGCGCGTTCTCGATGAACACTCATTCTCCGACCACCGGTACGTAGAATTAGTTCTAGACTTTTCTGTTGAGCAGCCGGTTATGAAACGCAACCCACGTAACACTAACTGGCAGCTACACAATGAAATACTATCTAGGGACTTGCCAGCACTGCCCCCACAAGTCCCCTCATCAGTAGGGGAGTTGGAGGATCTGGTAAAGCCCTTTACAACGGCGCTCTCGAATGCCCTAGAGCAGGCTTGCCCAGTGCCAAAACCACGCGGTCCTACGACCTGGACTCGCTCCGTAAATCATGTAGGACACAATTCAATAAGGCCAAGAGCCTTGGCACGGAGAATCAATGGCTCGAATATAAAGTTAAACTCAGGGCCTACAAAAAAGCTCTAAGGCAGGCGAAGAGAGTATCGTGGACAAATTTCCTCACTGGGGTCGAAAATGTCGACGATACAGCGAGACTTAGACGAGTGCTCTCAAAAACTCAAACAGACACAAGCTATTTGCGCAAACCTGACGGATCCTGGACCAGCACGCAGAGGGAAACCCTAGAGCTGCTCTTGAATACGCACTTCCCAGGGAACTTGCATGAGGAACCCCTAGCACCTACAACAAACCTGGCTGTACACATACCCATCACGGAGGAAAAGGTTAGGTGGGCGGTTAAAAGCTTCGAACCGTTCAAGGCTGCCGGGCCAGACGGGATTATTCCCGCACAACTCATAAACACGCTGGAGACATCAGCCAAATGGCTGGTATTTCTCTATACAGCCTGCCTGGCTCTTAGCTACATTCCGTGCTCCTGGAGAAGTGCCACGGTAGTGTTTATTCCTAAGGCGGGGAAGGCGTCTCATTACGAGCCCAAGGACTATAGGCCGATCAGTCTCTCATCCTTTGTGCTCAAGACCTTCGAGAGGATAATAAATGACTACCTCTCCTCTACTATTGATAGCAACCTGATCTGTAGCTATCAGCATGCATACACAAAGGGAAATCTACAGAAACTGCGCTTCACAGCCTAGTTTCTGTTATTGAAAAATCGCTGTATGAAAAGGAGTACTGTCTTGTGGCCTTTTTAGATATTGAAGGAGCCTTCATAAGCCCTGATGCTATAAACACCGCTTTAACAAGTCTGGGCATAAGTAGGTCTCTTATTGGACTTATTGATCAACTGCTAAGGGGTAGACGAATAGTTTCATCACTGGGCTCGGTTGACTTATCACACTATGTCACAAGGGGAACGCCTCAGGGTGGTGTTCTCTCCCCGCTTCTATGGAACCTCACTGTCAACTCGATGCTGCGAGACACAAGCTGGGGGGCGGGAAGGTAGTGGCATATGCAGATGACTTAGCTATAGTATACAGGGGCAAATTCCCACAAACCCTGTGCGACTTGATGCAAGTAGCACTGAGAGAGGTTTCCTCATGGTGCTTGCGCTGCGGACTGAGCATCAACCCGGGAAAAGTGGAACTGGTCCTTTTCACCAACCGCTATAAGATACCACCGCTAATACTACCAAAACTGAATAACGTGCACCTGAACTTGGCTGACAAAGCCAAGTTCTTGGGCACAGTTCTGGATAGGAAACTAACCTGGAAGGAGAATGTTCTTCAGCGCCAGAAGAAAGCGTGTATTGCACTCTACTCGTGCAAAAGAGCTATTGGAAAGAAATGTGGGCTTAGCCCCAAAATATGCCAATGGATCTACACTGCAATCATTCGACCAATCATGCTCTATGGAGTTGTGGTATGGTGGCCTGCGCTGAGCAAGGTAACAAACCTTAATCTGCTAGGTAAAGTACACAGATCTTGCATGATCTAAGCGGTGCGTTAAGAACAACGCCCAATGAAGCACTCCAGGCCATTCTTGGCATTTTGCCACTCGATCTGGAAGGGCACCGAATAGCAGCAGCATCGGCTCTGCGTCTAAGGGAAACGTCCGGCTGGGGCGCAAGCACTACTGGACACGCCTGTATTTTGGGATCCTATAGCTTTCTTCCGCTGAGCACAGATCGCTGTGCGACCACAACAGTCGGAGATAGCGGTTTTAAAATCAACATTCCCAGCAGGGAAGAATGGGAGAGCACGGATCGGAGTCCCGTCACTCATGGCGGCACTTCCATTTATACTGATGCCTCGAAGTTAGACGGCAGAGTTGGGGGAGGGGTTTATTCAAAGGATCTGAACCTTGAGCTCTCCTTCAGACTACCTGATCACTGCAGTGTCTTCCAGGCTGAAGTATCAGCAATCATGGACGCCGCGGCTTGGATAGGCCAACACACTATCAGACAGGACATTTTTATATTCAGCGACAGCCAGGCGGCCATCAAATCCCTTGGCTCTTACTCGTTCAACTCTGAACTGACGCTCAGCTGTCGTCGATCTCTACAAGAGATGGCCCAACAGAATCGCGTTAACCTCACATGGGTCCCGGGGCATAGGGACATTGAGGGAAATTGTAGGGCAGACGAACTTGCGAGGCAGGGCACGACCAAGCAGGTTCTTCGCGATAAAGAGCGCTTAGGTATGCCGTTTGCCACATGCAAGCTTATGCTGAAGGAATACACACTCCGCCAAGCCAACGAAAGATGGCTGCAATCTCCAGGATGCCGGATATCCAAAGAAACCTGGCCGAAATGGGATCATAAAAGATCAAGACAAATTTATGCCCTAAGGAGAAGAGAAATCTCCATATTAATAGGCGTATTAACTGGGCACTGCCTCATTGGTAGGCACGCAGAAAGACTTGGTGTGCCCTACCGACGATGCTGTAGGAGTTGTAAGGATGATGAGGAGGAGGAAACGGTGGAGCACCTCATCTGCAACTGCCCGGCTTTAAGTGGCGCGAGAATGGGAGTTCCCTTCCTGGTCAGCCTACGCCAGGTCACGGAGCTGGACATAAAGGACCTGATGGCCTTCATCAAGTCATCTAAATGGTTCGAGGAGGAGTAACGGTGTGGGTATAGGAAAGTCAGTCCCGGGATTCTGCTATGTGGAGAATTCCGTTAATACTGGGATTTTCCATATGGCAGGGTCCCGGAACTGACTTTCCTAGTGTTGGTGGTATCACAACGGGCCTTTTAATACTGGCCTAGGTGTGCCTCTGCGGCAGCCACTTGAACCTAACCTAACCTAACCTATTAGAAAGAATTGAATGCAAAATTTTATACAGCGGAATGGTAATTCACTGACTAGTTTCCATCCGGTCTGGCTGGCATCGAACATACCATACTGCATTGGCATTGCATTGTCTTAACGCTTTGAGCCATGTGACCTGCATGCAATCTTGCATTTATATTCTTTCTAATATTTGCCATGTGTTTTTCTTACTTTATAAACTTTTTGTACACCCTATTATCTAAGGCGATAACAGGAAGCAAGTAAATTTGTATATGCCGTGCTTTTTGAAGCTATTTCCTTCCTTCCATATGAGCCACAGGTGTATATACCCAGTTTTTTTGGTTCTTGTACATGGGGAGCGGAAATGTTTGTATGTATATGAAGTTTTATTTGTGGAGTAAATCCTAACCACGGGTGTATACCTATTTCTGGTTTTTTGGTTCTTGTATATGGGGAGCGAAAATGTTTGAATGTATATGAAGTTTTATTTGTGGATTAAATCCGATGTATATATTTATACGTTAATTTTGTAATTATAGGTACTAGTATATCCCGTGGTCGAAATTCGACCAATTTAAAATAGTTGAACTTATTCAAACATCTGATCAACTTTTTGTCAATAGCTGCCTTTGGGACCCGTGGCCGAACCTCGACCAACTTAAATGTATACATTAAAAACTCATCTATAGGCAAAATGAGGCCATCAAAGAATTTAAAAAATAGCGGCTGTTATTATATAATAAAAATATTAAATTACAGCAGCCCTTTCCAAAATTATTTATGGCAAATGCCATGCAAATATTCGGTTTTCGAGATTTTGTGTTGCACTTGAATAATCGGATGATGAGATTGTGCTTAACAAATAGCCCCTAATTTATGCGATCGTTTTGAGCAGGTGAAGAACAAAAAAATATTAGGTTGAAAATTAAGTAAATTGTAATAGTTAAGATTAAAGGTTTTTTAATATAAAAAAACATAATTTAAGAAAAAAAAGGAATATTCCGCAACCGGGTCTTGCAACTGTGCACACCGTATTCTATACGCGCACCGCCGCGCCATTACCTTATGCACAAAGCAGTTTAAAAATTAACAATATACCAACAACAAAGTTAGACTATTAATATAAATAATGGACCGAAGTACTCAATGAGCGAGGGAATGAAAATAATTTCTCTCTCATAATAGGACGTGTTTAATGAGGGAGAGAATGAAGATAAAGAGTGGTTTCCTTTGAAGTTCAGCCAACTTCGAAATATGAGTTTGACGCTATTACTCTAACTCTCAAAGAGCGAGAGAATCAAAATATTTCCATTGCTGGTATTTTACACACATATACAAATTTCTCAAAATAAGCTTGGTACTCCAACAACAGGAGCCATATTGAATTATTATTTTATTTTTTTGAAACATTTTTTTTGTTTGGTTGCCCTATTTCACAATTCAATAATGGTGTTATGAAAACATAAAACTTTGTAGAATTTCATTTTAAACAAATCTATTACATCGGAACTTTTCCTTGAATAAATTTTTTTAATATGGAATTCTACAATTAAGTGAAGCTTTATTGGGCTTTTGAATCTCTATTTAGATATATACATACATATTAGAGTTTTATGGAAAAATATAATTTTGATTACGTCTTCCCAAAAAATTGTATAGTTAAATTACATTTTATTATAAATATATGTAATTGAAAATTTAAGATTTTCAGGATTTTATGGCACAACAATATAACATTTTTAGTTTTTCATTTGTTTATTAATACTTTGGAATATATGGCGACCATAGTTATCTCATTTTTATTATAGAATTCTACGAAAAAGATGTTTGATTTTAATTTTTTTAAAAAAGAAAAATTTCATATTATATAAAATTGACGGCAATGGGTGTATCTATTTCAATCTAATTTTTTTTTTTTTTCCTTGATGAATTTCAATACAGAAAGTTAAAACATTGAATGCTTCTTTCCTAAAAATTTTATTTTTAAACTCAACTTACTAAAGCGTGCGAGACATGAGAAAAACAAATTGTCACTTTTTTTTAATCCTTTGGTACATAACAACACATATTGGGGCAACTCTCATGCGGAAACAAATTGGCTATTCACGCCGACGCCATCTATTTGGAGCAGGGCCGGCCAAACAAATACTAAAACATTTGCATAAGTGTGCGTAAGTTTTGAGTGATTTTGCGTACAGTGGATGCAAAGAAAATGCGGACTGTGAAACTATAAAATCAAAAGGATATTTTATTATTTGCTTTGAAATGGAATGAAATGAAATGAAATAAAATAAAATGGAATGAAATAAAATAAAATAAAATAAAATAAAATAAAATAAAATAAAATAAAATAAAATAAAATAAAATAAAATAAAATAAAATAAATAAAATAAAATAAAATGGAATGAAATGAAATAAAATAAAATAAAATGGAATGAAATGAAATGAAATAAAATAAAATAAAATAAAATGGAATGAAATGAAATAAAATAAAATAAAATAAAATTAAAAAAAATTAAATAAAATAAAATAAAATAAAATATAATATAATATAATGTAATATAATATAATATAATATAATATAATATAATATAATAAAATAAAATAAAATAAAATAAAATAAAATAAAAAAATTAAATAAAATAAAATAAAATAAAATATAATATAATATAATATAATAAAATAAAATAAAATAAAATAAAATAAAACAAATAAAATAAAAGGGAAATAATTATTCATTAAATTACGCAAAGTAGTATTTATGTACGTTTTCTTTTGCGCTCACTGTTTTTCTTACTCCGCATCATGAGTGAAACAACGACGAACCACCGAAAGCACATCTTCGTGCGTGCACGTTGGTGTTTGAGTATAAACTCAAAAGTGCACAATGTGCACGCATGGCCAGCCTTGATTTGGAGTGTAACATTTCAATATACATATATGAGTTCAACGCCGAATCTACTGTTTGTACTCAATGAGCGAGAGAATTGGAGTGTTTACGCATGTATGTATATGTGTATGCAAATAGATATGAGTATGAAATGGGTTTGACGTTTATTTTGAAGGGGTGGAAATTTGGAAATATGAGTTCGTGTAATAATAAAGAATATTAATGAGCGAGAGAACGAAAATAGTTACACATTCATTTTAGAGAAGTATGGGTTGTATTTTAAAAAAATGTATTATACATGGCGTGGTTTTAAAACTTTTTAGTGGGGGTAAATTACAAATTCTGGTTAGGTCAAAAAAAGTTTGAGGGTTTTCTAGCTTTTTTCTTTAACCATAACTTAGCAATATTTAAAAGACACTTTATATGGATTTTTCTTTTGATTTAAAGAAAAAAAATGTATATTGATTTTTAAAAAAATTCTATTCTATTTGGTCCAGACTTGTTTGGGGCTCGGGTTGCAAATCTGCCCTTTTAAAAGTTAATACATATATACATATGAAAAGAAATAATTTTTGTCTTCAGTAAAATTTAAGATTTCCGCTTATCACTTGGTTTAGTTAAAAATTTAAGTATCCATAAAATATGTTTTCGATTTTTATACTTTAAATAAGGAATTTATCAGCAACTCTATCTCAATCGATAGAAATCGTGAAATTTATCGAAATAATCTACAGAAATTGAATAAACAGACCACTATGTTTGAAAAAAATTCGCAAATTGCAGCTTACATCTTCAAAAATTAGAGCAGACTTATATTAATGGTAATTTTTTGAAATATTTACCAAAAAAAAAAAAAAAAGAAATTGTATAAGCGGTTATAGCACTTCTATAATGGGTGGTATGTATGTATATTTATGATCTAAAATTATTATTTCACATGGCTTTCCGTAAACTAAAAATATTCGCACCAAATTTTTTTTCTCGAAAATAGAGATCACAAACATAAAAATATTGTTTATAAAAATTTTAAAAAGAAATATAAAAATATATACAAAATATAAACAATTTTCAATGACAAAAAAGAAAAAAAATTTTGGCCGATAGCTGTAACTGTACTTGAACCATCAACCGCTCGACCACTACCCCCTGACGCTTCCCACTGGGCTATCGCTTTATTTACAAATTGATTGTCAGATAACCAATTCAAGTTGCATGAGAAATTTTCATTCGCTTATTACAGATAAATGAAGCAGTATTGGTTATATATTAGATAATTGTGCACTGCTTTAGAGGTATGCCAACAAATCCATATGCATTTCATAAATATTTATGCATATTTAGTATGGGTTTAAGCTTGGCAATTATTTATATGTAAAATTTGTTAGCCTATTAATATAATAGATTAGAAAGAATTGAATGCAAGATTTTAAACAGCGGAATGGTAATTCACTGACTAGTTTCCATGCGACCAAGCATTTCGTTGTAGTGTTTTATCCGGTCTGGCTGGCATCGAACCTACCAGACTGCATTGGCATTGCGTTGTCTTAACGCTTTGAGCCATGTGCCCTGCATGCTTTCATGCATTTATATTCTTTCTAATATTTGCCATGTGTTTTTCTTACATTATAGACTTCTTGTACACCATATGATCTAAGGCGATAACAGGAAGCAAGAAAATTTGTATATGGCGCGCTTTTTGAAGCTAATTCCTTCCCTACGTATGAACCACGGGTGTATATTTCCGTTTTTTTTGGTTCTTGTACATGGGGAGCGGAAATGTTTGCATGTATATGAAGATTTATTCAATTTCAATTTTAAACCAAAAATGTTTTAACAATTTTTTAAAGAAATAATAATATTTTGTCTGATGGCTGGGACTCGAAACTCGGGCATGCTGTTGTTGTTGTTGTAACGAGGTATAGCCCTGTCTAAATGTCAGACAGGGTCACCCCGAGTGTATTGCTCTTGGCCGGGTCGATATAATAAAACGGCCCGGGTCGTTTCGGCACGATGGGTACAGCATAAGTACTGGTACCGTTCTCGTAGAACCGGCAATACAAGAAACTAGGCCGTGTAGGCCATGTAGGTTATTTAGCGTTACCCAGGGTGCACCAACGGGAAGGCGACCTACTCTTACGCCCCGAGAGAGAAACCTCGGGCATCATGCCCGTCTGCTCTACCACTGAGCTAAATCGCACACTTAAGTAAATGTTGATGGAAAAATTCAATCTTGAATAAGCTTTCAAAAACAAATTAAAACAAAACAAAAATTGTAGACCGAAGGGGTTTTAATTTTAAACCGAGAAGTTTTAATCTTAAACCGAAAAGTTTTAATTTTCAAAACAAAAAGTTTTAATTTTAGGACGAAAAGTTTTAAGAAAATAAAATTAAAAAATGTGGCACTTGGCAGGATTCGAACGAAAGCGCTCAGGAGTCAGGAGACTGCTCTACCGCTGAGCTGTGCCGCACATTAAGTTTTTGTTGGCAAAACTCAATGACTTCTTTCAGACAAACCAAAAAAAAGTTAGTCTGCTTTTTCATTTAGATTTTAAATCGAAACCAAAAGAAATTGAAATTCTTTTAAAACTTTTCGAAGGTTTAAAATATTCCAAAAAAAGTTTTAAAAATCGCTTAAACTTTAGACGGGTTTAAAATTTAGGCTCATATTTTTACCATGCAGTACTCCTTCATTCATCACTTGAGGAGATCTCCCTTCTGCTCCACCAAAAGTAATATGGGAGCAGACAATGAAAAAAATCCCTCCTATTGCTTCAAAGTCATGCTAAAGGAAATAATATTGTACTCCTCGTTTTGGGAGTTCTCGCTTCAAGTTCTATTGGGATATAGTAAGGAATGTTGAAACTCAAGTTGAGAATTAAGGATTAATTAAACGTTTGAGAATACCTACATTTTTCTGTGCTTATCGGGATGCTTGAGAATCAAAAAGGGATTTACATAATGCCAAGGACTGGAACCGAAACCGTAACCGTAACCGATTAAAACCGATTCATTTTTAATCCGAAAACGTTTCAAAAGCCGGAACTGATTCCAAACGGCTTTGAATTTTTTTATGGCTTTTTTTTGTGGAAAATATTTTCTTTTACCAAAGAGTACTCTGAATAGCTTTCATGGAAGATTGTCGAGCAATGTTACAAAAGACACGTTTTGACCTCAGTATCAAATTCCTAAAGAGGAAATTAAGCTATAGCTGAATTATGGCATCGAAATAAATTTACGAGATCGGTCACATATTTTGACGATTTGTTTCATTTAGTTTCCATTCTAATATTTCTCTATTAGAAAAAGTAGTTAATAATATTTATTAAAATGTACAGCAGCCGGCTGGGTATTGGACCAAACCAACGTTTTTAAGTTTTTCAAAGTTAGCCTCCAAAACTAAGTAAGAGCAGCAAGAAAGCTACGCCCACATTTAACGTTTTTCAATTTAAAAAAAAAAAAACAATTAGAAAACCAAAACTTCGAAGGGTCCAACTTCGAACTTCGAAAGCTCGTAACTAAGTTTTGGTTAACTTCGAAAATCAGGGAATGCCATTTTTTTACTTATCTCTTAATCTCTTCAATAAATTTGAAATTGTCGTATATTGTTACTTTGAATATTGGAAAAATATTTCAAAAAGTCAGACTACATACTAAAGTTTGTAAAATTTTTTTGAGTTCCTGTTTTTATTTAGAAACCGAAACCGTAACCGAAACTGAAATAAATTTAGAAGAACGAAACCGGATCCGAAACCGAATGGTGTTACAAAACCGAAACCGGAACGTTATTTTAATCGGTTTCATACCTTGCATAATACACACCTATGGTTATATAAGGCTGAAGGAACTAACCTGATAAAATTCTTTATGGTTGATATAACCTCGTTCTGTACATGCCCGTAAACGTCCTAACATCGATTCCAGCAACGCTATGTGTTCACTGCAAAATAGTTCCATTTCTTCTTCAAAAGATTCACTCAAGGTGATGCATACCGCCAGGCCCAACTTCGCGCGTCGGTGTATTGTTTTGACAACGTTAGTCGGTGTATCTCTTCGGCGGCCAATCTCTGGATTACTGCGTGATTCATTTGCACAATAACTGGAACGTTTATAATTTGGTACACCTATTTGTCCACCCTCACTACCTCCAGAACTTGTCGTGGGTACTGGATAGCTATCACTAATAAAGCCAATCAAATCATTGATAGCATTCTCATTCTCGAATGAAGTACGCAGATTTCGGGAAATTCGACGTTGCAAACTACCATAGCGAATATTATCATCAGAAGGGGTTGTATTATTAAAATATGTTGATTCGATACCATATTTTTGTAAAGAGCCCATTTGTTCTGATGCCATTGAGCCAAGACTGCTTCGCGTAGAGTATTGATATGACCATTGATCACTTGACCTATGACTACGACTCATATCATCGAATCCTGAATCGGTGAAATTACTGAAGGTTGATGAGAAATGTGGGCCACTATCAATTCGTCCACCGTCGGATACAGCTGATAATGACTGGTGATCTGGCACATCGAGCTGTGAAGTCATAAAACTAATGCGGTCACTTGGAGTTAAACTTAACTGACGACCAACGTTCACTGAATAACCAAGCATCGAAAAGGAATTTAACGAAAAATTGTCAATTGATCCATTTTCACTAGTAATGGAAGTTCGCGGTGTGGCTAAACTATTTGTAGAAATAGTTGAATATGGCGAATGTCCGTTACCAGAAAGCACTGGTGTCAGAAAAACCTGCGAACATAATACACGTGGAGGCTGGTGTAACCAATGAACTTTGAATGCGGTACCACGAAACGACATCGCAGATGCTCCAAAAACCATTTCACCAATACTTGTGAACTCTGTCGAATTTGGTTGGATGTGCTGCAAAGGAAGTAACCAAACATTTAACAAATTTGTAGATGAAAAGTAGGCCATTACAGTAAAACTACAAAAGCTCAATTAAATGAAAACTACACTGGAGTCGGAAGCTTTGCATAAATTTTTGGAGTTAGCTGGACTCTGAAACCGGCCGAGTTATCGAAATAAGGGATGTCTTAAATTTTAAGTTGAACTTCTAGTAATACAACGAGTTATCGAAATAAGGGACGTCTTAAATTTTAAGTTGAACGTCTAGTAATACAACGGTGAAAGTTGCATTTAGCAGTTTTTGCGTGATACGATCACAAACATACATACAGAAAGACAGACAGAAAGATAGACATACACACAGACAAAAGTTCTAAAAATGGTTGATTTGGACTTAATTGGCTTGGTAATGATTAATACTATGAATATTTTTTTGAATATCTGCAATACACAGACATCGACCTGTTACAATTCTATTTAAAGTAGAGATGTGGAAAGTTACAAAAAAAAATCACCAAAAATACAGTTTTTCCTAGAACTTGGCAATGTTACGCTTAAAGTGTTTGTAATTATACATACTAATTTTAGAACAAATAAAAAGTTCCTGATTTTTACAACTTCGCCTGAAAAAAACATTTTTTAAATCAAAATTTTTTCAAAAATCGTAAAAATTCGACAAAATTTCAACTATTGCTCAGCGATGGTTTGGCCCACCCCTACACATTATACGTGGTGGGAATCGTATTTTAATTTCCTTTCTAACGATCTGTAGCTTGCGTCCATCGTTTTTGTAACATTGGCGAAAAGAGTTTTTGAATGAAGTGATACCTGAAAAAACACAAAATTACCGAAATCCTAATCTAATCTTGGTTTGCGTCATTTATTAACGCTTTAGGTACTGCCTAGGCGATTTTGGCCGTTTCGTATCAAAGCATGCCAGTCATTCCTTTTTAGCGATAACTGAAGCCAATTGGAAACCCCAAGGAAGTTCAAGTCATCCTCCACTTATTGTTTCCATCTCAGTCGAGGCCTCCCCCTTCCTCTGCTGCCGAATTCGGGTGTCGAGAGGAAAACCTTCTGCGCTGGAGCTTCTTTGTCCATTCGCATAACATGACCCAACAAGCGGAGCCTTTGGGCTTTAATCCACTGAACTGTGGTCAAGTCTGCGTAAAGCTCATCGTTAAATTTCCTTCGATACTCGCCGTTGGCATCACGAGAAGGACCATAAATCTACCGGAGAATTTTCTCTCAAATACTCCAAGGGCCATCTCATCTTCTCGTGACACTGTCCAGGATTCCGAGCCGTACATCAGGACTGGTATGATGAGAGACTTATAGAGCGTGATCTTTGTTTGTCGAGAGAGGACTTTACTTCTCAATTGCCTAATTAGTCCAAAGTAACACTTGTTGGCAAGAGTGATTCTCCGTTGGATTTCTAGACTGGCATTATTTTCGGCGTTAATGCTGGTTCCCAAATAGACGAAGTCCCTCACCGTTTCAAATTTGTAGCTATCAACGGTAACTTGGCTGCCAAGGCGCAGGTGCGCCGATTCTTTCTTTGATGACAGCAGATACTTCGTCTTGTCCTCGTTGACTGCAAGACCCACTTTTTTCGCTTCCTTATCCAGCCCAGAGAAGCAGCACTTACGGCACGGTTGTTAGGGCCAATGATATCAATATCATCGGCATACGCCAGCAATTGCACGCTCTTGTAAAAGATTGTACCATTGCGGTTTAGCTCTGCTGCTCGAATTATCTTCTCCAACATCAGGTTGAAGAAATCGCACGAAAGGGAGTCGCCCTGTCTGAAGCCTCGTTTGGTTTCAAATGGCTCAGAGAGGTCTTCCCGATTCTTACGGAGCTGTTGGTATTGCTTTGCAGGGAAGGCAAATTCAGACTTGGCGGCATACAGGCAACTCCTTTTTACGCTGTCAAAAGCGGCTTTAATATCGACAAAGTGATGGTGTGTGTCGATTATTTTATCATGGGTCTTCTCCAGGATTTGGTGTACCGTGAAAATCTGGTCGATGGTAGACTTACCAGGTCTAAAGCCACACTGATAAGGTCCAATCAGTTTGTCTACGATGGGTTTCAGTCTTTCATACAATACGCTAGAAAGATTCCGCGGTAGTTGGTGGGGTTAGCGGGATCGCCTTTCTTTTGGATTGGGCAGAGCACACTTAAATTCCAATCTGGAGGCATGCACTCATCTGACCATATTCTGCATAAGAGCTGATGCATGCTTTTTACCAGCTCTTCGCCTCCGTGTTTGAACAGCTCGGCGGGTAGTCCGTCTTTTCCAGGCGATTTGCTGTTTTTGAGCCAGGATATACCTATCCTCACTTCATTATAGTCAGGTGGTGGGACGACTTTTCTATCGTCAGGGATTGGGGTATCGGGTTTGACGTCTCTCTCGCAATTTAGCAGAGAGGAGAAGTGCTCCCTCCATAATTTAAGTTCACTCTGTACGTCGGTTACCAGGTCGCCATTATTGTCCTTACAGGAACTTGCCCCGGTCTTAAAACCTTCCGTCATCCGCCGGATCTTTTCATAGAATTTTCGGGCATCATTCCTGCGAACTTTCTTCTCTGCACAGAGGCGTGTGCGTATCTTGGCTGCAACAACTTAATGGTCCGAGTCTATATTGGGACCACGTAGTGTACGCACGTCTAGAACGGTGGAGCTGTGTCTGCCGTCGATCATGACATGATCAATCTGGTTTCTTGTTCTTTGATCAGGGGGCAGCCAGGTGGCTTGATGTATTTGTTTATGGTGGAACCTGGTACTACAGATGACCATACTGCGAGCAGCTGCGAAGTCAATGAACCTAGTGCCGTTGGGGGATGTTATCTCGTGGAGACTAAATTTAGCAATTGTATGACCAAAGACTCCTTCCTTGCCCACCTTGGCATTAAAGTCGCCTAGTACGATTTTGATATCATGTTGGTGGCAGCGATCATAGGTCTGTTCAAGTTTATCGTAGTAGGTTTCCTTCTCTGCGTCGTCCGTCTCCTTAGTCGGCGCATAGGCGCAGATAAATGTTATGTTGAAAAACCTCGCCTTGATGCGGATCACAGCGACACGCCCGTCTCGAAGTCTCTCTCCCACCACGGATCCTACACAACGCGATATGCTACGTGTCTGGCCACTGTAGTATACGTCACAAGGTCCGATGGTCGTCTTTCCATGTCCCGTCCATCGCATTTCCTGTAGGGCGGTGATGTCAGCCTTTGCGTTAGCGGGGACATCAACCAGTCGGGCAGCGGTGCCTTCCCTGGAAAGGGTCCGGACATTCCAGATACAGCTCTAATATCCTTCTCATTGTCCATAGTTCGTTTTGCCGGGTCGTCAACATTAAAGGGGGTTCTCATGCGTGGATTTGATTGTTTTTTCATTGGAATTTTATTTTTTACGTGGCGGGTCCCAAGCCCAGCGCACAAGCCGTCTCGAAAACCTGCCAGTTTAGCCATATGCATAAATTTCTTGGTATTTTTTGGCTGTAAACTAGCGTATATATATCCCGGCTCAAAAACAACAAAGCGCCTGGAAAAGACGGACTACCCGCCGAGCTGTTCAAACACGGAGGCGAAGAGCTGGTAAAAAGCATGCATCAGCTCTTATGCAGAATATGGTCAGACGAGTGCATGCCTCCAGATTGGAATTTAAGTGTGCTCTGCCCAATCCACAAGAAAGGCGATCCCGCTAACCGCACCAACTACCGCGGAATCAGCCTTCTTAATATCGCATATAAGGTTCTTTCTAGCGTATGGTGTGAAAGACTGAAGCCCATCGTAGACAAGCTGATTGGACCTTATCAGTGTGGCTTTAGACCTGGTAAGTCTACCATCGACCAGATTTTCACGATACGCCAAATCCTGGAGAAGACCCATGATAAAAGAATCGACACACACCATCTCTTTGTCGATTTCAAAGCCGCTTTTGACAGCGCAAAAAGGAGTTGCCTGTATGCCGCCATGTCTTAATTTGACTTCCCTGCAAAGCTTATACGGCTTTGCCAAATGACGTTGAGCAATACTAACAGCTCCGTCAGAGTCGGGAAGGACCTCTCTGAGCCATTTGAAACCAAACGAGGCTTCAGACAGGGCGACTCCCTTTCGTGCGATTTCTTCAACCTGATGTTGGAGAAGATAATTCGAGCAGCAGAGCTAAACCGCAATGGTACAATCTTTTACAAGAGCGTGCAATTGCTGGCGTATGCCGATGATATTGATATCATTGGCCCTAACAACCGCGCCGTAAGCGCTGCCTTCTCTGGACTGGATAAAGAAGCGAAAAAAGTGGGTCTTGCGGTCAACGAGGACAAGACGAAGTATTTGCTGTCATCAAAGAAAGAATCGGCGCACCTGCGCCTTGGCAGCCACGTCACTGTTGATAGTTACAAATTTGAAACTGTGAGGGACTTCGTCTATTTGGGAACCAGCATTAACACCGAAAATAATATCAGTCTAGAAGTCCAACGGAGAATCACTCTTGCGAACAAGTGCTACTTTGGACTGAGTAGGCAATTGAGAAGTAAAGTCCTCTCTCGAAGGACAAAGATCGCGCTCTATAAGTCTCTCATCATACCTGTCCTGATGTATGGCTCAGATTCATGGACAATGTCAAGAGAAGATGAGATGGCCCTTGGAGTATTTGAGAGAAAAGTTCTCCGGAAGATTTATGGTCCTTCCCGTGATGCCGACGGCGAGTATCGAAGGAGATTTAACGATGAGCTGTACGAGCTTTACGCAGATCTGACCATAGTCCAGCGAATTTAAGCCCAAAGGCTCCGCTGGCTGGGTCACGTCATGCGAATGGACAAAGAAGCTCCAGCCCAGAAGGTTTTCCAATCGTCACCCGAATTCGGCAGCAGAGGAAGGGGGAGGCCTCGACTGAGATGGAAACAACAGGTGGAGGATGACTTGAACTCCCTTGGGGTTTCCAATTGGCGTCAGTTATCGCTAAAAAGGAATGACTGGCGTGCTTTGATAGGCGACGGCCAAAATCGCTTAGGCGGTTAAGCGCCAATAAAATAATAAATAAACTAGCGTTATTCAGCACAGATCGATGTGCGGCCACAACAGTCGGAGACAGCTGTTTCAAAACAAACATTCCCAGCAGGGAGGAATGGGAGAGGATGGATTGCTGCCCCGCTATAAATGGCGGCATTTCTGTTTGTACTGAAGGCTCGAAGCTAGACGGCAGAGTTGGAGGAGGGGTTTATTCAAGGTATCTGAACTTTGAGCTCTCCTTCCTTTGGATAAGTAAACACGCTATCGGCGAGGGCATTTTCAGCGACAGCCAGGCGGCCATCAAAGCGCTTGGCTCTTATTCGTTCAACGCTGAACTGTCGCGCAGCTGTCGTCGATCTCTTCAAGAGATGACCCAACAGAACCACGTGAACCTCACATGGGTCCCGGAACACAGGGACATTGAGGGAAACTGTAAGGCAGACGAACTTGCCAGGCAGGGTACGAACAAGCAGGTTCTTCGGGATAGAGCGCTTAGGTATGCCGTTTGTCACATGCAAGCTAATGCTGAAGGAGTATACATTCCGTCAAGCCAACGAAAGGTGGAAACAATCCCCAAGGTGCCGTACATCCAAACAAACCTGGCCAAAATGAGATCATAAAAGATCTAGAGGCATTCTAAGGAGGAGAGAAATCTCCATATTAATAGGTGTTCTAACTGGGCACTGCCTTATTGGTAGGCACGTAGGTATGCCCTACCGACGATGCTGTAGGAGCTGCAAAGATGATGAGGAAGAGGAAACGGTGAAGATCTGCTACTGCCCGGCTTTAAGCAGCGCGAGAACGCGCTTTTTGGGAGTTCCCTTCCTGGATAGCCTAAGCCAGATCGCGGAACTGGACTTGAAGTGTTATTGAAAGTTGAATTTCTTAATTTACGGAGACTTTTCCTGCTAATTTTAGCTTTGTAGCTTAAGCAGCGCCAATTCTATCATCGGAGAATTATGTAAAAAGTGAGTGGGGATAGACTTTCGTGAAGATAGTATTGACAGTAATCGGCAAACATACTTTCTACAAATTTATTAGCCAAGAGGTTTGAATTAAAGGGCCATTTACCAGTGAAACTTACATTCAGAGACCAGGGGTCTGTATTTATACCCAGCTGTCCTAGTTACGATTGGAGCCGCCCTAGTAATTTTATTGATAATCTTTTTCAGTCTTTTGAGACAAAATTTTGACTCATTTGGATCTACATACATACGTCTCGAATACTTTTAGTCCAATCTCTCAAATTTATGTTCACTTAGACCATTTTGTATTTCTTGTAAGACCTGAGGGGAAATTCTCGTTCTATGAAATGATAACGTGAAAAAAATGTTTATAAATTTATTATCCAAAGAAGTTGTAAATTTTCAAAAAAAAAAAAAAGAAATAGTGGCAGAATAAATAAATAAATAATTTACAAATAACGGGTCCCCTTCCAAGCAGAATAATGTCAGGCCAAATCAGGATAATGTCGATATTTTACATAAAGTTGGTTTGGGTAATGCCACTTATTGAAAGTTGAATTTTTTAAATTACAGAGATTCCTGTTAATTTCACTTTGTAGCTTAAGCAGCACGATTTCTCGTCATTGGAGAGTTATAAAAAAAGTGAGTGGGGAAGATAGCATTGGCAGTAATCGGCAAGACATACTTCATACAAATTTATAAGCCAAGAGGTTTGAATTATAGGGCCATTTACAGGGAAACTTACATTCAGAGACCTGCACCCAGTTTCTGTAACTTTTTAACGAAATTCGTTATTGTCGTTAACATCGATTTTTACAAATTTTGTATAGAAAATTGTTTCAAAATTAACGATTTTTATGTAACGAACTTCGTTAAAAAGTTACAGAAACGACGTGCAGGGGTCTAAAGACAATACCAGCTGTACTAGTTACGATTGGAACCGCCCTAGTAATTTTATTGATAATCTTTTTCAGTCTTTTGGGAATACTTTTAGTCCAATATTTCTTTCCCTTTAATTTTATTTTTTAAATAAATTTATGTTCATTTACACCTTTTTGTATTTCTTGTAAAACCTGGAATACGCTTTCATAGTTTGAAATCCTTGAAAACTACGTACCCCTATGTTTTTCCATTTTGTTATATTTGGTTCCAGTACTTTCCGATTTAGAAATCCATTCTGAACATAATTTTTTCGGGGCTTCAATATTTTCAAAAAATTGTCCATTGTCAATTTGTTAGTGTAATTTTTTATTTCATACGGAAGTGCCTGCGCTTCTTACCAAAGGGTTTTTGATTTACTCTTTCATAAGAAACTCAGGAACTTTCATTTAATTTATATTTTTATGTGAGGGCAAATGGGAGTGCTTAGAAAATTTTTTTTGGAATTCAAAGTGTTAATTTGTATCCGTGCCCATGATTCAATTATTACCAGGTTAGCTCCCCTGACAGATTTTGTCAATTGCGGCCATTTTGCTCCCCTAAAAATTGTCATTCACATTTTGGGTAGCCTTTTAACAAAATCATGTAAAAAAAGTAGTTAGAAAAGTAGTTTAAAATAGTAGTAGTTCGAAAAATAGTAGAGGTAGGCTGTTGGAAAATTGACGAATTTATCATTAATAACTCTGAACATTAATATTAACTCAGCAATTCAACCCTGTCTTTAAAGCTTTTCCTTCTATGATTCGGGTGTGTTATTTTCATTCTTAATCATCACCCAAGTGTACATGAAATAATTGGAGATAAATTATTTGGAACTGGTTGAAGTTGGTTAGTAAAGTTGTAATACTGTCTCTTTGGCAGACTTTGTCCGATAGTCTTTATGGTCTTAAAAACTTCCAAGGAACTTTTAGTAAAAATTTAAGTTAAGACTGATTTACATGAGTAATCGACTCACAGTATTCAACCATCACGGTGGAACGTAAAAAAATCGACCAGGAAATCGACACTTATTTTGAAGCTAGGAAACTAGAAAACGGCTAGTCGGAGAAAATTTTAGGCTACGCAACTTTTGTGGGGAATCCGAGTTCTTACAAAAATATGTTCAGGTAAATGGTATTTTACTGCAATGGTTTGTCGTTTTTATACCAAATATGAGGTACTGTCTGTGAAATCTAAACTAGAGTTTAATATTAATATCTAAGCTGAAGTTAAATGGTGGGCGGCGAGCAGTTTATTATTATAGTTGTTGTTATATTTTATGGTTGAGGGAGTTGGCCGGGGTTGCCGGTTCGAATCCCACCTCAACCAAAGTCTTTTTAATTTTATTTATTTTAGTACCTGGGTGACCGAGCTGGCTCGGTAATATCAATTTAACGCTAACTTAACTTACCCAAAATGACCCTAAAACAATCCTAAAATGATCCCAAAAACTTCCATAAATGTTCCCAAAACGATCCGAACTTGAACCCAAAATGACCCAAATCAAAGTGTATAGTCTTAGAATCAATCATACTATCTATATGCCAAATTTCATGCAAATCGGTCAAGCGGTTCTCGAGATAGTAGCGGACCTACAAATATACTCCTGTAAGGTGGCAACCCTAGGTGACAACCCTACTTGAAAATCTTTTAGTTGGTATGTCAGCGAAAATACCTTTCATTTGATACCCAAATTGGCATATCTAGCTCCATAAATAAAAAAAATTAAATAGGTGGCAACCCTGTAAACCGCCCCAAGTGACAACCCCAAAGCGTATAGTCTTAGAATCAATCATACTATCTATATGCCAAATTTCATCCCAATCGGTCAAGCGGTTCTCGAGATAGTACCGGACCTACAAATATACAAATGTACTCCGGTAAGGTGGCAACCCTAGGTGTCAACCCTACTTGAAAATATTTTAGTTGGTATGTCAGCGAAAATACCTTTCATTTGATACCCAAATTGGCATATCTAGCTCCATAAATAAAAAATATTAAAATAGGTGGCAATCCTGTAAACCGCCCCAAGTGGCAACCCCAAAAGGTATAGTCTTAGAATCAATCATACTATCTATGTGCCAAATTCCATCCCATTCGGTCAAGCGGTTCTCGAGATAGTACCGGACCTACAAATATACAAATATATAATATATATAATATACTAGTATATACCCGCGGCCTTGTCCGCCCCTGCGAAGTGCCCTTTCAACATTTGAAGTAAAAATTCGGTCGTCGAAGTTCACCAAGTTAGGTAGATTGGTCAAATAAAAAACTGTTGGAAGATCAATTATTTGTCTATGTTCCTAGAGTTTTGAAGAAATAGTATGTATTGAAAAACGGGGTTCAAAAATTTTATTTAATATACATATCTTTGAAATCGATTTAAAGTGAGGTTTTTAAAGTTAAATATTGCTTTGGCTTTAAGTATGGATATAAATGTCTGAGAAAACATTTATCGAATAGCTCATCTAAACTTCAAACTTTGATATTTATATAATACTAGTATATACCCGCGGCCTTGTCCGCCCCTGCGAAGTACCCTTTCAACATTTGAAGTAAAAATTCGGTCGTCGAAATCATCAAGTTAGGTAGATTGGTCAAAAAAAACTGTTGGAAGATCAATTATTTGTGTATGTTCCTAGAGTTTTGAAAAAATAGTATGTATTGAAAAACGGGTTTCAAAAATTTTATTTAATATACATATCCTTGAAATCGATTGAAAGTGAGGTTTCTAAAGTTAAATATTGCTTTGGCTTTAAGTATGGATATAAATGTCTCAGAAAACATTTATCGAATAGTTCATCTAAACTTCAAACTGTGATATTTATATAATATTATTGAATACTGAAGCATTTACCAAGGGTATTTAAAATTTTCAAAATTCCCATCAATGGGGAAAGGTAGATTGATTAAATAATTTGATGTTTTTGGGCGATCACGTTTTGACCGATAACTCAGTTATCGATAAATCTATCGAAATATATATATCGAAGTCCAAATGAAACCTGGGGCCATCCCTTTTCGTTTGATAGCCATATTGTTGGTCAATTTTAAGGCTTTTGAGCCATCTCGTTTTCACCGATAACTCATTATCGATAAATTTATCGAAATATATTGAAGTACAAAAGAAAACTGGGGCCATCCCCTTTCGTTTGATACCCATATTGTAGGGCAATTTTAAGGATTTTTCACCGATAACTCAGTTATCAATAAATTTATCAAAATATATTGAAATCCAAATGAAAACTGGTGCCATCCCCTGTCGTTTGTTACCCATATTGTAGGGCAATTTTAAGGTTTTTGGGCAATTACATTTTCACCGATAAGTTAGTTATCGATAAATTTATCGAAATATATCGAAGTCCAAATGAAACCCGCAGCCTTTCCTTTTCGTTTGTTACACATATTGTAGGGCAATTTTAAAGTTTTTGGGCAATCACATCTTCACCGATAACTCAGTTATCGATAAATTTATCGAAGTCCAATTGAGACCTGGTGTCATGCCCATTCGTTTGATACCCATATTGTTGGGAAAAATTAAAGTTTTTGGGCAACCACATTTTCACCGATAACTCAGTTATCGATTAATTTATCGAAATATATTGAGGTCCAAATGAAACCTGGGGCCATTCCCTTTCATTTGATACCCATATTGTAGGGTAATTTTAAGGTTTTTGTTTAATAACATTTTCACCGATAACTCAGTTATCGATAAATTTATCGAAATATATTGCAGTCCAAATGAAACCTGGGGTCATCCCCTTTCGTTTGATACCCATATTGTAGGGAAAATTTAAGGTTTCTCGGCAATCTCATTTCGACTGATAACTCAGTTATCGATAAATTTATCGAAATATATCGAAGTTCAAATGAAACCTGGTGTCATCCCCTTTCGTTTGATACCCATATTGTAAGGTAATTTTAAGGTTTTTGTCTAATAACATTTTCACCGATAACTCAGTTATAGATAAATTTATCGAAATATATCGAAGTCCAAATGAAACCTGGGGTCATCCCCTTTCGTTTGATACCCATATTGTAAGGAAAATTTAAGGTTTCTCGGCAATCTCATTTCGACTGATAACTCAGTTATCGATAAATTTATCGAAATATATCGAAGTCCAAATGAGACCTGGCACCTTCCAGTTTCGTTTGATACCCATATTGTTCGAAGTTTCTACACCTGTATTCGAAATATCATAAGTTTAGGTCAAATGTACTCAGAGTTATATGGAAAAACCAAAAAATCGAAAAGTATCGGTCCCTAGCATGGCCGGACCCCCCAAAATTAAAAAAAAAAAATAGCCTATACCTCCTTCCAGACTATTAGCTGTCTGCCTACCAAATTTCAACAAAATCCGTCTTGCCATTCTCACGTTATTGAGGAACAGAAGTAATCGTCTGGACATCCAAACATCCAAATATCCAAACATCGCTACCTTCACATTTATAATATTAGTAAGATTATTGAATACTGAGGCATTTACCAAGGGTATTTAAAATTTTCAAAATTCCCATCAATGGGGAAAGGTAGATTGATTAAATAATTTGATGTTTTTGGGCGATCACGTTTTGACCGATAACTCAGTTATCGATAAATCTATCGAAATACATATATCGAAGTCCAAATGAAACTTGGGCCATCCCTTTTCGTTTGATAGCCATATTGTTGGTCAATTTTAAGGCTTTTGAGCCATCTCGTTTTCACCGATAACTCATTATCGATAAATTTATCAAAATATATTGAAGTACAAAAGAAAACTGGGGCCATCCCCTTTCGTTTGATACCCATATTGTAGGGCAATTTTAAGGTTTTTGGGCAATTACATTTTCACCGATAAGTTAGTTATCGATAAATTTATCGAAATATATCGAAGTCCAAATGAAACCCGCAGCCTTTCCTTTTCGTTTGTTACACATATTGTAGGGCAATTTTAAAGTTTTTGGGCAATCACATCTTCACCGATAACTCAGTTATCGATAAATTTATCGAAGTCCAAATGAGACCTGGTGTCATGCCCATTCGTTTGATACCCATATTGTTGGGCAATTTTAAGGTTTTTGGGCAATTACATTTTCACCGATAAGTTAGTTATCGATAAATTTATCGAAATATATCGAAGTCCAAATGAAACCCGCAGCCTTTCCTTTTCGTTTGTTACACATATTGTAGGGCAATTTTAAAGTTTTTGGGCAACCACATTTTCACCGATAACTCAGTTATCGATTAATTTATCGAAATATATTGAGGTCCAAATGAAACCTGGGGCCATTCCCTTTCATTTGATACCCATATTGTAGGGTAATTTTAAGGTTTTTGTTTAATAACATTTTCACCGATAACTCAGTTATCGATAAATTTATCGATATATATTGCAGTCCAAATGAAACCTGGGGGCATCCCCTTTCGTTTGATACCCATATTGTAGGGAAAAATTAAAGTTTTTGAGCAACCACATTTTCACCGATAACTCAGTTATCGATTAATTTATCGAAATATTTTGAGGTCCAAATGAAACCTGGGGCCATTCCCTTTCGTTTGATACACATATAGTAAGGAAATTTTAAGGTTTTTGTTCAATAACATTTTCACCGATAACTCAGTTATCGATAAATTTATCGAAATATATCGAAGTCCAAATGAAACCTGGGGTCATCCCCTTTCGTCTGATAACCATGTTGTAGGGAACATTTAAGGTTTCTGGGCAATCTCATTTCGAATGATAACTCAGTTATCGATAAATTTATCGAAATATATCGAAGTCCAAATGAAACCTGGTGTCATCCCCTTTCGTTTGATACCCATATTGTAAGGTAATTTTAAGGTTTTTGTCTAATAACATTTTCACCGATAACTCAGTTATCGATAAATTTATCGAAATATATCGACGTCCAAATGAAACCTGGGGTCATCCCCTTTCGTTTGATACCGATATTGTAAGGAAAATTTAAGGTTTCTCGGCAATCTCATTTCGACTGATAACTCAGTTATCGATAAATTTATCGAAATATATCCAAGTCCAAATGAGACCTAGCACCTTCCAGTTTCGTTTGATACCCATATTGTTCGAAGTTTCTACACCTGTATTCGAAATATCATAGGTTTAGGTCAAATGTACTCAGAGTTATATGGAAAAACCAAAAAATCGAAAAGTATCGGTACCTAGCATGGCCGGACCCCCCAAAATTAAAAAAAAAGCCTATACCTCCTTCCAGACTATTAGCTGTCTGCCTACCAAATTTCAACAAAATCCGTCTTGCCATTCTCACGTTATTGAGGAACAGAAGTAATCGTCTGGACATCCAAACATCCAAACATCCAAATATCCAAACATCGCTACATTCACATTTATAATATTAGTAAGATTGATACCCATATTGTAGGGTAATTTTAAGGTTTTTGTTTAATAACATTTTCACCGATAACTCAGTTATCGATAAATTTATCGAAATATATTGCAGTCCAAATGAAACCTGGGGTCATCCCCTTTCGTTTGATACACATATTGTAAGGAAATTTTAAGGTTTTTGTTCAATAACATTTTCACTGATAATTCAGTTATCGATAAATTTATCGAAATATATCGAAGTCCAAATGAAACCTGCAGCCTTTCCTTTTCGTTTGTTACACATATTGTAGGGAAATTTTAAGGTTTTTGTTCAATAACATTTTCACCGATAACTCGGTTATCGATAAATTTATCGAAATATATCGAAGTTCAAATGAAACCTGGTGTCATCCCCTTTCGTTTGTTACCCATATTGTAGGGAAAAATTAAAGTTTTTGAGCAACCACATTTTCACCGATAACTCAGTTATTGATTAATTTATCGAAATATATTGAGGTCCAAATGAAACCTGGGGCCATTCCCTTTCGTTTGATACCCATATTGTAAGGTAATTTTAAGGTTTTTGTTCAATAACATTTTCACCGATAACTCGGTTATCGATAAATTTATCGAAATATATCGAAGTTCAAATGAAACCTGGTGTCATCCCCTTTCGTTTGTTACCCATATTGTAGGGAAAAATTAAAGTTTTTGAGCAACCACATTTTCACCGATAACTCAGTTATCGATAAATTTATCGAAATATATTGCAGTCCAAATGAAACCTGGGGTCATCCCCTTTCGTTTGATACACATATTGTAAGGAAATTTTAAGGTTTTTGTTCAATAACATTTTCACCGATAATTCAGTTATCGATAAATTTATCGAAATATATCGAAGTCCAAATGAAACCTGCAGCCTTTCCTTTTCGTTTGTTACACATATTGTAGGGAAATTTTAAGGTTTTTGTTCAATAACATTTTCACCGATAACTCGGTTATCGATAAATTTATCGAAATATATCGAAGTTCAAATGAAACCTGGTGTCATCCCCTTTCGTTTGTTACCCATATTGTAGGGAAAAATTAAAGTTTTTGAGCAACCACATTTTCACCGATAACTCAGTTATTGATTAATTTATCGAAATATATTGAGGTCCAAATGAAACCTGGGGCCATTCCCTTTCGTTTGATACCCATATTGTAAGGTAATTTTAAGGTTTTTGTTCAATAACATTTTCACCGATAACTCGGTTATCGATAAATTTATCGAAATATATCGAAGTCCAAATGAAACCTGGAGTTTTCCCCTTTCGTTTGATACCCATCTTGTAGGGAAAATGTAAGGTTTCTGGGCAATCTCATTTCGACTGATAACTCAGTTATCGATAAATTTATCGAAATATATCGAACGAAGCTTGATACCCATATTGTTCGAAGTTTCTACACCTGTATTCGAAATATCATAAGTTTAGGTCAAATGTACTCAGAGTTATATGGAAAAACCAAAAAATCGAAAAGTATCGGTCCCTAGCATGGCCGGACCCCCCAAAATTAAAAAAAAAAATAGCCTATACCTCCTTCCAGACTATTAGCTGTCTGCCTACCAAATTTCAACAAAATCCGTCTTGCCATTCTCACGTTATTGAGGAACAGAAGTAATCGTCTGGACATCCAAACATCCAAACATCCAAATATCCAAACATGGCTACATTCACATTTATAATATTAGTAAGATTATTGAATACTGAAGCATTTACCAAGGGTATTTAAAATTTTCAAAATTCCCATCAATGGGGAAAGTTAGATTGATTAAATAATTTGATGTTTTTGGGCGATCACGTTTTGACCGATAACTCAGTTATCGATAAATATATGGAAATACATATATCGAAGTCCAAATGAAACCTGGGGCAATCCCTTTTCGTTTGATACCCATATTGTTGGCCAATTTTAATGCTTTTGAGCCATCTCGTTTTCGCCGATAACTCAATTATCGATAAATTTATCGAAATATATTGAAGTCCAAATGAAAACTGGGGCCATCCACTTTTGTTTGATACCCATATTTTAGGGCAATTTTAAGGATTTTTCACCGATAACTCAGTTATCAATAAACTTATCGAAATATATTGAAATCCAAATGAAAACTGGTGCCATTCCCCTCCGTTTGATACCCATATTGTAGGGCAATTTTAAGGTTTTTGGGCAATTACATTTTCACCGATAACTTAGTTATCGATAAATTTATCGAAATATATCGAAGTCCAAATGAAACCTGCAGCCTTTCCTTTTCGTTTGTTACACATATTGTAGGGAAATTTTAAGGTTTTTGTTCAATAACATTTTCACCGATAACTCGGTTATCGATAAATTTATCGAAATATTTCGAAGTTCAAATGAAAACTGGTGCCATCCCCTTCCGTTTGATACCCATATTGTAGGGCAATTTTAAGGTTTTTGGGCAATTACATTTTCACCGATAACTTAGTTAACGATAAATTTATCGAAATATATCGAAGTCCAAATGAAACCTGCAGCCTTTCCTTTTCGTTTGTTACACATATTGTAGGGAAATTTTAAGGTTTTTGTTCAATAACATTTTCACCGATAACTCGGTTATCGATAAATTTATCGAAATATATCGAAGTTCAAATGAAACCTGGTGTCATCCCCTTTCGTTTGTTACCCATATTGTAGGGAAAAATTAAAGTTTTTGAGCAACCACATTTTCACCGATAACTCAGTTATCGATTAATTTATCGAAATATATTGAGGTCCAAATGAAACCTGGGGCCATTCCCTTTCGTTTGATACCCATATTGTAAGGTAATTTTAAGGTTTTTGTTCAATAACATTTTCACCGATAACTCGGTTATCGATAAATTTATCGAAATATATCGAAGTTCAAATGAAACCTGGTGTCATCCCCTTTCGTTTGTTACCCATATTGTAGGGAAAAATTAAAGTTTTTGAGCAACCACATTTTCACCGATAACTCAGTTATCGATTAATTTATCGAAATATATTGAGGTCCAAATGAAACCTGGGGCCATTCCCTTTCGTTTGATACCCATATTGTAAGGTAATTTTAAGGTTTTTGTTCAATAACATTTTCACCGATAACTCGGTTATCGATAAATTTATCGAAATATATCGAAGTCCAAATGAAACCTGGAGTTATCCCCTTTCGTTTGATACCCATCTTGTAGGGAAAATGTAAGGTTTCTGGGCAATCTCATTTCGACTGATAACTCAGTTATCGATAAATTTATCGAAATATATCGAACTCCAAATGAGACCTGGCACCTTCCAGTTTCGCTTGATACCCATATTGTTCGAAGTTTCTACACCTGTATTCGAAATATCATACGTTTAGGTCAACAAAAAAATCGAAAAGTATCGGTCCCTAGCATGCCCGGACCCCCCAAAATTAAACAAAAAAATAGCCTATACCTCCTTCCAGACTATTAGCTGTCTGCCTACCA
The DNA here is from genome assembly GCA_964058755.1 of Campiglossa producta. NCBI lineage: Eukaryota > Metazoa > Arthropoda > Insecta > Diptera > Tephritidae > Campiglossa > Campiglossa producta. The sequence continues at coordinate 70,776,219 of CAXKVI010000002.1, forward strand.
AATTTCAACAAAATCCGTCTTGCCATTCTCACGTTATTGAGGAACAGAAGTAAACGTCTGGACATCCAAACATCCAAATATCCAAACATCGCTACATTCACATCTTACTAATATTATAAATGTGAATGTAGCGATGTTTGGATATTTGGATGTTTGG
>CAXKVI010000002.1:71488872-71677608 GCA_964058755.1 Campiglossa producta
AAAAAAACCAAAATTTACTTCATTTGCTTGGTTTCTCCACAATATAATGTATTTTCGGAGTAACTATAAAAGCTACAAAAAAAAAAATTTCACTACAATCAATTTTGTCGTTTGTAGTTGTAGGAAAAGTACTTTTAGTGCTTTCAAATTGCTGAATTCTGCCTTTTTTTGACATGCGTTCTCGATTACTCCGAAACCTTCGGAGCAAAAAAAAAGTTTTTTTTTCGGATAAAAAACTACAAACGATTTAAAACATATTTCAACAAAAAAAAAAACAAAATTTACTTCATTTGCTTGGTTTCTGCACAATATATTGTATTTTCGGAGTAACTATAAAAGCTACAAAAAAAAAAATTTCACTACAATCAATTTTGTCGTTTGTAGTTGTAGGAAAATTACTTTTAGTGCTTTCAAATTGCTGAATTCTGCCTTTTTTTGACATGCGTTCTCGATTATTCCGAAACCTTCGGAGCAAAAAAAAAAATTTTTTTCGGATAAAAAACTACAAACGATTTAAAACATATTTCAACAAAAAAAAACCAAAATTTACTTCATTTGCTTGGTTTCTGCACAATATATTGTATTTTCGGAGTAACTATAAAAGCTACCAAAAATAAAATTTCACTACAATCAATTTTGTCGTTTGTAGTTGTAGGAAAATTACTTTTAGTGCTTTCAAATTGCTGAATTCTGCCTTTTTTTGACATTCGTTCTCGATTACTCCGAAACCTTCGGAGCAAAAAAAAATTTTTTTTCGGATAAAAAACTACAACTGATTTAAAACATATTTCAACAAAAAAAAACAAAATTTACTTCATCTGCTTGGTTTCTGCACAATATATTGTATTTTCGGAGTAACTATAAAAGCTACAAAAAAAAAATTTCACTACAATCAATTTTGTCGTTTGTAGTTGTAGGAAAATTACTTTTAGTGCTTTCAAATTGCTGAATTCTGCCTTTTTTTGACATGCGTTCTCGATTACTCCGAAACCTTCGGAGCAAAAAAAAAATTTTTTTCGGATAAAAAACTACAAACGATTTAAAGCATATTTCAACAAAAAAAAAAACAAAATTTACTTCATTTGCTTGGTTTCTGCACAATATATTGTATTTTCGGAGTAACTATAAAAGCTACAAAAAAAAAAATTTCACTACAATCAATTTTGTCGTTTGTAGTTGTAGGAAAAGTACTTTTAGTGCTTTCAAATTGCTGAATTCTGCCTTTTTTTAACATGCGTTTTCGATATCTCCGAAACCTTTGGAGCAAAAAAAAAAATGAATTTCACTACAATCAATCTCATCGTTTGTAGTTCACAAAAATGCAAAAAAAGTTTGAGTTTTTTCAAAGCGGGTTCCAGCGTGATGTGCATTAGGCCATATCTCCGAAACCTTTGGAGCAAAAAAAAATTTTTTTTCGTATAAAAAACTACAAACGATTTAAAACATATTTTAACAAAAAAAAACAAAATTTACTTCATTTGCTTGGTTTCTGCACAATATATTGTATTTTCGAAGTAACTATAAAAGCTACAAAAAAAAAATTTCACTACAATCAATTTTGTCGTTTGTAGTTGTAGGAAAATTACTTTTAGTGCTTTCAAATTGCTGAATTCTGCCTTTTTTTGACATGCGTTCTCGATTACTCCGAAACCTTCGGAGCAAAAAAAAAATTTTTTTTCGGATAAAAAACTACAAACGATTTAAAACATATTTCAACAAAAAAAAACAAAATTTACTTCATTTGCTTGGTTTCTGCACAATATATTGTATTTTCGGAGTAACTATAAAAGCTACAAAAAAAAAATTTCACTACAATCAATTTTGTCGTTTGTAGTTGTAGGAAAATTACTTTTAGTGCTTTCAAATTGCTGAATTCTGCCTTTTTTTGACATGCGTTCTCGATTACTCCGAAACCTTCGGAGCAAAAAAAAAATTTTTTTTCGGATAAACAACTACAAACGATTTAAAACATATTTCAACAAAAAAAAACCAAAATTTACTTCATTTGCTTGGTTTCTGCACAATATATTGTATTTTCGGAGTAACTATAAAAGCTACAAAAAAAAAAATTCACTACAATCAATTTTGTCGTTTGTAGCTGTAGGAAAATTACTTTTAGTGCTTTCAAATTGCTGAATTCTGCCTTTTTTTGACATGCGTTCTCGATTACTCCGAAACCTTCGGAGCAAAAAAAAAATTTTTTTTCGGATAAAAAACTACAAACGATTTAAAACATATTTCAACAAAAAAAAAAACAAAATTTACTTCATTTGCTTGGTTTCTACACAATATATTGTATTTTCGGAGTAACTATAAAAGCTACAAAAAAAAAATTTCACTACAATCAATTTTGTCGTTTGTAGTTGTAGGAAAATTACTTTTAGTGCTTTTAAATTGCTGAATTCTGCCTTTTTTTGACATGCGTTCTCGATTATTCCGAAACCTTCGGAGCAAAAAAAAATTTTTTTTTCGGATAAAAAACTACAAACGATTTAAAACATATTTCAACAAAAAAAAACAAAATTTACTTGATTTGCTTGGTTTCTGCACAATATATTGTATTTTCGGAGTAACTATAAAAGCTACAAAAAAAAAATTTCACTACAATCAATTTTGTCGTTTGTAGTTGTAGGAAAAGTACTTTTAGTGCTTTCAAATTGCTGAATTCTGCCTTTTTTGACATGCGTTCTCGATTACTCCGAAACCTTCGGAGCAAAAAAAATTTTTTTTCGGATAAAAAACTACAAACGATTTAAAACATATTTCAACAAAAAAAAAACAAAATTTACTTCATTTGCTTGGTTTCTGCACAATATATTGTATTTTCGGAGTAACTATAAAAGCTACAAAAAAAAAAATTTCACTACAATCAGTTTTGTCGTTTGTAGTTGTAGGAAAATTACTTTTAGTGCTTTCAAATTGCTGAATTCTGCCTTTTTTTGACATGCGTTCTCGATTACTCCGAAACCTTCGGAGCAAAAAAAAAAATTTTTTTCGGATAAAAAACTACAAACGATTTAAAACATATTTCAACAAAAAAAAACCAAAATTTACTTCATTTGCTTGGTTTCTGCACAATATATTGTATTTTCGGAGTAACTATAAAAGCTACAAAAAAAAAATTTCACTACAATCAATTTTGTCGTTTGTAGTTGTAGGAAAATTACTTTTAGTGCTTTCAAATTGCTGAATTCTGCCTTTTTTTGACATGCGTTCTCGATTACTCCGAAACCTTCGGAGCAAAAAAAAAATTTTTTTTCGGATAAAAAACTACAAATGATTTAAAACATATTTCAACAAAAAAAAAACAAAATTTACTTCATTTGCTTGGTTTCTGCACAATATATTGTATTTTCGGAGTAACTATAAAAGCTACAAAAAAAAAAATTTCACTACAATCAATTTTGTCGTTTGTAGTTGTAGGAAAATTACTTTTAGTGCTTTCAAATTGCTGAATTCTGCCTTTTTTTGACATGCGTTCTCGATTACTCCGAAACCTTCGGAGCAAAAAAAAAATTTTTTTCGGATAAAAAACTACAAACGATTTAAAACATATTTCAACAAAAAAAAAACAAAATTTACTTCATTTGCTTGGTTTCTGCACAATATATTGTATTTTCGGAGTAACTATAAAAGCTACAAAAAAAAAATTTCACTACAATCAATTTTGTCGTTTGTAGTTGTAGGAAAAGTACTTTTAGTGCTTTCAAATTGCTGAATTCTGCCTTTTTTTAACATGCGTTTTCGATATCTCCGAAACCTTTGGAGCAAAAAAAAAATGAATTTCACTACAATCAATCTCATCGTTTGTAGTTCACAAAAATGCAAAAAAAGTTTGAGTTTTTTCAAAGCGGGTTCCAGCGTGATGTGCATTAGGCCATATCTCCGAAACCTTTGGAGCAAAAAAAAATTTTTTTTTCGTATAAAAAACTACAAACGATTTAAAACATATTTTAACAAAAAAATACAAAATTTACTTCATTTGCTTGGTTTCTGCACAATATATTGTATTTTCGGAGTAACTATAAAAGCTACAAAAAAAAAAAATTTCACTACAATCAATTTTGTCGTTTGTAGTTGTAGGAAAATTACTTTTAGTGCTTTCAAATTGCTGAATTCTGCCTTTTTTTGACATGCGTTCTCGATTACTCCGAAACCTTCGGAGCAAAAAAAAAATTTTTTTTCGGATAAAAAACTACAAACGATTTAAAACATATTTCAACAAAAAAAAATAAAATTTACTTCATTTGCTTGGTTTCTGCACAATATATTGTATTTTCGGAGTAACTATAAAAGCTACAAAAAAAAAATTTCACTACAATCAATTTTGTCGTTTGTAGTTGTAGGAAAATTACTTTTAGTGCTTTCAAATTGCTGAATTCTGCCTTTTTTTGACATGCGTTCTCGATTACTCCGAAACCTTCGGAGCAAAAAAAAAATTTTTTTTCGGATAAACAACTACAAACGATTTAAAACATATTTCAACAAAAAAAAAACCAAAATTTACTTCATTTGCTTGGTTTCTGCACAATATATTGTATTTTCGGAGTAACTATAAAAGCTACAAAAAAAAAAAATTTCACTACAATCAATTTTGTCGTTTGTAGTTGTAGGAAAATTACTTTTAGTGCTTTCAAATTGCTGAATTCTGCCTTTTTTTGACATGCGTTCTCGATTACTCCGAAACCTTCGGAGCAAAAAAAAAATTTTTTTTCGGATAAAAAACTACAAACGATTTAAAACATATTTCAACAAAAAAAAAACAAAATTTACTTCATTTGCTTGGTTTCTGCACAATATATTGTATTTTCGGAGTAACTATAAAAGCTACAAAAAAAAAAATTTCACTACAATCAATTTTGTCGTTTGTAGTTGTAGGAAAATTACTTTTAGTGCTTTTAAATTGCTGAATTCTGCCTTTTTTTGACATGCGTTCTCGATTACTCCGAAACCTTCGGAGCAAAAAAAAAATTTTTTTTCGGATAAAAAACTACAAACGATTTAAAACATATTTCAACAAAAAAAAACAAAATTTACTTGATTTGCTTGGTTTCTGCACAATATATTGTATTTTCGGAGTAACTATAAAAGCTACAAAAAAAAAAATTTCACTACAATCAATTTTGTCGTTTGTAGTTGTAGGAAAAGTACTTTTAGTGCTTTCAAATTGCTGAATTCTGCCTTTTTTTGACATGCGTTCTCGATTACTCCGAAACCTTCGGAGCAAAAAAAAAAATTTTTTTCGGATAAAAAACTACAAACGATTTAAAACATATTTCAACAAAAAAAAAACAAAATTTACTTCATTTGCTTGGTTTCTGCACAATATATTGTATTTTCGGAGTAACTATAAAAGCTACAAAAAAAAAATTTCACTACAATCAATTTTGTCATTTGTAGTTGTAGGAAAATTACTTTTAGTGCTTTCAAATTGCTGAATTCTGCCTTTTTTTGACATGCGTTCTCGATTACTCCGAAACCTTCGGAGCAAAAAAAAAAATTTTTTTCGGATAAAAAACTACAAACGATTTAAAACATATTTCAACAAAAAAAACCAAAATTTACTTCATTTGCTTGGTTTCTGCACAATATATTGTATTTTCGGAGTAACTATAAAAGCTACAAAAAAAAAAATTTCACTACAATCAATTTTGTCGTTTGTAGTTGTAGGAAAATTACTTTTAGTGCTTTCAAATTGCTGAATTCTGCCTTTTTTTGACATGCGTTCTCGATTACTCCGAAACCTTCGGAGCAAAAAAAAAATTTTTTTTCGGATAAAAAACTACAAACGATTTAAAACATATTTCAACAAAAAAAAAAACAAAATTTACTTCATTTGCTTGGTTTCTGCACAATATATTGTATTTTCGGAGTAACTATAAAAGCTACAAAAAAAAAAATTTCACTACAATCAATTTTGTCGTTTGTAGTTGTAGGAAAATTACTTTTAGTGCTTTCAAATTGCTGAATTCTGCCTTTTTTTGACATGCGTTCTCGATTACTCCGAAACCTTCGGAGCAAAAAAAAAATTTTTTTTCGGATAAAAAACTACAAACGATTTAAAACATATTTCAACAAAAAAAAAAACAAAATTTACTTCATTTGCTTGGTTTCTGCACAATATATTGTATTTTCGGAGTAACTATAAAAGCTACAAAAAAAAAAAATTTCACTACAATCAATTTTGTCGTTTGTAGTTGTAGGAAAAGTACTTTTAGTGCTTTCAAATTGCTGAATTCTGCCTTTTTTTAACATGCGTTTTCGATATCTCCGAAACCTTTGGAGCAAAAAAAAAAATGAATTTCACTACAATCAATCTCATCGTTTGTAGTTCACAAAAATGCAAAAAAAAGTTTGAGTTTTTTCAAAGCGGGTTCCAGCGTGATGTGCATTAGGCCATATCTCCGAAACCTTTGGAGCAAAAAAAAATTTTTTTTTCGTATAAAAAACTACAAACGATTTAAAACATATTTTAACAAAAAAAACTCAAATTTACTTAGTTTGCTTGGTTTCTGCACAATGTATTATATTTTCGGAGTAACTATAAGAACTACAAAAAAATGAGTTTCACTACAATCAATCTCGTCGTTTGTAGTTGACGAAAGTGCAAAAAAAATTTGAATTTTTTCAAAGCGGGTTCCAACGTGATGGAGCTGGTCAATGCCCTAAAGAAAATGCATTCCATTCCAAGACATTTGATGGCGTGGATATACACACATTACCTCTGTACATACATATTTATGTTTTTAATTGTTTTACATTTATCATGTCTATATGTAAATATGTATGAGCATTATAAAAGAAGGTAATGAGAAAATGTACAAAAAATGTTGACTAACATATGTACACACAGATGTATATATGTATGTATGCTTAAATGATAGTAATTAGATTAGAGTGGTACTAAATTTTGAGATATTGATAATAATTATGACTTATTGATTTTAAATATTGGCTGCTGCTCCGAACACACATTTTAGAAAAAAAATAACAGTTTTTTCTACTTTTGGGATTTCTTAAGGAAATCAAAAAAGAAAAAGATATCAAATTTTTAGCGAAATCGAAGGGGGTCAGGTAAAAAATCTTTCGGTTTGGGATGGTATAACTCCTATAAAATCGTTCTAAAACGAACGAAACAAGTCTAAAACTGAGAACATTCGTGCACGAAAGTCTGTCAGTAACGTTTTGACTTAACTCGCGACCGATGGTCTTGGTTTTTTTTTTGGTTTTTTTTTTCTCTAACCTTTCAATGTTTGGCTAAAATTTAAATACAAAACATAATATTTAATTGCTACTTCTATTAAGACTTAAAATTTTGCCTTAATTTCTTAGTTTTTAAGGGTATAATGGCACGATACTTTTGCAATCATACTGAGTAGCAATAGAAAAAATAGATATTTTCCAAGCTAAAACTATGTAAATCAAACGCTGTAGTATTATAGGTTTGACACTGCTTACATGCTAAAACCCCTGGGTTCGAATCCCACTCACGTAGCACTTTAGCAAAAGCCCACATCACTGGTCATAATGTGGACCGGAGCTACTCTTGAATTAATTTGTACGATATGGGTATCAAATTTAGGGAGTTGATAAGAGTTTTAACAGGGATACATTTTAAGTCTTATATGAGACCCCGTTTCCGGGATATTGACCAAAATACGGACCACTGAGAACATTCGTGCACGAAAGTTTGTCAGTAACGTTTTGACTTAACTCGTGAACGATGGTCTTATTTTGAGAACGGATTTTTCAAGAACATATTTTGTGTTCATGAACATTTTGGACTTCATTTATGAACATTTTTAACTTATTCTGAGAACGTATTGGGATCATTTTAGGAACAATTTGGGTCAAAGTAAAAAAAAATTTAAAAAAAGTTCTTTTTCAGAGTTCTTATATTGAATCGACCTCAGGTCCCTCGAGCGCTCAACCCAGGTGTCTACTACGATGCCATCCAGGCCCGTGCGCAGGGGGAGATTTGGGGGTTCAATGGTCCCATTTTTTAATTTTTGTTTGCTTATAGGTATTACATTTTTTTGGTCAAAATACCTACTGAAATTTTTTAGAAAACGATTTTCTTTCAGCCGCTGATAAAATATTATTGGGCAATTCACAAGAGGTGTCGTATTCGTCTATCGTTGTATGTTTCCATGGTTTCCAATATACATTTTTTTTTTAAATAGACAAATAGCACGAAATACTAGAGGTTGTGAATTGCGTAATTAAAATTACAATAAAACATTTCTCGCTGCAGAAAAAAATCCCTGAAAATCAAGCTAAGTTTCTAGGTACTCGAGGATTGAATATTATTATACTAAAATTGTATGGACAATAAAACTGCATACTCCAAACTTTTCTGAAAATTCAATTGAAGATTGGTTCAAATTTTAATTTTTATTTCTATTTTATTTAATTTTTTATTTTAAATTTTAATTCGCCTATTGCATTTTAGTTTTAGCGTAAAGGCTGATTTACACGAGTCGATTCCATGGTAAATTTTTTATTACTCCACCGTGTAAATAGCTATTCGACCGATCGACCTGTATTTTATGGTTAACGCGGTCGAACGTCAAAAAATCTAAAAGGAAATCAGCCTGTGTAAAGCAGCCTTAACCATAATAAAATTTTGACAAATTAAATAACCAAACAAATATCTCAAATTCTTTCATTATCAAAAAAAAAGTTCAAATCGCTAGAAAATTACGACCTTCAGCGCAAAATTTATCTTTTTTTGCAAAATTGTCCCCTGTGCGTTGCGGTTTATACAAGAGTGCCTAGTTAGCTATGCAATGAGATATTATCAGTGTTTGGATTAAACCACCTATTTTGGGTGTCTACTGCTTCTACCACGCAAGTTTAAAAATCGATTACTCTTTTATAGCTCTATAAAACTTAAATTGCTCACAAAAAGAGCAGGCTGGCAGCATATTAGTCATAGGCAAGCCAATTTGCTTTTGTCAGTACTTACTTTTGGCACAAATTTTCTTTGGTACCATTTTACATGATGGTTCAATGCCTACTTTTATAGAAAACTGTCGAGATTTTTGTCAAAACATGCGTCTTGATAAATAAAATAAAAAATTGTATGCCTGTCAAAATTATCTGAAAAAACCTATAACATGGCCAAAAGCGGTGCAAAATCCATAATTTTTATGTGTATTTGATATTAAAACCACCACATGAAAAGTTGCAACTTTTAATTAGCAAATATCTTCTCAGAGAAATAAAATGTTTAATTTCCTCTTTGGGATTAGACGCGTCTTTAGAAACCAAGCTCGACAATTTTTATGAAAATTTGGCGTCTTATAAAATGAAATGCAGAGAATTGAACAAAAATATACCACTTTTTACTTAAATCTACCACTGGCTCTTTCCATTTAAGACAACCGGTCCGCGCGGGACATGATTTTTGATTTCGATGAAATTTTAATATGTTGTTCTTTGGTCAAAATAAAGAAACACACACGTCTTTGTTTTTTGCTGAAAAATTGTTTTTTTTCGGATTTATCGGCCGTTGAAATCGTTAAAATGCAATGCAAATTTTTTTCGCCCATTTTTTCAACTTGCAATAACTTTGTCAAAAATTAACCGATTCTCCAAATTTTTTTTTTTAAATGTTCGTTATTACTATTACTTTTATATAAATTTATAAAAAGTATTATAGAGTTTAAAAATTATATTTTTTTCAGTATTTAGTAAAAACTCATGACTTTTTTCAAAAATTAATATCTCAAAAAAGGTTATTTTTTTGTTTTGAAATTTTTTATATATTGAGTCAACAGTTTATATTTCAACTTTATTATCTTTGTCAAAAATTAACCGATTCTCATGATTTTTTCTTTGAAATGTTCGTTTTTACTTTTACTTGAATAGAAATTCATAAACAATAGCATATAGTTAAAAAAAGACAGTTTTTTTCTGGTATTTAGTAAAAATTTATGACTTTTTTCAAAAATTAATATCTCGGAAACTGTAATTTTTTGTTTGTTTAAACTTTTTCTATATTTATATTTTACCTTGGCTAAATATCAACTAGCCAAAATTCCTTGTTTTCGAGATACGCATTTTTGAGTATTCAACTTTTATCCATATACTTTGCATCAATATATGCAGGAAAAATATGTTGTTGTTATGCCATCGTTTACTTTATGCTTGCCAGCGTTTAATTACAACAGCTTTGTTCTAAATGACAATTTCTCATGTTGTTTTGTAGTTGCCTCCACCAGGAATCCATTGTGTACCAATACAAGTGTAAACTCTTCTGCATAGTTGCTTTTTTGGAAAAAGAGCATCATTTTCCGCCGAGATGCATTCGATTGGGTATAAAAAAAAATTAGTAGTAAATGAAAGTACAATTGTTCTCTAAACTTAAAAAAAAAAATTAAAAATATTGATGGAAAAGTCCTCAGAAAAACAATTAATCAAGTTTACCTTTAATTTATAAAGTTTATTTTATTTACATTTTGAACTGTTAGCAGTTTCTCTTTAAAAAATTTTTGCTATTTTTCCTTAAATCTGAAAAGAGAAAATATATTAATAAATCAATTAAAAAATCAATAGATTAAAAAAATTGTGGCAGGTCGCCACGGCAAGACAGGGTTGCATAAAAAAGTAGTTCGCTAAAACTTAGAAATTTGATTTTTTTTAATATCACAAATAACAGCGAATTATATAAAATTTTTAGTTAAAAATCATTTTAATTTTTTAATGAAGAAAAGGGGCATGCCACCTTTCAAGAAAATGGAATTTTTCATGGTATATATCTCTGGAAGTATTCATGCTACATGACTGAAATTCGGTTCGAAGTTATACGCAAGAAGGACGATAAAGGAAAAGTAGATGGAACCCACGGGTATAAGCTGGTTAATTTCCGCTAATTGCCGACCACTAATGTGGGGAAAGACAGTCAATCAATATTTATTTTAATTTAATTACATATGTATATTCCACGGAGTGATATGTATGAATTCATTTTTCGGTAGCACTAAGCTAGTATTTCCTATAAAATCAGCAAAAATCTACATAATATTACAACAGGTATGTTTAACAAGTATGCAACGAAAATGTCGAATTGTAAAGCAATTGCCATCCACATCTTGACTTTCATATCCAACACTGTTAACACAGACGTCTTGAGATCTTTAAATTCTCAAGCAATCAAAGCTTGTACCACCAGCTATATAATCGTGGAAAATGGGGGGAAAATCCAGCTATATCTACAGAAAGCATCTTTTATATACTGTGCTCGTACTCTAGATACGATAAAATTGCGATCATGCAAAAGTATAAACAAAGTAACGATCAAATTATTTTCCTTACTTTTTGTCATAAACGGTACATAGTTGCTCTATAAGTTGCTGGGTAGTTGTAACGAGTGTTCACAAGCTATTTGCAATAATAAAAAATTTCGATAACTTGGCTGTTACGATACAACCGCAAATATAGCTAGGTATTATTGATACATTTTGATGAAAATTAGGCAGTGAACAGTCTTGAAAAATCGTACTCTTTGTTTGATAAGTGAAAACTATAGGGAATTGAAATGAATGCATTCAAACGGCATACCTATGCGCTCTTTATCCCGAAGAACCTGCTGGGTTGTGCCCTGCCGGCAAATTCGTCTGTCCTACAGTTTCCCTCAATGTCCCTGTATCCTGTGACCCAGCGTCAATTCAGAGTTATTTATCCAGGCCGCGGCGGCCAAGATTGCTGAGACTTCAGCCTGAAAGACGCGGCAACGATCAGGTAGTCTAAAGGAGAGCTCAAGATCCAGATCTCTTGAATAAACCCCTCCTCCAAGTCTACCGTCTAGCTTCGAAAATGAAATGAAATGCCACCAATAGTAGCGGGACACCGATCCGTCCTCTCCCAATCTTCCTTGCTGGGAATGTTTTTGAAGCATCTACCTCCGACTGTTGTGGTCGCAAAACGATCTGTGCTCAGGATCAAGAAGAGGTCCAACTTCCTTTACTAATAAGAACACAGTGATTTAGCGTGATATTCTAGTCGGACACACACACACACCTAAAGGCATGTCTAGTCGGGCAGGGTGAGTAATATGGCGATGGATCGGTATTTGAGTACCGATGGATGGAAGGGAGTTGACGAATGCCGGAAAAACAGCTGGTGGATGTCGTTGGAACGGTTGGTTGGTGCCGGTGGATGTCGGTGTAACGATTGGTGAATGCCGGTGGATCGGTGCCAAGTTACCTTATGACCGGTGGAACGGTTGGTGGATGTGGGTGTAACGGTTGGTGAATGCCGGTGGGTCAGTGCCAAGTCACCTTATGGCCGGCGGATGTCGGTGGAACGGTTGGTGGACGCCGGTGGATCAATTGGTGAATGCCGGTGGATCGGTGGCAGGTTACCAATGACCGGTGGATATCGGTGGACCAATTGGTGAATGCCGGTGTTTTTGGCTCCCAGATCATTAAGGACTGCGACGCACTCATCGACAAGCTTCGAAGTTATAGTGTAAGACTGCAAGGCACGTAGGGCGGCCTGACTGTCCGACATAATGTAGATTCGCCTAGAGGATAGTCTTCTTCGGAGGCATTCTCTGCGACATAATTTTTTTGCATGGGTTTCCGCTTGAAAGATAGTGGGGTAGTTAACCAGCGGCACCGATTTTTTGTAATTTGGTCCAAAGATACCAGCTCCCGTTTTACCATCTTCCAGCTTCGATCCATCCGTATACCAAATCTCCGAATCGAATTCAGCATAAGGATTGCCTGTGTCCCAGAGCACTCGGTCTACGATCGAAACTTCAAAGTTTCGCATGATCACTTACTTGCAATATAGGACTATTTATGAAATTCTTGACTATCTTCATATGTCCTGTCATATTTCCTTCAAAATATCTTTAATCCTAGGGGTGGACTGGAAAAACTTTTTTTTTTTGTATGGGGCCCGATCCGGGTTAGTGCACAAGTATCTAATATAAACCAATACTGCATTCAGAGGCAAGTTCCCACAAACTCTGTGTGACCTGATGCAAGTACCACTGCGAGAAGTTTCGACGTGGTCCTCTCGCTGCGGACTTAGTATCAACCCGGGGAAAGTGGAACTTGTCCTCTTCACCAACCGGTACAAATTACCGCCACTAAGCCTACCAGAACTAGATGGCACGCGCCTGGGCTTGTCGGATAAAGCCAAGTTTCTGTATGGAGTCGTCGTATGGTGGCCTGCGTTGAGCAAGGCAACATACCTGAATCTGTTGAGGAAAGTCCATAGATCCAATATGATCTGTATAAGCGGTGCGCTAAGGACAACGCCTAACGAAGCCCTCCAGGTCATTCTGGGCATTTTGCCACTTGATCTGGAATTGTTTCGGTAAGCGGCGGCATCAGCTCTGCACCTAAGAGGGGTGCGGGTACTATTGGACACTCCAGTATTCTGGAATCTTACAGCTTTCTCCCTCTAAGCACAGATCGTTGTGCGACCACAGTCGGGGATAGCTGTTTCAAAATAAACATTCCCAGTAGAGAAGACTGGGAGAGGACGGATTGGTGTCAACAGAACCGCGTAAACCTCATATGGGTCCCGGGACATAGGGACATTGAGGGAAACTGTAAGGCAGATGAGCTTGCCAGGCAGGGCACGACCAAGCAGGTTCTTCAGGATAAAGAGCGCTTAGGTATGCCGTTTGCCACATGAAAACTAATGCTGAAGGAGCACAAACTACGTCATGCCAACGAAAGATGGCTGCAATCCCCAGGGTGCCGGATATCGAATCAAACCTGGCCAAAATGGGATCTTAAAAGGTCTAGACGGACATACATAACTGGACATAAAGGACTTGAAGGGCTTCATAAAGTCATCTAAGTGGTTCGAGGAGGAGTAACAGTGTCGGTTTAGGAGTGTCAGTCCCGGGATTCTGCTATGTGGAAAATCCCAATAACTCAGGGATTTTCCATATGGCTGGGTCCCGGGACAGACTTTCCTTGTGTTGGTGGTATCACAACGGGCCTTTCAAAACTGGCCTAAGTGTGCCTCTGCGGCAGCCACTTGAACCTACCCTAACCAATACTGCTTCATTTATCTGTAATAAGCGAATGAAAATTTCTCATGCCACTTGAATTGGTTATCTGACAATCAATTTGTAAATAAAGCGATAGCTCAGTGGGAAGCTTCAGGGGGTAGTGGTTGAGCGGTTGACGGTTCGAGTACAGTTACAGCTATCGGCCAAAATTTTTTTCTTTTTTGTCATTGAAAATTGTTTTTAGTTTTTAAATATTTTTATATTTTGTTTAGGCCCGATGCCTAAAATCTTAAAAAATTGTGACACCCTAATGTCACTTTCCAAGCACCCACACACCCACCTGTACGTATGCATGATTATTCATGTTTTGTCAGCACATATACATGCAGGTGGGTGTGCATGTGTTGGTTCACCTCCCCTTAAAACCGGAGGATGATTTTGGGTTCAACGGTTGTCACCGACTTGACAACCGTCTATTCTTTCAGCAACCGAGCCAGGATCGACATCGCATCCACCCCAGGATTTCTACAACGCCGTAATTCAGGTAACATATTCAACCTTGTTAACACAATTTCACGATAATAAACGGCCATTATACTAATCGAGGAATTCTCGTTTTCCACTTTATTTCATTTCACAAAAAATCATAAATTCGACCGCGGTGCCTGAGCCACCACTGCCAGTCAAGAAGCCACAGTCGAGTTTATTCATATTTCTAATCTTTATGTACTTAAAAGTTGAACTAAACCAAGTGGTTAGCGGTCGCCTTAAATTTTACTGAAGGCAACAACTGATTTCTATTCACATGTACAAATGTATTAACTTTTAAAAGGGCAGATTTGCAACCCGAGCCCCTAACAAGTCTAGACCAAATTGAATAGGAAAATCAATATATATTTTTTCTTTAAATCAAATAAAAAATCCATATAAAGTGTCTTAAATATTGCTAAGTTATGGTTAAAGATAAAAGCTAGAAAATCCTCAAACTTTTTTTGACCTAACCAGAATTTGTAATTTACCAACACTAAAAAGATGAAAAAAAGCCATATATAATAAATTTCTATAAATAGAACTTATATTTCTACATAATGAATTTTATTTTTTAACTCAATAAGTTCCTCCTATTATTAGAGAAATTATTTTCACTCCCTCGCTCATTGAGTACTTGGGTCCATTATTTATATTAATAGTCTAACTTTGTTGTTGGTATATTGTTAATTTTTAAAATTCTGATTCTCATAAAGCCTAATTGCAGAATTTGATAACTGCTTTGTGCATAAGGTAATGGCGCGGCGGTGAGCGTATGGAATACGGTGTGCACAGGTGCAAGACCCGGTTGCGGAATTTTCTTTTTTTTTCTAAAATTATGTTTTTTTTTTAATATTTAAAAACCTTAAATCTTAACTATTACAATTTATTTAACCTAATATTTTTTTTTTGTTCTGCACCTGCTCAAAACGATCGCATAAATTGGTAGCTATTTGTTAAGCACAATCTCATCATTCCATTAATCAAGCGCAACATAAAATCTCGAAAACCGAATATTTGCATGGCATTTGCCATAAATAATTTTGGAAAGGGCTGCTATAATTTAATATTTTTATTATATAATAACAGCCACTATTTTTTTAATTCTATGATGGCTTCATTTTGACTATATATGAGTGTTTAAGGTATACATACATTTAAGTTGGTCGAGGACGGCCACGGGCCTAAAGGCAGCTATTGACAAAAAGTTGATCAGATGTTTGAATAAGTTCAACTATTTTAAATTGGTCGAATTTCGACCACGGGATATACTAGTTGATATTATTAAGTGCAATTTCTTCTTATTTCTCTGCGATTTCTTTTTATATGTGTTATTAATAAGAAAATCTTCTCAAGATTTCTTTAAAAATATGAAAAAAAGATGAAAGAGAAAAAACTTCTTAGTTCGTTTTCTGCAAGATTTCCCTTTGAAAACATTAATAAGTCAAATCTTCTTGTTAGGAACCCTAAGAAATCAGTTCGTTTTCTGCAAGATTTCCCTTTGAAAACATTAATAAGTAAAATATTCTTGTTTGGAACCCTAAGATCATCTTATTGATACTAATAAACAGTTATCTGCAAGATTTCCCTTTGAAGACTTTAATAAGTCATATCTTCTTGTTTGGAACCCTAAGAAATTGATTCGTTTTTTGCATGCTTTCCCTTTGTAAACATTAATAAGATTTTCTCTTCAAATTTAAAAAGAACTTCTTCTTGAAGAAAATCTATGGAGATATCATATGAGTTTTGTTCTATTTTATTTGGCATTTTTGGCTCTGTGTGATACAAATATGGCATCTTTTTTACCTCTTGGGTTGGAATTTTTGCCCAAACTGCAACCTCTTCAGCCGTCATGAACTGTGGGAGCGGAAAAAACTCCAGTTTCTTGTTTAAAAGCATCGCCGCCCTGGGACGGGAACCGGTGGCATAGATTAATTTACCGTCAGTACTGCTTAAACCTTTTACAGAACCATGTAAAATCCATGGTTCTTGAATGAAGGCCACTCCCAGACCTTCTCTGTAAAATCTTCTGCTAAGAACATCCGAAGCTGCCTTGGCATGGTGAAGATTCACCTGGAGGCATTTTAGACGCCTCGAACTGCTGTTTGCTTGGAGGGCTGACCTTATAGAGATTGTTTGCGGTCCCTCCGCCATCGATGGCTTTAGGTTGCCACTGAGCCAAGCCTCCCCATTAGATGCCTGACTTTGGCCCGTTTTTTTGTCGACTCCGGGTCTAGCGTTCTCACTGCATAATTGATTTGTCTGCAGGCTTTGAGAGGGCGGTGGAATCCCGATAATCGTAGCTTCTGCTGTATATTTCAGCTGAAGCTTAGTTGGTACATCCTCCAAGCCTTGCGCCACCTCTGCCGATTTTGGGTTGCAGGCTGTTTGTTCTTCGGCCTTCTTTTCTACCGCAACATTTTCATCACTGCCGCTAGCTTCATCAGGTACACGGGATAGAGACGGTTTGGTTTTAAGCCGCAGTTTCACTTTCGCATACGCCAAACAGATAATATTATTATGGTGACGGATCGTTTCAGCTGATACCGATTCTACAGGTATCGCGATTTCCACCACTGTGGCCCTACTTGTCCGATTGAGGATTCTCCAGTATCTGGTATCTAGGGCTGGGTCTTGAATACACTGAACCAAAAAAATACATATTTTCTACGAAAAAGTACATATATTTTACGAATTTCTTTCATTAAAAGCTCTCCAAAGAACCTTTCGTAGAATTTAAGAACGAAAATTCTTAATATTCATGTCAAACAAAATTTCAATAATAATACTTAAAATCCAAGAACTCATTCTTAGAATCTACGAACTCATTCTTAGAATATGTCAATACATACTACGACCTCATTCTTAGAACGTATGAAAAGATTCTTAAATTGTACGAACTCATTCTTAGAATATGACAATCCATACATAAATTACACGAACTCGTTCTTAGAATGTATGAATCCATTTTTAAATTTTACGAACTCATTCTTAGAATATGACAATCCATACATAAATTATACGAACTCGTTCTTAGAATGTATGAATCCATTCTTACATTTTACGAACTCATTCTTAGAACTCAAGAACCCATTCTTGAAATGTATGAAACCATTCTTAAATTTTACGAACTAATTCTTATATCATATCCATGAAAGTTTAATTATTATTGTTAAATATTATTTACAAAAAAATTGTATTTAAAAGTAGTAACAAAATTTGCCAAAGTACATAGTTTTTATAAATCGTCGCTCTCAACGAAAACTAACACGGTTCGTTGTTATCGTAGAAGACTAGCCCACTTCGTTCTCTGCGTGGAAAACTAGCATAATACGCATAGAACTGAAGCGTGTTAGTGTTAGTTTTCCACGCAAACAACGAACTGTGCTAGTCTTCCACGCTAACTGAACCATGCTAGTCTTCGTTGGGAGCGACGATATGTTGCTAATATAATGCTTAGTTGAACTAACGTAGAGAGTGGAACGGCGCTACCAGAATTCGGACACGATCTACACGTCGGGTGGATAGATAGATAGTAGATAGTGTCGTATGCAGAAGTCATCAAAGGCGGGAAAAAAATCTCGTTGCTACCATTTAGTGCCATAAGCGCTGCCATGCGCCACCAGGATTGCGATTGCCACGGTTCTTGTGTCTTGAAGTGTGTTGTTTGTGTCTTTGAAGTCTATGTCCATCTGTAAAATAATTGAAAAGTGTTTAGCACACACTTAAAGTTAATGGCAAATAGTAAACTTACCTTTTTACACTAAATTGAAGGCAAATTCATTTATATTAACTGTGTATTTATTTACATATAGCGAATTTGCATTGACTATATTCAGCATTTAATATGAATGAAAAATTTTTCACAGTGACAGCTGTCTGCTCAGGTAAGAAAATGTTGGTTCAATCTATGACACTTTCCTAAAATATAAGAAATAGTTCTTAAAATCTACGAAACAAGTTCTAAATAATAAGAAAAAGTTCTTATAATCATAGTGAAAAAATTGTACGTACGTAATTTCTTAAAATTTAAGAACAAATTCGTAACATTTAAGAACAAATTCAGCCAAAAAAATAATGAATTTTAGTTCTTATATTTTAAGAACGAAGTTCTGACGTTAATAAAATGTAACGTATTTTTTCATATATAATAAGAATTTTTTCTTAAATTATATGTAATTTTTCTTAGATTCTAAGAAAAAATCAGCGTGAACTTCTATGAAACTTTGTTCGTAAAAAACATGTACGTTTTTGGTTCAGTGTAGAAATAACTCTGAGGATTTGCTCGTTTGAGGAGAAGACCAGATGGTACCAGGTTAACAGTGGTGAGGGCATCTCTAAAAGATCCTGATGACACACCGTCAGGATGAGCCGTGGTCACTCTCCATCAAGAGGAGGCATCTGCCTTGTCCTCTTTTGGAAATTTTGTGGGGTCATACTATTGGATCGCCCTCTTTTGTTGGTCGCCTCCCTTTGTGCCGGCCCTTGGGGCTGTTTGGCAATTGCTAAAGCAGTTTCGTATTTGATACCCTTAGTCTGGAGTTTCTTAAGACGATTACGAGCGGCACCATTCAAGTGCTTACGTTTTCCAGCATTTTCAGTATCATGGGGGGCTTGTTCAGCCCCGCCATGCCTGCGGCTTCAGCTTTTCATTTAGTATCAACCGAAAGTTCAGATCTGGCCTGATCATTTGAAAGCAGTTCAACTTTATCATGATCTGCAGTATAGTTTTTCTCATTTAATTGGTCCATATAATTCCCACGAGTGTAGGGGAAAGAAGGTCAGCTGAGACATAGCCCCCGATATCCCAGTAAGACTGATTACAACCAGAGGGCGCCAGGTATCTGGAGGCCACCGTTATAAGACACACTAACGTAGTGCCATTCATACCAAGAGCACGGTACGGATCACACTCGGGATTACGGGTTTTATTGAGTTGTCCTCTCTTTGGATTTTAGTCGCCTTTTACGACAGGCATACCTACCGCGGGCATATTCTATAACCCCAACCCGCAGGGTTAGACTGAATATGATAGCCCAAACATTTGTCTTTACTGTCCAAGGTCAAAGAGTTATTTGGCAGTTGCTAAGGAAAATTGGGGTAAGCTCAAGTAGACGATCCCATTTGAAATTTTTTACTTTTATACTTATAAATTTTATATGGAAAAAATAAAAAAAATTGTATTTGGGATCATCTACGTAAACTTGCCTAACTTCTTATTTGTATTATCTATTATATTAATAGGCTAACAAATTTTACATATAAATATTTGCCAAGCTTAAACACATACTAAATATGCATAAATATTTATGAAATGCATATGGATTTGTTGGCATACCTCTAAGGCAGTGCACAATTATCTAATATATAACCAATCCTGCTTCATTTATCTATAATAAGCGAATGAAACTTTCTCATGCCCCTTGAATTGGTTATCTGACAATCAATTTGTACATAAAGCGATAGCCCAGTGGGAAGCGTGGGGGGTAGTGGTCTAGCGGTTAATGGTTCAAGTACAGCTATCGGCCACATTTTTATTTTTTTTATTTTTTGTCATTGAAAATTGTTTTTATTTTTGCAATATATAAATATTTCTTATCTTGACTTTTTTAAAATTTTTATGTTTGTGATCTCTATTTTCGAGAAAAAAATTGCTGAATATTTTTAGTTGACGGAAAGCATATGCATACATACCACCCATTATAGAAATGCGATAACCGCTTATTCAATTTGGGTTTTTTGTCTAATTTTTGATGATATAAGATCGAAGTTGCGAAATTTTTTCAAACACAGTAGTCTATTTATCGGACTTCGGTAGATTACTTCTATAAATTTTAGTGATTTCTACCGTTTGAGACAAAGTTGCTGATAGACTCCCTATTTAAAATATAAAAATCGACAACATATTTAATATGGACTTAAATTTTGAACTAAATCAAGTGGTTAGCGGTCGTCTTAAATTTTACTGAAGGCAACAACTGATTTCTATTCATATGTACATATGTATTAACTTTTAAAAGGTCAGATTTGCAACCCGAGCCCCAAAAAGACTAGACCAAATTGAATAGAAAAATTAATATATATTTTTTCTTTAAATCAAATAAAAAATCCATATAAATTGTCTTAAATATTGCTAAGTTATGGTTAAAGAAAAAAGCTAGAAAATCCTCAAACTTTTTTTGACCTAACCAGAATTTGTAATTTACCCCCTCTAAAAAGATTTAAAAACACGCCTGTATAATAAGTTTCTATAAAAAGAACTCATTTTCTGCAAAATGAACCTTTCAATTTTTCACTCAACAAGCTCCTCCTTTTATTAGAGAAACTATTTTCATTATCTCGCTCATTGCCCATACAGCTTGAATTGGTGATTTGACAGTAAATACGTAGATAAAGCAGTAGAGCAGTGGTTAGCGCATCGGATAGCGAGCGAACTGTTGTAGGTTCGAGAACAGCTCCGGGCTACAATTTTTTTTTTTTCATTGAAATAGTTTTTTCTTTTTTAAAACATCTTTAGGTATATGAGTATTTCTAATCTTGATTTTTTATAAGCTCATTAAAATTTCATAAGACATATTTTTATATTTGTGATACTTTTTTCGGAAAAAACTTACTGCGAATAATTTCATAAATATACATACATACCACCCATTATAGAAATGAGATAACCGCTTATACAATTTGGGTTTTTTGGTAAGTTTTTCCGAAAATTAAAATTTTTTTAAACATACCCTCATATTCATAAAAAATAAAATTGGTTTATAAAGCTTTTTAAAATGACATTTTCATACAAATTTTGAATAATAAGAGCTTAATAAACCTTTTATATTTTTTATGAATAAGGGGGATATTGTTCTGTTTATCGGACTTCGGTAGATTATTTCTATAAATTTTGAAATATAAAAATCCATAATTTTTCACAGGTCCTTAAATTTTGTACTAAACGAAGTGGTTAGAGGTCAACTAAAATATTACTAAAGACATTTTGCCCCGTTTCAATATATCTAAATTTTTTTTTTTTTTTTTTTCAAAAATCAAATCAAAAATCAATATAAAATGTCTTTTTAAATATTTTCATGTTAGGGTTGAGGAAAAAAGCTTAAAAACCCTCAAACTGTTTTTGAATAAGGCTAGATTTTGCCCGGTTTAACCAATTTTGAATAACTTTTGCTTTAAACCAACATACCCACATTTTTTCAAAAATCAAATCAAAAATCGATATGAAATGTCTTTTTAAATATTTCTAAGTTATGGTTGGGGAAAAAGGCTAGAAAATCCTCAAACTATTTTTGCAAAAGGCAACATTTTGCCCGGTTTCACCACTTTTGAATATTTTTTTTTTTTAAATCAATATACGTCCTATTTTGTTCAATAATCAAATCAAAAATCGATAAGAAATGTATTTTTAAATATTTTTAAGTTATGGTTAAGGAAAAAAAGATAGAAAAACCTTTAACAGTTTTTGAAAAAGGCTAGATTTTGGCTGATTTTACCACTTTGAATAAATTTTTTTTTTAAATCAACATACCTACATTTTTTTTAAATCAAATCAAAAATCAAATTAAAATGTCTTCTAAATATTGCTAAGTCATGGATAAAGAAAAAAGCTAGAAAAACCTTTAACTGTTTTTGCAAAAGCCTAGATTTTGGCTGATTTTACCACTTTGAATACATTTTTTTTTAAATCAATATACCTAAATTTTTTTAAAATCAAATCAAAAATCAAATTAAAATGTCTTCTAAATATTGCTAAGCTATGGATAAAGAAAAAAGCTAGAAAAACCTTTAACTGTTTTTGAAAAAGCCTAGATTTGCCCTAACCAGCATTTTTAATTTACCAACACTAAATAATAAATTTCTATAAATAGGTCTCATATTTCTACAAAATGAATTTCATTCTTTCACTCAATAAGCTCCTCCTATTATTAGAGAAATTATTTTCACTCCTTCGCTCATTGAGTACTTCGGTCCATTATCTATTATATTAATAGGCTAAAAAATTTTACATATAAATATTTGCCAAGCTTAAACCCATACTAAATATGCATAAATATTTATGAAATGCATATGGATTTGTTGGCATACCTCTAAGGCAGTGCACAATTATCTAATATATAACCAATCCTGCTTCATTTATCTGTAATAAGCGAATGAAACTTTCTCATGCCCCTTGAATTGGTTATCTGACAATCAATTTGTACATAAAGCGATAGCCCAGTGGGAAGCGTGGGGGGTAGTGGTCGAGCGGTTAATGGTTCAAGTACAGCTATCGGCCACATTTTTTTTTTTTTTTTTTTTTTTGTCATTGAAAATTGTTTTTATTTTTTCAATATATAAATATTTCTTATCTTGACTTTTTTAAAATTTTTATGTTTGTGATCTCTATTTTCGAGAAAAAAATTGCTGAATATTTTTAGTTGACGGAAAGCATATGCATACATACCACCCATTATAGAAATGCGATAACCGCTTATTCAATTTGGGTTTTTTGTCTAATTTTTGATGATATAAGATCGAAGTTGCGAAATTTTTTCAAACACAGTAGTCTATTTATCGGACTTCGGTAGATTACTTCTATAAATTTTAGTGATTTCTACCGTTTGA
Source organism: Campiglossa producta (assembly GCA_964058755.1). Lineage (NCBI taxonomy): Eukaryota > Metazoa > Arthropoda > Insecta > Diptera > Tephritidae > Campiglossa > Campiglossa producta. The sequence goes on from CAXKVI010000002.1 coordinate 71,511,986, forward strand.
GACAAAGTTGCTGATAGACTCCCTATTTAAAATATAAAAATCGACAACATATTTAATATGTACTTAAATTTTGAACTAAATCAAGTGGTTAGCGGTCGTCTTAAATTTTACTGAAGGCAACAACTGATTTCTATTCATATGTACATATGTATTAACTTTTAAAAGGGCAGATTTGCAACCCGAGCCCCAAAAAGACTAGACCAAATTGAATAGAAAAATTAATATATATTTTTTCTTTAAATCAAATAAAAAATCCATATAAATTGTCTTAAAAATGCTAAGTTATGGTTAAAGGAAAAAGCTAGAAAATCCTCAAACTTTTTTTGACCTAACCAGAATTTGTAATTTACCTCCCCTAAAAAGATTTAAAAACACGCCTGTATAATAAGTTTCTATAAAAAGAACTCATTTTCTGCAAAATGAACCTTTCAATCTTTCACTCAACAAGCTCCTCCTTTTATTAGAGAAACTATTTTCATTCTCTCGCTCATTGCCCATACAGCTTGAATAAATTCGTAGATAAAGCAGTAGAGCAGTGGTTAGCGCATCGGATAGCGAGCGAACTGTTGTAGGTTCGAGAACAGCTCCGGGCTATAATTTTTTTTTTTTTTCATTGAAATAGTTTTTTCTTTTTTAAAACATCTTTAGGTATATGAGTATTTCTAATCGTGATTTTTTATAAGCTCATTAAAATTTCATAAGACATATTTTTATATATGTGATACTTTTTTCGGAAAAAACTTACTGCGAATATTTTCATAAATATACATACATACCACCCATTATAGAAATGAGATAACCGCTTATACAATTTGGGTTTTTTGGTAAGTTTTTCCGAAAGTTACAATTTTTTTAAAAATACCCTCATATTCATAAAAAATAAAATTGGTTTATAAAGCTTTTTAAAATGACATTTTCTTACAAATTTTAAATAATAAGAGCTTAATAAACCTTTTATATTTTTTATGAATAAGGGGGATATGGTTCTGTTTATCGGACTTCGGTAGATTATTTCTATAAATTTTGAAATATAAAAATCCATAATTTTTCACAAGTCCTTAAATTTTGTACTAAACGAAGTGGTTAGAGGTCAACTAAAATATTACTAAAGACATTTTGCCCCGTTTCAATATACCCACAATTTTGAATAACGTTTTTTTTTAAATCAACATACCCACATTTTTTCAAAATTCAAATCAAAAATCGATATGAAATGTCTTTTTAAATATTTCTAAGTTATGGCTAAGGAAAAGGCTAGAAAATCCTCAAACTATTTTTGCAAAAGGCTACATTTTGCCCGGTTTCACCACTTTTGAATATTTTTTTTTTAAATCAATATACGTACTTTTTTTTTCAAAAATCAAATCAAAAATCGATAAGAAATGTATTTTTAAATATTTTTAAGTTATGGTTAAGGAAAAAAGATAGAAAAACCTTTAACAGTTTTTGCAAAAGGCTAGATTTTGGCTGATTTTACACTTTGAATAAATTTTTTTTTTTTAAATGAACATACCTACATTTTTTTAAATCAAATCAAAAATCAAATTAAAATGTCTTCTGAATATTGCTAAGTTATGGATAAAGAAAAAAGCTAGAAAAACCTTTAACTGTTTTTGCAAAAGCCTAGATTTGCCCTAACCAGCATTTGTAATTTACCAACACTAAATAATAAATTTCTATAAATAGAACTCATATTGCTACAAAATGAATTTCATTCTTTCACTCAATAAGCTCCTCCTATTATTAGAGAAATTATTTTCACTCCTTCGCTCATTGAGTACTTCGGTCCATTATTTATATTAATAGTCTAACTTTGTTGTTGGTATATTGTTAATTTTTAAATTCTGATTCTCATAAAGCTTAATTGCAGAATTTGATAACTGCTTTGTGCATAAGGTAATGGCGCGGCGGTGAGAGTATAGAATACGGTGTGCACAGTTGCAAGACCCGGTTGCGGAATATTCCTTTTTTTTTCTTAAATTATGTTTTTTTTTATATTAAAAAACCTTTAATCTTAACTATTACAATTTACTTAATTTTCAACCTAATATTTTTTTGTTCTTCACCTGCTCAAAACGATCGCATAAATTAGTGGCTATTTGTTAAGCACAATCTCATCATCCGATTATTCAAGTGCAACATAAAATCTCGAAAACCGAATATTTGCGTGGCATTTGCCATAAATAATTTTGGAAAGGACTGCTGTAATTTAATATTTTTATTATATAATAACAGCCGCTATTTTTTAAATTCTTTGATGGCCTCATTTTGCCTATAGATGAGTTTTTAATGTATACATTTAAGTTGGTCGAGGTTCGGCCACGGGTCCTAAAGGCAGCTATTGACAAAAAGTTGATCAGATGTTTAAATAAGTTCAACTATTTTAAATTGGTCGAATTTCGACCACGGGATATACTAGTTATTATTATTATGCGGCCTTATTACACCGCGACCATATCACGAACGGATCGAGAGTGTCCCCACCTAGGTAGCAAACTCTCTTTCTTCTAACGCAATGCATTCGCAGAATATATGAACTGACTCATAACTTGTTTAAGCTTGTGCAGTAAAGATAAATGCTTTATCTATCATATTCAGTCTTCCAAAGACTTAGATCCCATTTACTTGTAGACTTAAGGACCTCGAAAAATGAGCAAAAAATCGAATTCGTCAAAAGGTGTGCAATAAAATCTGCTCTTGAATCTTACTGATATGCCGAATGATCTCGAAAACTTGCCGACATTTTTTTAGGTATAATAATGGATTTAAAAAAAAATAAATTATTGGAATACACTTGTGAAAATGCGCAATATGTTACCGAATGAATTAAAAATTACAGTGTTTGTTTACTCTTTCTTTATTTTCGTCGTATATAATGTTTTACAAAATTAAATACATACTAAAAAGATACCCTTTTCACAAAAATCAAAATAATTTTACAAAGAAAAATTTTTTTGAGAAAAATGGAAGAATTAAATTCAAATTTTGACTCTGCGATGTTTTAGTAAGGACCATTTTTGAACAACTTCACAAACGTCAATTTCATCTACTTTATCTTTTGAAGAGAAGAGCAACATCAACGAATTTAAACGATCATCTCCCATTGTTGTGCGAAAATGGTCGAAAACTATTTTCAATTCACTGAAGGAACGTTCACACGATGCTGACGTGACAGGAGCAGTCAAAATATAACGAACCAGTTTATATGCTAAGGGAGTAACTCGTTTTAACTTGAATGCTACCGTGGAAATATCTTCGAATGATTTACAACTTTGACATGAGTCAAAAAGAATTTGTAACTCACAAAGCAAACATTCGACTTCTTCCTTGAAAAATTCGGGTTCCAATTGTACAATAGAGTTTATCAAATCAATCGTAACATTATTTCTGTCTAGTGGAATTCTAAACATTTCCTGAATGGGATGAAAGTTGACAAACTTTCTTGTAACTTTTCTTGGATGCAACTTGTAAAAACTTGAAGAACAATTTTGAATTCTTTTCTATAAAATGTTTCAAAATCGCAAATTGTAGCAGATTCCGGATTTTCGTCAATTTTTTTTGGCACTCGTCGCGTTCTGTGATGCTTTGAAAAGTTGTTTTCGGGGCTTATCTCCCACTTCCGAGCAAAGGAAACCGAGCTCGCAATCAAATCGTTTATTTGAATATCATCGTTCATTTGCTGAAATGACTCTGATGTGCTTTGAATCAACAATAAAGCATCGATGATGTTAAGTTCTTCAGCTTCCAAATTTTCTGTCAAATTTTTAACTTTGAACATTATATTTTTGCAAAAAAATAAAGAGCTTATAAAATCGAAGTCCAAAATTTTTTTTAACAAGCCTGAAGCTTGTGTACGTGAATTGCTGTCAAAATTTTCGGAATCTTTCTTTATAGTTTCAAGAGCATAAATGATGCCATCGAAAGAAATCCATACAGCTTTGACTGTTTCTGCCCGAGCAGTCCATCGTGTTTTTGACAAATTCTTCAACTGCAATGAATTTTCAATATTACCTAACTCTTCACGCAAACTCAAGAAACGTTTCGTACTTCCAGAAAAAAAAAAACATACAAAGCTTCTAAAACATTAAAAAAATTCTTTAATCAAACAGCTTGCATTGCATGAAGCTTCAACAAATATTTTGATTCTATGAGCATGACATGGAATATAGGGAATACGTTTTTCACATTTTTCCGCTAATTTTTGCTGCGTGCCTTTAAACTTTCCAGACATGTTTTTTGCAAAATCATAAGACTGGAAATCAATGTTTTTTATGGAAATTCCCATCGACTGAAGAGCTGTTACAATTTTTCCAGCCAGCTCTTCTCCTGATTTTTTAGTCAGGACGATATCCATCTTCAAAAGCCGTTCAACAGGTATAATTCATTTGTTTGATGCGCATACCGAATATTTAAAGCTAATCGATCTTGATGTGACAGGTCTGGAGTAGTATCAGCCATTACAGAAAATATTCCCGCTTGGTTAATTTTTTTTCGTCATCGCACACTCAAAAATGCCGACTACATTTAAGAAATTTAGTCAAAAATACCGACTACATATGAGCCGTTCAGTGCACACAGTGACTAAGTCCATTCGAGTTGAAGTTGAGAAATCCGTTGATTTAATTTACATTGCATTTTAAAATTCCCTGTGTAATTGAAACTATAATATTAGATGTAGGATGCATAAATACGGATATAGCTTACATTTGACGGTATATTTTGTATTTTTTTGGTGTTGCGAGCTACAAGGAGCCAGATATTGGCTGCATTAAATCATGGAGTTAATCATTAATTTTCAGTGGCCAAAAAAAATTTTTAGTTAAATGGTGTTAATACTTATTGTTCGGTATAGTTACTAAAATCACGAGAAGATATGACTATAACAAGTGCTACGACACTTAAATCTGAAATTTTGAAAAAAGTGGACTTAGTCACTGTGTGCACTGAAAGGCTTATATAAGAAATTTACTCAAAAATGCCGACTAGTCAAAAATGCCGACTACATGTAAGAAATTTAGTCAAAAATGCCTACTACATATAAGAAATTTAGTCAAAAATGCCGACTATATATAAGAAATTTAGTCAAAAATGCCGACTACATGTAAGAAATATAGTCAAAACTGCCTACTGCATATAAGAACTTTAGTCAAAAATGCCGACTACATATAAGAAATTTAGTCAAAAATGCCGACTACTAAAAAATGCCGACTGCATGTAAGAAATTTAGTCAAAAATGCCGACTACATATAAGAAATTACCGACTTCAAAAGACGTGGGGGGGGGGGGGGGATGGGTGTGCCACAAAAAGAAAGTCGTAAAGTAGATCTTTCGACCAAAACAAGTCCCGAAACCCGAAAACAATTTTTTATTTCGAAAAACTGTTTTCGTTTTAAGCACATAATTTTGAGTGAGCCAGGATATATGAGACATATTCGTTTTTATCGAAAGCATGTTTGCATGTAAGGATCTATTTTTTGACCATAACACTCCCCAAAACCTAAAAAATATTTATTTTTTTTTTCACAAAACTGTTATCGCCAACGTTTTTAGCGGACATTTTTGGGTCGGACAGGGTATACATGACAATGTTCAAATCAAATGAAATTTTGTTTAGTGGGTCATGAAAAAAAACTTAATAATCAAAGTCGAAGAAAATACAAAAAAAATAATTTTGCAGGCTTGAAAATCGTTATTTGGGGTATGCGTAGTGGAACTTTTTTTCCTGAGCCCAAAACCTATCGAAAAATCGATGGCGCGATATCGGTTAATAAATCGACCCGCCCTAATAGTACGGACTTCTCAGGATCTTTCTCGAAAACTTAAGTATGTCACGAAGTTCCCCATCGACAGTGAAAATAGTTATTTTGTAAAGCCTATAGTTCTCGAGCTAGAGCCACCTTTTCTCCATCCATAATATCCAAAAATACTAGTTTGGGAAAATGGAGTTATCTTGTGTAACAAAAATTCCCACAGAGCGAAATTTTTGTAGAGAGCTTAAAAATAACAAGTAAGGAAGTCTAAGTTCGGGTGAAACCGAACATTACATACCCAGCTGTGCACATAAAGTGGGCGTGATCGTTCACCGATTTTTCTTATTTTCTGTGGTAGTACTCTACATAAACATAACATGCCTGGTACCTAGTTTCGTAAATCTATCTCACACCGTTCTGAAGTTGTTAGCAGTCGAATTTAAAAATTGCTTGACTCATAAGTGGGCGGTGCCACGCCCACTTTCCAAAATTTTGAAAAAATTATGTAAAGAATATGAAAGTTGATGTATGTACCAAATTATATTATTATAGCGAAATCAGTTAATTAGATATGGACTTTTCAATATTTCCACCTCCTTTCAATATAACTTTTATGAAAAAGTAGGCGTGGTCGCGAAGCGATTTCGTTTATTTTCTATAGCTGAATTTACCACAACAATAGTATGTCCTCTACGAAATTTCGTTATACTAGCATAAACTGTTCTGAAGTTATTAAGAGTCAAAATTTTAAAATTTCTTCAAAGATACGTGGGCGGTACCACGCCCCCTTTTCAAAAATTTTTATAAAATCGGCCTCAGAACATCTAAATCAATACATATTGCAAATTTTATCATTGTAGCTGCTTCTAATATTGAATTAACCCATTTTATACGGTTTTCGAAATTTTCGATATCGAAAAAGGGGCGTGGTTATGGTCCGATTTTACCCATTTTCAATAGCAATCTATTCTGAACCCAAATAAGTACACATGCCAAATTTGGTGAAGATATCTCATTATTTGCTCAAGTTATCGTGTTAACGGATAGACGGACGGACGGACGGACGGACGGACAGACGGACGGACATGGCTCAATCAATTTTTTTTTCGATCCTGATCATATTGATATATGGAAGTCTATATCTATCTCGATTCCTTTATACCTGTACAACCAACCGTTATCCTAACAAAGTTATAATACCCTGTGTACAAGTACAGCTGGGTATAAAAATGTTACTTGGGGGCAAAAGTCGAGAAAAATTAAAAAAAACACCCTCCTACTTGGATTTTTCTCGTTTTTGTTCCCGAATAACATTTTTATGCCAAATGGGATCGATGGGGACTTTTGTAGTTTTCTTCCTGGGGGTGAAACTAGGTCCTGACAAAAAAATTGGCTCTGTAGAATTTTTTTTATACAAGACTAGCTGACCCGGCAGACGTTGTCCTGCCACAAATTTATTTCCCTGTCTGTTTCTCTAACCCGATCCCTATATCTATTTTAAACCATATCCCTATCTCCTTCATATAGGAGAAACCACGCCCCCTTTTTCCTTATCCCCAGTTTTTTTTGGAGGTGTCCGGGATTGATCTTATATAACTCCTCACAAAATTTCAGTGGTCTAACCTAAATACTTCTAGAGATATGGACTATGAAGTATTTTATTCGTATGGGAGGTGCCACGCCCCCTTTATCGTTAACTCGAGTTTTTTGGGAGGTATTAGGGATCGATCACATATAAACCCTCACCAAATTTCAGTGGTCTAACATAAATACTTGCAGAGATATGGGCTATGAAATGTTTCCTTCGTATGGGAGGTGCCACGCCCCCTTTTTCTTTATCTCCAGTTTTTTTTGGAGATGATGGGATTAATCTTATTTAACTCCTCAAGAAATTTCAGTGGTCTAACCTAAACACTTCCCGAGATATGGACTATGAAGTATTTCATTCGTATGGGAGGTGCCACGCCCCCTTTTTCGTTACCCTAGTTTTTTTGGAGGTGGTAGGGATCGACCTCATCTTACCTCTAACCACGTTTCAGTGGTCTAACATAAGTACTTTCAGAGATATGGACTATGAAGTATTTCATTCGTATGAGATGGGCCACGCCCCCTTTTTCGTTATCCCCAGTTTTTTTGGAGGTGGTAGGGATCGATCTCATATAACCCCTTACCAAATTTCAGTGGTCTAACATGAATACTTCCAGAGATATCGACTATGAAATATTTCATTTGTATGGGAGGTGCCACGCCCCCGTTTTCGTTATCCCCAGCTTTTTTGGAGGTGGTAGGGGTCGATCTCATATAATCCCTTACCAAATTTCAGTGGTCTAACATGAATACTTCCAGAGATATCGACTATGAAGTATTTCATTCGTATGGGAGGTGCCACGCCCCCTTTTTGGTTAACCCCCAGTTTTATGGGTGAGAATGGTGTTGTTATCCTATAGGTCTGTACCGATTTCCAGGTCCCTACCTTATTCACCTTGAAGAAAAATGTTTGTATGGGAGGTCCACGCCCCCTTAATATTTTGTTCTGATTTTAAGACATGACCTGCGCGTGGTAATAACAAACAAATCCCCCAAAGGAAGTATTTCATTTGGTTCAGCCGTTTTCGAGTTTTAGCGTTACAATTATACACCATTTCATTTTTATATATATAGAAGATATATGGGAGGTACCACGCCCCCTTTTTCGATAACCCCAAGTTGTATGGGTGAGAATGGTGTTGTTATCCTAAAGCTCTATACCAATTTTCATGTTCCTACCTTAAACACTTTTGAAGATATTCACCTTGAAAAATTCAGTTTGTATGGGAGGTGCCATGCCCCCTTTTCCGATTACCCTTTCTTTTATGTGTAAGAAGGCTTTTGTAACCATATAGGTCTATACCAATTTTCAGGTCCCTACCTTGAACCCTTTCACAGATATTCTGCTTAAAAAATTTAGTTTGTATGGGAGGTACCACGCCCCCTAATTGGATAACCCTCGGTTTTATAGGTGAGAGTGGTGCTGTTATCCTGTAGCTCTGTACCAATTTTCATGTTCCTACCTTATACACTTTTGAAGGTTTTCAACTTGAAAAATTCAGTTTGTATGGGAGGTGCCACGCCCCCTTAATATTTTGTTCTGATTTTAAGACATGACCTGCGCGTGGTAATAACAAACAAATCCTCCAAAGGAAGTATTTCATTTGGTTCAGCCGTTTTCGAGTTTTAGCGTTACAATTATACACCATTTCATTTTTATATATATAGATAAACTAAATTTACCAGACTAGTATTTTTTTATATTATTCATGGAGAAAAGGTGGATCTAGCTCGAAAACTATGGGCTTTACAAAAATAACTATTTTCATTGTAGATGAGAAACTTCGTGACAAATATACGGTAAGTGAAAATTTTTCTAGGCATACCAAAGTTTTCGGGAAAAATAGTGAAAAGTCTGTACGTGGCATAATTTTCATATATTTTCCAGAGCGAGCTTTACAATCGCGATATCTCAGAACTGGTTGCTCTTAGAGGCAAAATTTCAGGACCATGTTTGTAGAGAGTTCTACAACTTGGTCTCAGGAAATTTTTCGAAAAAAGTTACGTTTTCGAGAAAAATCTTTAGAACCGCAAATTTTTACTTTGACCCCGAATAACTATTTTAGCACACATGGGATCGGTGGGGACTTTTGAAGTTCTTTCTGACGGCGAATTTGAGCTCTCTACCAAAATTTGGCTCTGTGGAAAATAATGTTTTTTTCAAATGTTAATTTTGACCAGACTATCATGCGATATTAATCGTGAATTGCTTTAACATTGTTGTTGGGAAATTTCATACCAACTTTCAAATAAAGTTTTCGTTCATTAGAATATATATTTTTTTGTGGGTGGCCGAGGCCCCGGGTCTATGCGGGGCCTATGGGCAGTTGCCTATTCTGCCATAGGGTTAATACGGCATTGTACGAAGGTTCACGAAAAATAAAAACAAAAGCTGTTCTAAGTAGCATTTAAAAAGTTCTAGAGTTCCTGAAAGGGGAAAAAAGTTCTGCAAAATTAGATAAAAAAAAAAATGCTTTTGAAATTTTGTATGCCAATACGACTTATCGAAAAACGACTATTTTAAACCTGTTCTGGGTAGGTTTCAAAAAGTTCTAGAATTCCTGAAAGGAAGAAAAAAAGTTCTGCAAATTTGGACAAAAAAAACCGATTTTTAAAATTGGTCCGACAACTGAAAACTTTCAAAAAATGTTCCAAAACCGCGAATTTAAGAACTGTTCTGGGTAGGATTCAAAAAGTTCTGGAGTTCATGAAAATAAGAAAAAAAGTTCTGCAATTTTGGCCCTAAAAAACGATTTTTTAAAATTGGACTGAAAACCGAAAATTTCAAAAATGTTGAAAGCCGTGAATTTAAAAACTGTAAGTGACCTAAAAAACCAATTTGGAAAATGTTCTGGACAGCATTCAAAAAGTTCTGAAGTTCCTGAAAAGAAGAAAAAAGTTCTGAGAATTTGGACCAAAAAAACCGATTTTTAAAATTGGTCCGAAAACTGAAAATTTCAAAAATTTTAAAAACCGGGAATTTCAAACTATTTTGCGTAGCATTCCAAAAGTTCTGGAGTTCCTGAAAAGAAGAAAAAAAGTTCTGCAAATTAGGACCTAAAAACACAGACGGAGAATAATTATTATTCTTCATTATTTCGACTAAAAAAATCAGAATGTTCTAAATATCGTAAACCCTCGTCCAGGGTGGACACCTTGCCGCGGTACGAGGGCTTAAGTCGATAACCACAGGGCTACGCTACCCTTGTGATCCTAGATCCGAATGGAACTACATCACGAGAGCAGCCTAGTCTCTCTGGCGCGACGACAAAGATATTCTCCCTCCCAATCCAGTGTGTTATGCGATACCGTGCCCATTGGGCGTTTGCAGCCGGGAGGCAAATCGTGGCTGTAGTCGAATGGAGCCTCTCTGATACCGGGCCGACTCAGAGAGTATCTATGGTCTTACCACGGTATGGGGCTCTGCCGCGGCGGAGGACACACTTTGCCCTCAATCTTTCCTTGACCCTAAGCTGGCCTTGTCCGGCGATGGGTCGTACGAACAAGATGGAAAACACAAAAGAAAACTTTAAACAATCAACAACTTCGTTCAGAGCTATGCTGGACCATGCGAAAGCACAGAGTCGGAGGACAACCTCCACTTCAAAATCAACTGGGGGACTGACAGCGATGGCAAATACGTGTCACCTGGATAAATGACGAAATCCCATATAACATATGGCATTCATTTATCGTCTTACTTTCATACCCCTCTTCCACTAGTTATAGTAGTTTTTTGAACTACTTATGTGTGGGATCAGATACTTCAGAGCGTAAATTTTCAAATCAAAATTCCTCATGGTTCAGGAGATATGACGTTTTGAGTTTTATTTTGAGCAAAAAAAAGTTAAAATCAAGCATGAGTTCACAGATTCGTCAAATTTGAAATAAGAAGTCTTGGGATTTATGGATGCATTAAGATATGAATTTATTATCGGAAAACGCTTGTTGCTTTTCAGAAATATAAAGGATATGACACAAATTATCTTATGTTATATTGGCTGCGGTTGAACGCGCAGATATGGCCGACAGACTGGCCGTACTGTGCAGAGTTGCTTAAATATTTGACCCATCTATTCAAGTAAGAGTGACTTGATGGGCAGTTGCCTACGAAGCTAAGCGGACAACGGCGCATGCTGAACTTCAATCAACCGCTGGTATGAAAACCAGTCTCTCAACGCCTGTGGCAATGGTCTCACGACCTGGCCTCAGAGAGGAAAGAGAAGTAGTAAATGGGCTGTCAGCAAAACGAGCGACCGCGATGGAAACTACGTGTCCGGACTCCCATGAGACATCTCCCCGCCGCTCTGTGTACCTGGAAAAACGATTGGCCGCTAGGATTCTGAAGAAATATGCAGGAAACGCTGTCGCCGAGTTCCAGGAAGTGTCTGGAGTTAGCACAATCTCTGATACCGGATTTCCAAAGCAGTTATGTGCCAAAGAGGGTAAACGGAACCCCTTTCAAACGCCAGAGATCGGACGTGGAGTTAAAACCCCATTCCAAGCGGCATCAAAACACCCCTGGAGTGGACAAACCAAGCTTTGCTGATGTAGCCAAGGACAGGATCCTTATAGACATTCTTGACCGAGGCAACGACCGTTTGGCCATCCCCAAGGACCAGTGACGGCACGCCCGGAATGTACTCGGAAACACTATCATCGACGTTTATTTGGAGTCTCCAAGTGGTTCGGCGGCGGTCACGGATGTGGGGTGGCACCAGGGACAGATTAAAATTGTCGCGTGCAAGAACTGTTGCACTATACAAGGCAGCAGCTGCAAGACTAGGTGAAGCCTAAAAAGGTGCAAAAATCGATGTCGTCGACTGGAAGGACATTCCGGCTTGGCCAAGGGCAAGGGCATGGATTCCTGCCATCCCTGCAGAACCTGAGCGAATTCTCCACGTATACCATGGAGATGCACAGCGCGCTGCCATCGCGGCTGCTCCGGGAGACTCGGAAATCGATGTACCGCAAGAGGAAACCGAAACAGAAAGCATGATATCTGCCAACTCGGAGATGGAAGACGTCACGGTGGTAGCAGCCCATCCTGAGCGCAACATCCCTGATGCTTCAGACAGCATGGCTCCCGCTACGCCAAACCGCGTAGTTTCTCTGAACAACTCGTCGTTGAGAGACAGCCTTCAGCTCTCATGTTGGTGGTGCTTCAGAAATGAAAATTTACTTTTTTATAAATTTTAAAAGTAAAAAAGGAACTATAAAAACTGCCTGGGCCACAGATCTTAGCTCTCTGTGAATGTAGTCCGTTGTCTGTTTCAAGATCGGTTATGCCATTATGGAGATAGTAGCGAATATTCCAATATACAAAAATAGCTCCTTGTTATTGTTGTTGTTGTTGTAGCCATACTTTGCCCTGCCCATTCGGAAGATCATCATTCATCATTTTCGTATCAAAGCACGCCAGTCATTCCTTTTTAGCGATAACGGACGCCAATTGGAAACCCCAAGGGAGTTCAAGTCATCCTCCACCTGTTGTTTCCATCTCAGTCGAGGCCTCCCCCTTCCTCTGCTGCCGAATTCAGGCGACGATAGGAAAACCTTCTGTGCTGGAGCTTCTTTATCCATTCGCATAACATGGCCCAGCCAGCGGAGTCTTTGGGCTTTAATTCGCTGGGCTATGGTCAGATCTGCGTAGAGCTCGTACAGCTCATCGTTAAATTTCCTTCTATACTCGCCGTTGGCATCACGGGAAGGACCATAAATCTTCCGGAGAACTTTTCTCTCAAATACTCCAAGGGCCATCTCATCTTCTCTTGACATTGTCCATGAATCTGAGCCATACATCAGGACAGGTATGATGAGAGACTTATAGAGCGTGATCTTTGTTCTTCGAGAGAGGACTTTACTTCTCAATTGCCTACTCAGTCCAAAGTAGCACTTGTTGGCAAGAGTGATTCTCCGCTGGATTTCTAGACTGATATTATTTTCGGTGTTGATACTGGTTCCCAAATAGACGAAGTCCCTCACAGTTTCAAATTTGTAACTATCAACAGTGACATGGCTGCCAAGCCGCAGGTGCGCCGATTCTTTCTTTGATGACAGCAAATACTTCGTCTTGTCCTCGTTCACGGCAAGACCCACTTTTTTCGCTTCCTTATCCAGTCCAGAGAAGGCAGCGCTTACGGCGCGGTTGTTAAGGCCAATGATATCAATATCATCGGCATACGCCAGCAATTGCACGCTCTTGTAAAAGATTGTACCATTGCGGTTTAGCTCTGCTGCTCGAATTATCTTCTCCAGCATCAGATTGAAGAAATCGCATGAAAGGGAGTCGCCCTGTCTGAAGCCTCGTTTGGTTTCAAATGGCTCAGAGAGGTCCTTCCCGATTCTGACGGAGCTGTTGGTATTGCTCAACGTCATTTGACAAAGCCGTATAAGCTTTGCAGGGAAGTCAAATTCAGACATGGCGGCATACAGGCAACTCCTTTTTACGCTGTCAAAAGCGGCTTTAAAATCGACAAAGAGATGGTGAGTGTCGATTCTCTTATCATGGGTCTTCTCCAGGATTTGGCGTATCGTGAAAATCTGGTCGATGGTAGACTTACCAGGTCTAAAGCCACACTGATAAGGTCCAATCAGTTTGTCTACGATGGGCTTCAGCCTTTCACACAACACGCTAGAAAGAACCTTATATGCGATATTAAGAAGACTAATTCCGCGGTAGTTGGTGCGGTTAGCGGGATCGCCATTCGGAAGATCCACTTATAAAAAGTTAAAGACAGATCAGACAGGGGTTGTACGGGTGTTGACAGTCCTTTGCCGGATGTATCCGGTACGTTCCATTACTCCCTTGTGGTACTGCCCGACTGTCTTGGGAACGATTTGGTGGATTTTAGTCGCCTGTTACGACCGGCATACCTACCTCGGGCATATTCTAAACCCATAACCCGCTCCTTGAAAGTTATTAGCTAATCACAATATAGGGCACCGTTAAGGTCCAATCCGTCTTTACGTACACTTAACTTACCTTAAGGCCAACCCGGAAAACGAGAAATCTATACTGCGGTTTAAGTAAATGGTATATATTTTATAGCATTTATTGCCGAAACACGCAATAAATTTACCTTTCTAACAGCAATTGTTTGTAATTGAAAAGAAAACACGTGATTGTTGATATTTTGTATCCTCTTTCACTTTGACATTTTATGTACGGCGAACTGAAGCGAATATTGCCCAATTCGCCGTGCAACCATTGGCAATACATTTGGGCCCCTATCAATGAAATCCACTGCTTTATTGCTTTGACAATTTTTTAAATTTTTTCGTTTATGAATTTACACGTACACAATACATTGACAAAAACGGTACTAGCTTGCCTCAAATTGATTTCGTAATTATTACACATTGAGAAGATACCTTCCAGCCAATATAGAAGTATTACATATATGATTGCAGCGTCTTCCAGCCTGAAGTCTAAGCAATCTTGGATGCCGCGATTTGGATAAGTAAACGCGCTATCGGCGAGGACATCGTTATTTTCAACGAGGGTCAGGCGGCCATCAAAGCTCTTGGCTCTTATTCGTTCCACTCTGAACTGACCTCAGCTGTCGTCGATCTCTTCAAGAGATGGCCCAACAGAACCGCGTGAACCTCACATGGGTCCCGGGACACAGGGGTATTGAGGGAAACTGTAAGGCAAACGAACTTGCAGGCAGGGTACGACCAAGCAGGTTCTTCGGGATAAAGAGCGCTTAGGTATGCCGTTTGCACATGCAAGCTAATGCTGAAGGAGTACACACTCCGAGAAGCCAAAGAAAGGTGGCAACAATTCCCAGGGTGACGGACATCCAAAAAAACCTGGCCAAAATGGGATCATAGATGATTTTTCCATAAATTTTTTATAGTGGGCGTGGCACCACCCACTTTTAAGGGAGGCGTTTCTGACTGGTCGTAACTCTTAAACAGATTACGATAGAACGATGGAATTTGGCACAAAGCATACTAGTATCGTTTGGAGTATACCTGATGAAAGTGGATAAAATCGCCCTTCAACCACGCCCACTTTCGATATCGAAAATTTCGAAAATCACATAAATTGACATATCTCGGTAGCTGAAATGGCTAAAATGATATAATTTTATAGGTGAATCCCCCTGGTAATTCTCTTATGATTTTTCCATACATTTTTTATAGGGGGCGTGGCACCGCCCACTTTTAAGGAAGGCATTTTTGAAAATTTGACTGGTCGTAACTTTTAAACTGATTACTATAGAACGATGGAATTTGGCAAAAAGCATACTAGTATCGTTGGGAGTATACCTGATGAAAATGGATAAAATCGCCCTCCAACCATGCCCACTTTCGATATCGAAAATTTCGAAAATCACATAAATTGGCATAATTCGCTAACAGAAATGGGTAAAATTATATAATTTTATAGGTGAACCCCCATGGTGATTATATAATGATTTTTTGATAAATTTTCTAACGTGGGCGTGGCCCCGCCCACTTTTAAGGGAGCCATTTTTATACCAAGCGGACTAGTACAGGGGTATTATAATTTTGTCCACATAACTGTACTATGTACCGGCGCAAAATAATCAAGATCCATGTATGAAAGTTCTTAGGTTGAAAAGAGGAGTCTATTCAGGCATGTCCGTCCGTCTGTCCATCTTTGTACACGATAACTTGAGTAAAAATTAAGATATTTGCATGAAATTTTATATACAGGTTACTTTTTGGCCCAGGTAGGTTGCTATTGAAAATGGGCGAAATCGGATGATAACCACGCCCCCTTTTTCGAGATCGTAAATTTCGAAAATCATACAAATTAACATAACCTGAGTAAAAATTGAGGAGTTTGCATGAAATTTGGTATACAGATGACTCGGATTATAACCACGTCCCTTTTGTCGGTATCGAAAATTTCGAAAATCACATAAACTGACATATATCGGTAGCTGAAATTGATAAAATGATATAATTTCATAGGTGAATCTCTCTTATCATTCTATTATGATTTTCTGTTAAATTTTAAAAAGTGGGCGTGGTACCGCCCACTTTCAAGGGAGGCATTTTTGAAAATTCGACTGGTCGTAACTTTTAAACAAATTATGGTAGAACGATGAAATTTGGCACAAATCATACTAGTACTGTTGGGAGTATACGTGATGAAATTGGATAAAATCCCCGTCCAACCACGGCTACTCTCGATATCGAAAATTTAGAAAATCACCTAAAAGACTGGTCGTAAGTTTTAAACTGATTACGGTAGAGTCGTGAAATTCGGCACAAGGTATACTGGAGTTATAGGAAGTATACCTGTTGAAATTAAACGAATTCGCTTCCCAATCACGTCCACTTTCAATATGGAAAATTTCGAAAATCACATAAATTGACATAATTCGGTAAGGTAAATAACTAAAATAGTATAATTATAGTATAATTTGGTAGTTAAATTTGTAAGGAATTGTCTACTATTAAGGAGTCTTAAAAGATGAGTTAATTTTGTTAAGTGAGCCACCTATAATTTTTTCGACGACCATGTATTTTATTGAAAGTGGGTAGTATGGCTCAGAACGATTAAACAAAAATACGTATACAATTTTTCAAAATTCGAATTATTTTGAAAGTTATATCTATCAACAGTTTTCGAAATTTCTCACTTTTTGATGATTTTCTCACGATTGGTCAAACCGATTTTGCTAATTTTTTAAATATATATAAAAGATGGTATCTTCTACAAAAGGACATTTCCAATTTACATTATTCGCAATTTTTAACTTCTCCATCGTGGCGAGATGGCGCTTTTGTATGATGTTGTTGGGCATTGCATTAGTAACTATTAGCAAAAAAAAATTTTTTTGGCACTTTAAGGGAGCGGAAGTTATTTACATCAAAAAGTAAGGAATTTCGAAAAGTGGTGATAGCTATAACTTTGAAAATCATTTGTATTTCGAAAAACTGGCCCAAACGTATTTTTTTCAATTTAAACCTTTGTCACAAATTGGGCGTAAGTATATAATAATAATATATATAAGAAATGCATTCAACTATAAGTAATATTTTGAGGGCACACGAACAATGTACATATATGTTATACCGTAGCATAAATAAATATTAATTTTATAAACTAATTAATAAATTTATTGAGTTGGTTTTTCCACAATTATAATATATATAGAAAATATATAACTTATAGGTACTACTATGGTTTCCATACACTGGGTATTTAATGTTCGGCTTACCCGAACTTAGACTTCTGTTGACATTGTTGACATTGACCCTTAAAAATTAGAATTTATTTTGGTATTTGGGTATTTGTGTCCTTTAGCATACAGCTGCTACAAAATTAGATATAATTATGGGAGAGGGCTCAAAAGACGCGTGTTGGCCCCAGGATCACTAATCCGGAAGCGCTTTTTTAATATTTTGCTTCTCTGAAGAGATATTTGCGGTTGTTGTAATTACATCAAATAATTACAAAGTCGATCCGTGGCGGTAGCCACGAGTATAGCACACACCCGGACTTAGCAGGGCGTTATTTTTTATAAGCGCGTTCGAAGGCCGCCAACTCAAAAAGGTGTTCTGCACATAAATACCATGGATCCCGCCCCAATTTTGGTATTTGACCTTAACCCAAAACCGTATTTTGAGCCCTCTACCATAATTTTAGCTAATATTTCATCAGTTGGGTGCTGAAGGTAACAAATAGCTTTATTTTTTATTTCAGTGAATAACAATGAAATTTTTGTTTTTAATTGCAGATACTTACTCAAGAGGAAAATAAAGGGCAATTCAATATCATTTATGGCTATTCAAACTCTAACTACAAGGAGAGTCGTTTATATCAATGTCATATGCATAATTGAGTTTTTAAAATCCAAGATGGTTGGATAATGTGACATGAATATACTGGTTCGGAAAAGAGGTGGCTTATGTATTCTTTCAAATAGATAATAACAGATAACGAGTAACGACTAAAGGGGGTGATAAGCAAAATGGCTTTTTTAAGTTTTACATTTGATGAAAACATAAATAAATAAAATTGCATACAGCTAAATACTGCTAAAATATATATCAATTTTGATAATGGAAGCAGCAAACCAAATAATGAAGATATTCACTTGTACATACATAGCTTGCATTTATACACTACGGAAGGAGCCTTAACTTGCTGAAGCGGTAAATTATCATAGGAGGAACACTCAAAGATGCATAAAAAATGTAATGGAAAGGCGATCTTTTTATAAAAATGGGGTTGCATTGCCTTTTTAAAGCTATCTTCATAGTGTACGTCTGTAAAGGTTAGTTTAAATTTTGATTACATTGTATATGCACCAAGGTGATTCAAATAAAAAATTGTTTTTGTTTTCGGTCTTACCACCTGAAAATTTAGGTATTGATGAGAAAATAGGCTCTAACCCTAAGGGGTGGCTATTTTTTACGCCCTTTCCCATACATTTTGTAGGTATGGGGGAAAATGGCATTTTTTCAATGAATTTTCTTTTAATTTTTGAAACTTTTTTCAAAATATTTGTACAATGTACATGCTCTTAAAGTTGAAGCTCCCTCGTGAAGGGTGGACACCTTGCCGTGGTACGAGGGCTTAAATCTATAGCCACAGGGCTACGCTACCCTTGTGATCATAGCTCCGCATGGCACTACAGCACGAGACAAAGATCTTCCCCCTTCTAATCCAAGGTGTTATGCGATGCCGTGCCCATTGAACGTTTGCAGCCGGGAGGGAAATCGTGGCTGTAGTCGAACGGAGCCTCTCTGATACCGGGCCGCCTCAGAGAGTATCTATGGTCTTACCGCGGTATGGGCCTCTGCCGCGGCGGACGACACACTTTCCTCCACTCTTTCCTTGACCCTAAGCTGCCCTTGTTCGTACGAACAAGATGAAAAACACAAAACAAAACTTTAAACAATCAACAACTTCGTTCACTCCTCAGCTGAGGAGAGCTATGCTGGAGCAAGCAAAAACACAACGTCGGAGGACAACCTCCACTTCAAAATCAACCGGGGGACTAACAGCGATGGCAACTACGGGTCGGTCAACCTATAAATCTCTATCAAGTAAGAAAAAGAATACCAGTCTCTCAAAGCCTGTGGCAATGTCCCACGACCAGGCCTCAGAGATCCAAAGGAAAGAGATGCAGTAAGTGGGCTGTCAGCAAAAGGAGCGACCGCCGAGTTCTAGGAAGTGTGTGGAGGTAGCTCAGTCTCTGATACCGGATTTCCGAAGCAGTTATGTGCCAAGGAGGGCAAACGTAAACCCTTTCAAACGCCAGAGATCTGACGTGGAGTTAAAACCCCATCCCAAGCCGCTTCAAAACACCCCGGAGTGGGCAAACCAAGCTTTGCTGATGTAACCAAGGACAGGATCCTTATAGGGATTCTTGACCGAGGCAACGACCGTTTGGCCATCCCCAAGGCCCAGTGGCGGCACGTCCGGAACGCACTCGGAAACGCTGTCATCGACGTTTATTTGAAGTCTCCAGGTAGTTCGGCGGCGGTCACCGATGCGGGTTGGCACCAGGGACAGATTAAAATTGTCGCGTGCGACGACGCAAGAACTGTTGCACTGTACAAGGCAGCAGCTGCAAGACTGGGTGAAATCTACGAAGGTGCTAAAATCGAGGTTGTCGACTGGAAGGACATTCCGGCTAGGCCAAGGGCAAGGGCATTGATTCCTGCCATCCCTGCAGAGCCTGAGGGAATTCTCACGATGCTGCGGATAATGAATCCGTCCCTTCCTACGCAGGACTGGAGTGTCACTCTGGTCGGGGATGCGGTAGGGCCTGATAGACAAGTGGTCTTCACCATGAATACGGAGGCACTCGAGCCCCTTAAAAGGTGTAATGGGCTACACTACAGTGTAGGCCAGATCGTTATCCACGTATACCCTGGCGATGCACAGCGCGCTGCCATCGCGGTTGCTCCGGGAGACTCGGAAATCGAAGTACGTAAGGGGAAACCGAGGAGTCCGACGCGGACTCGGAGATGGAATACAGCCTGCTGGACGGGGAAGGCCTCGACGTCACGGTGGTAGCAGCCCATCCTGAGAGCAATATCTCTGATGCTTCAGACAGCAGGGCTCCAGCTACGCCAAATCGCGCAGTTGCTCTGAACAACTCGTCGTAGAGAGACAGCCTTCGGGACAGGGCAGACCTTGACGATATGGGGACGGCAGGGAAGTCTGACTAATTTGGTGGTGCTTCAGATAAATCTGCACAAATCTTAAGTAGCCTCTGCTGCTTGATATCGGCCTCGAAACGGCACGGCACTTGCACAACACAGCATTACATATGGACACACACCAGTAGTGGAATTCCGTACGCTATTTTAACAAGAGTTGTCATTGTTACGTTGACTTAACAACAATTTTATCGATTTCGCTATTCACTACAAGTTTATTTGACAACATTTGTTATCGAAACGTCAGCTTTTATTGTTAACGCGAAATAATTGTCGACCTCTAATTTGGTGTTGTTTGTTAAAACAACCAATATGTACTTTTCTCATATATTTTTGCTGGAACACATCTATGTTTTGCTATGTGTTATCTGAGACAATCACCTTTTGTTTCTATGCTTAGCTGAGAATCTGTTACGTTTTGCTATGTTTACCTGAGACAATCACCTATTGGTAGTTGTTAAGGAATATTGGTTCTATGCTTAGCTAAGAATCAGCTACTTTTTGCTATAATTCACCTGAGACAATCACCTATTGTGCTATAATTCACCTGAGACAATCACCTATCTATTGTTAATTGTTAAGGAAGAGCTACTGAATCACCGAATCGATAGTGCAAACAACGAAATTGTTAAGCTAACAACCCGTTTCAAAATATTGTTTAAAGTTACTGAATTCCACTACTGATCTAAGAAATGCGAGAATAATAGATAAAGAGAATAGAGAACGAACCAGGTACACACTTGAGAGTCTACACATATTAAAAAATAGAGAAAGAACTATGAACAAAAAGGAAGACGCGGATGATATTGCGGCTGCATATCTGTTATGCTTATAACAAAAGCTTAGTTTGACTAGTGTACCAAATGTTGATGGTGCTAACGATGCTTTATTTTTTAAGTTTATGCGTGTTAAAAATTTGCACAGAGCCAAAAATGCCTAATAAAATGAATAAGATTGTCTTCATGATCAGCTTTTGGGCAAAGGGGTAGTCGCAACGGTGCAAACGAAGAAAAAACTGTACGGAAATCTTTTTGGTTCTAAGAAGAAATTCTTATTAAAAAACTATACATTTATTACAAAGGTGTAGTTAGACGCTGGCAATTATTAGTATACGATGGCCGAATGGTTAGCAGCTGGGTTTAGCAATCGAAAAATTGTAAGTTCGATTCTCTCTCTTTTTTTCCTAATTAGAAATGTTAAAAAGAAATCTTCTCAATTATATTTATAAGATTTTCCTTTGAAACATTAACAACTCTACACATATCGGTAATTAGAAGCTAGCAATCAAAAGTGAGCGATGGCCTGATGGTTAACAGCTGGGTTTATCATTCCGAAAATTGTAAGTTCGATTCTCGGTGAGGGCGATATCATTTTATTTTTCATTTAAAATATTAAAAAGAAAATCTTCTTAATAAAATTAAAAAGACGGTCTCTACAATAATAAGAAGCACATCTTCTTGAAGAAAATCTATAGAGATATCTTATGACTTTTGTTCTATTTTATTAGGCATTGTTGGCTCTGTGTGGTTACTTTTGTAATTATATGTGAGTTTTTGTTACAAGTTTTGGAATATGTTTTTATGTAAACTATCTAAGTTCCAATTGTTTTAATGTTTGCCCTCTGTTTGTTCTTTTTGCAATCAAGATACACAAATGTTCCTGATTATTCAAAAATTTCCTGATTGTTCAAAATTTACTAGATTTTACCCGTGTTACTGTGTATATGTGTGCAATAGTACAAAACTCAATCATTTTTGAATGGCTGTAATTATTTTAATAGTTAAGATAATCGCACATGGCTTACCATTTTGCAGTGGCGTGCCTACGAGTATCAAGGAAGGGTAAAGATCTTTTATATCAAATGAAACTAGCTTGCTATTGTTCATAAGAGCTAAGTTATTCACTTTGTCTATCAGTTCACTTGTGTTGGCAATGGTGTACTTGGCGGGCAGTTCAAGATTATCCCTCATTAGCGTGTTTAGATGTTTTGATAGTTTGTATGCCGGTGATGAGCGTTAACTTGACCGAAGTACCAATCACCCAGGAAGAAGCTGAGGTATTACGAAAAGGATTAAAACATAACATCGCAGACTACGACACAAGGAAAGATATGGAACAAATGATAGTCGACACAGAAATGGCGATAGCTTTACTCCCGAAGGATGAACAGGAACACCAGAGACATTTATGCCGATATGTTATAGAGAAATGAACAAAACCAAACCACAGGAGCAACCAAACAAAAGAGAACCAAGTCGTCAGGGCATTAAAGCGAAAACTAAAAACAAATGACGTAATAACTACGAAAGCGGATAAAGGAAACACCGCTGTGCTCATTAACAAAAAACAGTACATCGAAAAGACGGAGGTGTTGATAAAGGAATCAGGATGCAAAAGGATGGGAAAAGACCCGACCGACGAATACCAAGCAGCTATAAAGAAGGCCATACAACGAGCACCTGGGATAATAAAAGAAACAGCAGTGAAATGGTTAACAATATTGAACCCATCGGCACCCCCAATGATCGCACTGCCAAAGATCCACAAGCCAGACAACCCCATGCGGCCAATAGTGAACTACCGCTCATCACCGGCATACAAACTATCAAAACATCTAAACACGCTAATGAGGGATAATCTTGAACTGCCCGCCAAGTACACCATTGCCAACACAAGTGAACTGATAGACAAAGTGAATAACTTAGCTCTTATGAACAATAGCAAGCTAGTTTCATTTGATATAAAAGATCTTTACCCTTCCATACCAGTATCAGAGACACTGGATATCCTGCACAAAACTCTGCTGAACAAAACGTCGAAGAATGTGGCAAAAGGAATAGTAGACACATTGAAAGTCACCTTGCATCAGAACTACTTCAAATTCAACATTAAAATATACAGGCAGTCAAAAGGACTAGGTATGGGTAACCCCACGTCGTCCATACTTATGGAGGTGTTCATACAAAACCTAGAAGAGCACTACATGAAACACCTCAAAGCTGAACTAGGAGTAACATTCTACGCAAGATATGTTGATGACATCTTTTGCATTATCACGAAGGATAACGAACAGCAGATAATGGATTTTCTCAACGAACAACACGAAAACATAATCTTCACAATGGAAAAGGAACACGAAGGGAAGTTGAACTATTTGGACTTAACCATATCAATAAATAAATCTACAAATGAAATGGAATACGGGATATATAGAAAACCCACCGCAACAGACACAATTATACACAACACATCAAACCATCCACAACAACACAAACATGCAGCATTTAGACAACTAGTAACAAGACTCGAGCGAACTCCGTTAACTCAAGAAGAGTATAAAAAAGAACTATGCACAATATACACAATCGCTAAGAACAACGGATATGGAAAGCACGTGGTGGATAAAATAAAGAAGAACATAAAGAAAGCAACCCTGGCAGTTTTAACATACACAGGAAAAGTCTCATATAGACTCTCCAAACTATTCCAGAAACACAACATACGCACAGCATTCAAAACTAGGAACAACGTTGGGAGAATATTAAACAATGCAACAAACGTGGAGGATCATTTGGACAGACAAGGAGTATATAAATTACCTTGCGAATGCCAACAAAGCTACATAGGGCAAACTGGTCGTAAGATCAGAACCAGATTCCAAGAACACATAAGGGACTACAGCAAAAGGAAACAGAAACCTAATATCACACCAGAGTCAAACTTCGCAAACCACATGTTTGAAAACAAATGCGTCCCCATGAAAATAAAAAATACAGCCAAACTTCTTCATACACAACACAAAGGCTTGCGACTGAACATTCTGGAGAACATGGAGATATACAAACAAAAAACATTTCAAGGAGGCATCATCAACGAAAAAATAAATACCGCATCAGACGTGCTATTTGAACCACTCAAATTACTATACAAAAGAAAGAACAAAATACAAATAGAAAAAACGACCACAAACACAAATAACCAAAACACAGAAAACAGAATAACAGATTTCTACCTGTCGACGAACCCAGCCACGACACACACGAACTCACTACCTACAAACGAATGAACTACACAGCAACAAACAAACTACCTGAACAAAACAAAACGACTATAAAAACGTACAACATTGTACAACACATCAGAACGAAAATCGACACTGATGATGGCGCATTGTCAACTCAGTTATTCACCCTGTCGGAAACATCAATCTTAACAAATATAAAATCCTAAATACCTATATTTTTTAAGTTTTATAGTGCCTAGCAAATAAAAAAAAAATTACAGCACCTACCACTATTGAATTCTTTTTTTCTACTTTAAAATATGCGCCAATAATTTTTGAGTAGCGCGCTTTGCACATTAAAATTGTAGATACATACATAAACAAATTTCATTTTCGTTTTATCGTAAGCATTTATAGCGTACGGTAACACCAGCCAGAAGCCAGCTTCAAAGTTTCATATAAAATTACTTCCAAATTAAAAAAAAAAAAAAACAATTGCTTCAGCACGCAGATTCGTACTGGTTTTGAAAGCCCCGTAAAAGCCAATAAGTAAAAGCGATATGGCCGTCATTGTCTAGGAGGTTAAAGGCTGTTTTAAGTAAGTGAGTAAGAGATGGCCATCACGCACTGAAATAATTTTATGTAAATGAGCTATCAGCCGGCAGGTGGCACGAAAAGCTGTAGGTATGTTTCCATGCTATTAACAGCTATTAGGTAGTAGGTGGCAGGCAGGGAAATAAAAACCGGATATCATTTTAAGAAGCCAAATGAACATACATATTGTAGCTCATAGGGGATTAGCTAGGCAAGCCGGGCTTTTCGGCTTATATGGAAGGCTCGCCACTGCCATTTTGGAAGCTTCAACTTCAATAGCATGTAAAAATATTTTGAAAAAAGTTTCAAAAATCAAATGAAAATTCACTTTGTAAAAAATGCTTTAAAAAATAGCCACCCCTAAAGCTGGAAAGACGTTGTCCTGCCACAAATTTATTTCCCTGTATGTTTCTCTAACCCGATCCCTATATCTATTTTAATCCATATCCCTATCTCCATCGTATTTTTTTGGAGGTGGTAGGGATCGTTCTCGTACAACCCCTCACCAAATTTCAGTGGTCTAATCCGAATACTTCCAGAAATACGGTCAATGAAAAATTCCATTAGTATGGGAGGTGCCACGCCCCTTTTTATTTATCCCCAATTTTTTTGGAGGTTGTAGGGATCGATCTCATCCAACGCCTCACGAAATTTCAGTGGTCTAACCCAAATACTTCCAGAGATACGAACAATGAAAAATTCCATTTGTATGGGAGGTGCCATGCCACCTTTTTCGTTATTCCATATTTTTTTGGAGGTGGTAGGGATCGATCTCGTACAACGCCTCACCAAATTTCAGTGGTCTAACCCGAATACTTCCAGAGAAACGAACAATGAAAAATTCCATTTGTATGGGAGGTGCCACGCCCCCTTTTTTGTTATCCCCGATTTCTTTGAACGTTGTAGGGATCGATCTCGTGCAACCCCTCACGAAATTTCAGTGTTCTAACCCGAATACTTCCAGAGAAACAGACAATGAAAAATTCCATTTGTATGGGAGGTGCGACGCCCCCTATATATATCAAAATATTTTTTTGCCTATGACCATCCCTGGCAGATATCCAGCGTGTGTGTAAAATTTGGTTACGATAGGGATCGATCTCGTACAACGCCTCACGAAATTTCAGTGGTCTAACCCAAATACTTCCAGAGATACGAACAATGAAAAATTCCATTTGTATGGGAGGTGCCACGCCCCCTATATATATCAAAATATTTTTTTGCCTGTGACCATCCCTGGCAGATATCCAGCGTGTGTGTAAAATTTGGTTACGATCGGCTCATTCGTTTAGAAGCCAAGTTCGTCTATAGGTAGTTACATAAATTGAATTTTATATATATAGATATGGAAAATAATGGTTGAAAAGTTCTTAGAAATTGAATTAATAAAGTTTACTTTTAATTTATAAAGTTTTTTTTACATTTTGAACTGTTATCAATTCCTCTTTAAAAAATGTTATGCAACATAGCAGCACTTTTATGCAAACAAGAACCCTGTTTCATCGATTTACGGTCTGCACAAAACCCTGTTTGGCCGAGTGCAAGGAAAATAAGAATAGCAGCGCAGAAACGTACGCCAATTTTTGACGTTGATTTGTGTTCAAACAACAACTTTTTGACATTGATTTGTGCTATCAAAATAAGAGTTAACACTTGGTATTATCCACAATGTCAATAGTATTGACTCAATACCTTAATTTTTAGGGGTAAAGACCAAGTCGACATTTTTTTTGAATCACCCTAATATGCACATTAGAGTTGGCCAAAAATGAGTTTCTTTTTTTCGAAGGGTTTACAGAGTACCTTTAATGACCGGAGTGGCACTAAATCAAAAGAGAAAGTCCAAAACACGAAATTCACAAAATCAAAATCCAGTGAAGGCTTTGGATTAGAATATTATTTTGCCATAAATAGCCTTTGCACTCAGCTATCTAATACACTTGATATATTAGCGCAAATTCCGAACTAACTCCGCTTTTGGGAGTTAACTTGATAATCTTCATTATAAACTCCCAAAAATGAAGAAGATTTGAGCAGATTTCAGAAAACGAGCTAACGATTTGACCGCTACTGTCATCGATAAATAAACAAAAATATCAAGGGCAACTGCCAAAATTTCGATTTTACCGCTACTGAACACTAGAATCAACGAAAAATAAACAATCCTCAGCAATCTAGGTTTAAAACGCAAGTAATACAATTAAAGCAATAGATGGCGCCGATTGTTAATTTTCAATTTTGTGTGTGTCAGGGTAAAATTTGGATCTGATTAAAGAAGATTATTTGGAGATAATCTCCGTGTGTGTATCCATAGCAAAAGGCCATCCAATCATTTTTCTAAAGATGACACATTACCACTGTAAAAGGGTTTAAACTTGCCGTTCGGACGTTTCTCAACTAATATTTGAGGTGATTTAAGATTTTCTTAAAATACTGCTGTTACGGCGAGCCCGGGTTGTTGGCGGGGTGATCGCACGTAATAATATCCCTGCAGTCAACTTAACTAGTTTTATACTAATCAAATACCAGTCAGCTAGGCGGCTTCAACTAGTTCGAGTTCTGTAATTTTTCCATATTAGCAACTGGTATTTTTAACACGGCGATGTCCTACGAGATGGCAATTGTCCTTCTCTGCATCAGCACCATACCAATTGGCTGACTAGTCAGCCTCTGCATCAGGAATATACCAGTTGATATACTTGTTATTATACACATCAGTATCATACAATTTAAGATACTAGTTCGTATATACGTCAGGATCGTACCAGTTGAAAGAATAGTTCATATATACATCAGAATCATACCAGTTGGCAGACTACTTCATATATACATCAGAATCATACCAGTTGAAAGACTAGTTCATATATGCATCAGAATCATACCAGTTGACAGACTAGATCATATATGCATCAGAATCATACCAGTTGGCAGACTAGTTCATATATGCATCAGAATCATACCAGTTGACAGACTACTTCTTATATGCATCAGAATCATACCAGTTGACAGACTAGTTCATTAATGCATCAGAATCATACCAATTAACAGACTAGTTAAAAAAATCATCGGAATCATACCAGTTGTCATACTAGTTCATATATGCGTCAGAATCATACCAGTTGACATATCAGTTCATTTATGCATCATAATCATATCAGTTGACATACTAGTTCAAATTTGCATCAGAAATATACCATTTGACATACTAGTTCATATATGCATCAGAATCTTACCAGTTGACATACTAATTCATATATACATCAGAATCATACCGGTTGACATACTGCTCAGTCTATGCGGCAGGTCATACTAATCATTATGCCCATTCAGATCGTACCACTTGTCATACTAGTCCACGAATTTGACATTCATTCCAGTTGGTATACTAGTCGGTCATAGTCAGTCTCTACATCAGCAATATACCAGTTAATTCTTTAGAAAGCAGCGACTATTTGTATTTACCCAAACACGAAAAAGCATCTGTGAATTACAAGGTAAAAAAGAAGCAGTTACAAGAGAAAAAGAAAAGCAATTGTCCTCTTCGGCATCAGCACCATACCAATCGGTATACTAGTCAGCCTCTGCATCAGCATTATACCAGTTGATATACTAGTTCGTACACAGCCAAAAATGAGCTAAAGGCTCTGAGTTCGATTCTCGGTAAAGTTAACACAATTTTTTTTTTCTATATTTTTTAAATTATGTTGTTTATTGTATTTTTAATTTAATTATTGAATTCTACTTGCAATGGCTCCTTTCAAATTCCGCGTTCGTCAAGTTTGATTATATAGGTGAAGGCCCAATTGCATTCAACTTTGTAGGATCCACTTTCATACAAAGTTTTTTAAACGTAAAGCGAAGCGAAATTTTTGCAAATGCTCAAAAACGAGGCGCGCATTTGTCAAAGTTTTATGTAATTGGGGCTTTGGGGTTGTATTTTTAGGTAAGGTAAATTAAGGTTAAGTTAGTCGTCCACTGCGGAGTTCCGGACCCACATATGATATATAGATAAAATTAAGTCTTATTTTTACATCAAAAAGAGTCAAAGTAAGACTGCTTTCATGCTGGGCCATACACTCGAGTTAAAGGAGCATTGGTAGAGTTAATTTATATTGTTGTTGTCAATATACTCAAGTTTATGCCGCAACGTAAAAAAAATGGCGGTTATATACCAACAGGTTGTCATAACCTCTAACGAGACTTTTGCCGAACTTCTCTTCCAACTTATAGTGTGCTGCTTTGATTTTTTCCCTATGAGTTGGCGGGACCTAGTTTTTTTTTTTAATTTAAAAATCTGTGACTGTTCAAACAGTTGAATGCAGTTAGGTTAGGTTAGGTTAGTGGCTGCCGCAGAGGCACACTTAGGCCAGTTTTGAAAAGCCCGTTGTGATACCACCAGCACTAGGAAAGTCAGTCCCGGGACCCGGCCATTTGGAAAATCCCAGCGGTCTGGTTTAGACTATCCAGGAAGGGAACTCCCAAAAAGCACGTTCCCGCGCCGCTTAAGGCTGGGCAGTTGCAGATGAGGTGCTTTTCCGTTTCCTCTTCCTCATCATCTTTGCAGCTCCTACAGCATCGTCGATAGGGCACCCCTTCTGCGTGCCTACCAATAAGGCAGTGCCCAGTTAGAACACCTATTAATATTGAGATTTCTCTCCTTCTTAGGGCGTGAATGCCTCTAGATCTTTTATGATCCCATTTCGGCCAGGTTTGTTTGGATGCCCGGCAACTTGGGGATTGTTGCCACCTTTCGTTGGCTTGGAGTACACACTCCGTCATGCCAACGAAAAGTAGCAACAATCCCCAGGGTGCCGGACATCCAAACAAACCTGGCCAAAATGGGATCATAAAAGATCTAGAGGGATCATAAAAGATCTGAATGCAGTTACAGAATTTCCATTTGACTTTCAGAAAAATACAATTGACATTCAGAAAATTACAATTGATATTCAGAAAACTTTCTGAATATATATAAACTGAAAAAAGTGTAGTATGATTTCAACCCGAGTTTCATAAATACTTTCATACTAGTACGAACCAATAATTTTTCTGACTAGTATTATTTCGCCCAGAAAATTATAGTTGTATACTAGTATGTTTTCTGATTAGATTGGCATTGATTGGTTTAAGGGTAATCAGCAAAGAACTAGTATAAAAACATCCATAAAATGTATAGTGAACGAGCTAGGTGTCTGCTGAGTAGTTTGGAATTGATTAGTTTGAAGGTAGTCAGAAATTAACTAGTATGAATACACCACACAATTTTTAGGCGTAGAACTATAATGTTGCTGAGTAGTTTGGCATTGACTGGTTTAAAGCTAATCAGAAATGAACTAGTATGAATACACCACAAAATGTACAGTCAATGAACTACATTGTTTGCCGAGTAGTTTGGCAATGTCTGGCTTAAAGGAAATCAGAAATGAACTAGTATGAATACACCACAAAATGCATAGTCAATGAACTAGAATTTTCGCTAAGTAGTTTGGCATTGAATGGTTTAAAGCTAATCAACAATGAACTGGTATCCATATGCCACAAAATGCATAGTCAATGAACTATATTGTTTGCTGAGTAGTTCGACATTGACTGGTTTAAAGGTGATCAGAAATTAACTAGTATGAATACACCACAAAATGTATAGTCAATGAACTATATTGTTTGCTGAGTAGTTTGGCCTTGACTGGTTTGAAGCTAATCAGCAATGAACTAGTATAAATACACCACAAAATGTATAGTCAATGAACTATATTGTTAGCTGAGAAGTTGGACATTGACTGGTTTAAAAGTGATCAGCAATGAACTAGTATGAATACACTACAAAATGTATAGTCAATGAATTATATTGTTTGCTGAGTAGTTCGACATTGACTGGTTTAAAGGTGATCAGAAGTGAACTAGTATGAATACACCACAAAATGTATAGTCAATGAACTATATTGTTTGCTGAGTAGTTCGACATTGACTGGTTTAAAGGTGATCAGAAATGAACTAGTATGAATACACCACAAAATGTATAGTCAATGAACTATATTGCTTGCTGAGTAGTTTGGCCTTGACTGGTTTGAAACTAATCAGCAATGAACTAGTATAAATACACCACAAAATGTATAGTCAATGAACTATATTCTTTGCTGAGTAGTTGGACATTGACTGGTTTAAAGGTGATCAGAAATGAACTAGTATGAATACACCACAAAATGTATCGTCATTGAACTATATTGTTTGCTGAGTAGTTCGACATTGACTGGTTTAAAGGTGATCAGAAGTGAACTAGTATGAATACACCACAAGATGTATAGTCATTGAACTATATTGTTTGCTGAGTAGTTTGGCCTTGACTGATTTGAAGCTAATCAGCAATGAACTAGTATAAATACACCACAAAATGTATAGTCAATGAACTATATTGTTTGCTGAGTAGTTTGGCATTGACTGGTTTAACGCTAATCAGCAATGAACTAGTATGCATACGCCACAAAATGTATAGTCAATGAACTAGAATTTTCGCTGAGTAGTTTGGCATTGACTGCTTTTAAAACTAATCAACAACGAACTGGTAGGCATATGCCACAAAATGGTTAGTCAATGAACTAGTATGTTTGCTGAGTAGTTCGGAATTTGACTGCAGGGTATGCAAAGAAAGAAATAGGTGCAGCGAGTGAATATAAATAAATAACACTGGAGTTAAATTATATATATTACAAGTGGTTTTTATTGAATATAACGTACACCACTAACTATAGGAAAATTAGTGTGTACAAATAACTATTTGTAAGTCCAATCGATATGGGACTTTATTGGGTGGAAATTTAAGTGTATTCGAAAAAAATTAAAGAAAAAAAACTTTTTTAAAAATAAGCTTTTATTATTGGCTTATAAAATTAACTAAAAAATAAAAAATTAATTGACTGTAAAGGAATATAACACTTTATAAGTTCATTGTAACCTTTAAAGATAATTTGGCTTCTTCGTCTGCCACAAAATAATTCCATATTGTACATAATTATATATTTCTAACATTAAAACTTTACACCTAAATCTTCCAGTATATATCACATTCCTAATTTTATTAATAATAAAAGCGTATTAAATTTCGATAGTAAGAAAAGAAGGTCCTGAATGTTCTTAATTATACCATCAAATAGAAAAGAAGGCCCTAAATGTTCTTAATTATACCATCAAAATTTAACACCTGAATGTTCTTAATTATACCATCAAATAGAAAAGAAGGTCCTAAATGTTATTAATTATACCATCAAAATTTAACACCTGAATGTTCTTAATTATACCATCAAATAGAAAAGAAGGTCCTAAATGTTCTTAATTATACCATCAAAATTTAACACGCTTTTATTATTAATAAAATTAGGAATGTGATATATACTGGAAGATTTAATAATTTAGGTGTAAGGTTTTAATGTTAGAAATATATAATTATGTACAATATGGAATTATTTTGTGGCAGACGAAGAAGCCAAATTATCTTTAAAGGTTACAATGAACTTATAAAGTGTTATATTCCTTTACAGTCAATTTATTTTTTACTTTTTAGTTAATTTTATAAACCAATAATAAAAGCTTATTTTTAAAAAAGTTTTTTTTCTTTAATTTTATTTTTTACTTTTTAGTTAATTTTATAAACCAATAATAAAAGCTTATTTTAAAAAAAGTTTTTTTTTCTTTAATTTGGTGTTCTCTTATAGCGGCGTCACAATCAATGTTTGCCGCAGCATTATGTATTGACAGATGAGTTGAACTTGGGTATATAGGTAGAGAACGACACATCGCTCATCACGAGCGACATCTGACATGCAAAAGTTGCCAACTTTCAACTTTGTATGCATGAAAAACATAAGAAGAAGCATTTTACACTTGGCTCTCATATAGTTGATTGTGCCGCTGTTGCTGTGACGCATAAGTTTGCGTTAAATGCATGTACATGCGAAACTTGGTTGTCACGCGGCTATTATATTTAAGTGTTTAATAAAGCGTGTGCGCATAAATTCTTGGCGGCAATTTTCTATGTTCTCTGGCGACAGTAATAGCCGCGTGACAACCAAGTTTCGTATGTACATGCATTTAACGCAAACCTATGCGTCACAGCAACAGCGGCACAATCAACTATATGAGAGCCAAGTGTAAAATGCTTCTTCTTATGCTTTTCATGCATACAAAGTTGAAAGTTGGCAACTTTTGCATGTAAGATGTCGCTCGTGATGCGCAATGTGTCGTTCTCTAGCTATATACCCACGTTCAACTCATCTGTCAATACATAATGCTGCGGCAAACATTGATTGTGACGCCGCTATAAAGCCGCGCGGCAAAGAGGCAATAATGTCGCAGCGACATCAATCGGCTGCTAACGGCAACAGAAAACATAGAATCTTCTTCTAAACTTATGTGTCACAGCAACAGCGGCACCATCAACTATATGAGAGCATGCTAGCAGCAACAGAAAACATAGAATCTTTTACAATAAAGCCGCGTGGTTAATAAAGTTACTTTTGGGATATTGGAATAAAGACTAAACTAAACGATAAATGGGATTTTTGAAATTAGGCTAATTTTTTTATTTACTGTTAGCGAAGCCTGAACGATGATGAAAATTTGCAAAATCCCATCTTAACTGCAAGTAAGTACAATATCAACTGCAAAATTTCCTGGAATGAAAACTTTCGAAAATCTCTACTAGTGCGCCACCTATCGGAATTATTTTTTTGTTATTTTGCGTGGAGGCAGAAAACTAAACGATGATGAAAATTTCAAGATCCTACCTCAACGGGAAGTTCGTTGAAAAACGAATTAATCGACACTGAAAACAGACCTTCGTAATTCTCAAATAAAGCGACTCACGCGTCACCTAGCGGGTACAATTTTTTTAACATTTAGAAATTAATTAAGTAACACACACGTAAAATATCCAGCCAAATCGGTCCATAATTACGATTTTGAGTTTTTATTACCGCTATCTCAGCCCCACCTAGCGGAATTTTTTTTACAAAAATATTTATTTTCATGGTAGTAATACATGTTACGAATTTCAGCTAAATCGGACCATAAATGCGAATTTTGAAAATATAGCGACCCACGCGCCACCTATCGAATTTTTTTTTTATAATATTGCATTGTCATCGGAGTTATACATGGGTGCAGAATTTCAGATCAATCGGACACCGGGACACTAAATCAAAAGAGAAAGTCCAAAACACGAAATTCACAAAATCAAAATCCAGTGAAGGCTTTGGATTAGAATATTATTTTGCCATAAATAGCCTTTGCACTCAGCTATCTAATACGGTTGATATATTAGCGCAAATTCCGAAGTAACTCCGCTTTTGGGAGTTAACTTGATAATCTTCATTAAAACTCCCAAAAATGAAGAAGATTTGAGCAGATTTCAGAAAACGAGCTAACGATTTGACCGCTACTGTCATCGATAAATAAACAAAAATAGCAAGGACAACTACCAAAATTTCGATTTTACCGCTACTGGACACTAGAGTCAACGAAAAATAAACAATCCTCAGCAATCTAGGTTTAAAACGCAAGTAATACAATTAAAGCAATAGATGGCGCCGATTGTTAATTTTCAATTTTGTGTGTGTCATGGTGAAATTTGGATCTGATTAAAGAAGATTTATTGGAGATAATCTCCGTGTGTGTATCCATAGCAAAAGGTCATCCAATCATTTTTCTAAAGATGACACATTACCACTGTAAAAGGGTTTAAACTTGCCGTTCGGACGTTTCTCAACTAATATTTGAGGTGATTTAAGATTTTCTTAAAATACTGCTGTTACGGCGAGCCCGGGTTGTTGGCGGGGTGATCGCACGTAATAATATGCAAAGAAAGAGGTGCAGTGAGTGAATATAAATAAATAACACTGGAGTTAAATTATATATATTACAAAAGTGGTTTTTATTGAATATAACGTACACCAATTAGTGTGTACAAATAACTATATCTAAGTCCAATCGATATGGGACTTTATTGGGTGGAAACTTAAGTGTATTCGGAAAAATTGACAATGTATGGAAATAATAAACCTAAGGTGACCATAATTTTCGAGCGAAAAGGAGGACAAATGTACTAAAATCATAAAAATTACTGAGACGATCGAAACTTTTGGCGAAAAAGGAGGACAAATTGTCGGCATAAAACACATCTTTTTTAATATACATATGTATGTATGTATGTATGTATGTATATTTATTTAACATCGTGAAAAATTCGGAAATAAATAGGAAAATAATAAATAAACATTTCATTGTCAACGGGGTCCGACAAATGCGCCATGTTTGAAGTCTCTAGCTAACCGGAAAGTTACTCAAAGATCGATCGCAAGATTCCCCCTGCCTTTTAAAACATTTAAAAGACTTGCATTCATATCGACCAGCGCGCCACCTATTGCAATTTTGATTTTTACAAATTGTATTGCCAGCGTTCTATCAACTAAATCCGACAAATGTGTCAAGTTTCAAGTCAATAGCTTACCGGGAAATTGCTCAAAAAATCGATCGCAAGATTTCCCCTGTGTTTCAAAGATTTTCCATTATACCGACAAATTGTAGTCACCGTGCCCGGAATACGTGCTAAGTTTCAAGTCCCTAGGTTTCCAGGAAGTTAATCAAAAGTCGATCGCAAGAATCCCAATTTCACCACCTAGCGGATACCTTTTTCATTCACATTGCTTTGTCGCGGAGTTATGAACTATGTTCCAAGTTTCAAGTCTCTAGCTCAACGGGAAGTTACCTAAAAAGACTTTGCAAGATTCCACAAATTCGTATGAAAATTGTGGTGCAAACAAGAAAGCGACTTAATATAAAGGTTGTAATAAAAAGGTGTATAAAGTCGTCAAAAAAGGAGGACAAAATCACCACCCAGAAATGTCTACACAGTTCTGTTCTCGAAGCGTTTATCTATCATCATCTCCTCTTTGTGTCACATTCGCAAACATACGAGCCTCCTCTCTCGCTCTCGCGTCATGTACCTAAACAGCTGTAGTTGTCGTAGTGACGCTAGTGGTGGAATTACGCTAGTAGTGGGAGTACAAGTAGGGATGAGCGATTCTTGAGAATATTCGCCACATGATGATAACATCGGCCGTTCTATTTTCGACAACATCGTTCTGATGACAACACCGACCGTTCTATTTTCGATAACTTCGTTGGCATTTCAAGAACCTGGTTGTTATTTTGAGACAGGGTGGTATATTTTCTAGACCAAGTGTTCTTTTTTTAAGACCAGTATTTTTTTGGACCGAAAATAGCAAACCTTTTGTAAACACACTATTTAAGGAGGGGAGTTCGGTTTGAGCTACTATCGAGAGCGGACGTGTGCCTAAACAAACAAAAAAATAAATAATTGAAAAACTGTTTAAAACTCACAAAAATCCGAATTGGATTTAAACCATGAGTGAAAAAGACAATAGCAATAATCCGTTTGGATTATTGGAAGATTATTCTGATTATTCTGATAATCATTATACAAACTTAAGTAATAGCAATTTTGCTAAAAATTCAGACATGTGTGTAAACGTGCAAAGTGAACCAAAAGGTGACCTTGAATTTGTAAAAACAAATAGCAATAATGTTATTGATAATTCTCATAATAAGGCTACTGCTAAAGCTGAATACCTAATAAAGAGACGCAGAGAACAAAGAGAAGAGCAAATCGACACATATCGAGAGGTCGCGGATATTGCTGACAAAGCTGAGAACAAACAGGCATTGTTGGCGTTACTGCAATCACTTACCGCACAAATCACTGAACTAAAGAGCAAATTCTCAAAGAGGAGAATGAACAACTAAAGAAAAATCCAAATAAAAACCAAGAAGTCGAGCCTATTGAAGTTGAAATGGAAGAAAATTTGAATAAAAACAAAGATCACCACACTTCTGTGACAGAAGAAGAACCTATTGAAATTGAAATGGAAGAAAATTACCTACTCCGCTTTTGAAAGAGAAGAGAGCAATAAAACTTCGGAAATTCCTCCAAAAACAATGCCTAAACAAACAAAATCAATACCAAAACGTGGATCGAAAAAAAATAAAGAGAATCCGCCGGTGTTTATTTGCTATAACATTAACCAAAAAGAAACGTCAATTAATTTACAGCAATTATTAAAACACAAAAACTTTGTTTTCAATATTATTAACAAAAACGTAACCCATATAAGCTCAGGCGTTATAAATGACTATAAACAGATTAAGACCTTTCTAATAAATGAGGAAATACATTTTTATACCTTTACTCCCAATGAGGAAAAGCCATATTCAATAGTTATAAAAAAACTGTCAAATGTTTATGAACGCGACGAAATTGTCGCTTATCTTAACGACCTTAATCTTGATATTGAGATTCTCAAAATCTCAAAATTTTAAAGAGACAATTGGATAATCCAACTCGGACATAACTCTAAGCTATCTGATTTCTATAATATTAAGTACATTCTAAATTGTAAAGTAGATTTCGAAAAATTAAAACCAATGGTACCCTCCCAATGTAAGAACTGCCAACGATTTACACACGTTGCAAGTAATTGTTATCTGCCATACCGATGTGTCAAATGTATTGATACTCATGGCCCTGGTGATTGTAAAATACCCCAAAAAGAAAATAACAACAAAGAGCATGTATATACCGATAGTGAAACAGGTCAATTAAATAAAAAAATAGGAATCGCCGTAAGTTGCGTTAACTGTAATAAAGAAGGGCATACAGCCAACTATTTTAGGTCCAAAACGATTAGAAATAATCAAGCGAATGAACGAACGTAGTAATCATAACAACAACAAAGTCCAATTAAATATTAATAAAAGTAATCTTACACCAGGTAAAGTGTCAGCTTCGTATGCTTTAGTTACACGCGGTAATGATACAACGCGTACCTTAAAAACTGTTAACATAAAAACAAAAATATCTTCACCTTTTGATAGCATAAATAGTGAATGTGTTCGGCTATTTGGTAGCAATATGACCGACTGCATGAAAAAAATATCAAGTTTTTCAAAAACCTACAAAGAGCTGCATAATGATGATGAAAAATCAATAGCACTCTTTGGCCTTTTAACAGAGTTAAGACTTAATCATGGTTAGTAAAAAACTGAAGTGCATATTTATAAATGTGAACTCGTTGATTTCAAAGCATAAAAGACATTAGGTTCAGGTTAGGTTCAAGTGGCTGCCGCAGAGGCACACTTAGGCCAGTTTTGAAAGGCCCGTTGTGATACCACCAACACAAGGAAAGTCAGTCCCGGGACCCAGCCAAATGGAAAATCCCTGAGTTGTTGGGATTTTCCACATAGCAGAATCCCGGGACTGACACTCCTAAACCGACACCGTTACTCCTCCTCGAACCCCTTAGATGACTTTATGAAGGCCATCAAGTCCTTTATGTCCAGTTCCGCGATCTGGCTTAGGCTATCCAGGAACGGAACTCCCAAAAAGCGCGTTCTCGCGCCGCTTAAAGCCGGACAGTTGCAGATGAGGTGTTCCACTGTTTCCTCCTCCTCATCATCTTTGCAACTCCTGCAGCATCGTCGGTAGGGCACACTTAGCCTTTCTGCATGCCTACCAATGAGGCAGTGACCGGTTAATACCCCTATCAATATGCAGATTTCCCTCCTAGTTAGGGCATAAATGCGTCTAGACCTTTTAAGATCCCATTTTGGCCAGGTTTGTTTCGATATCCCACACCCTGGAGATTGCAGCCATCTTTCGTTGGCTTGACGGAGTGTGTGCTCCTTCAGCATTAGTTTGCATGTGGCAAACGGCATACCTAAGCGCTCTTTATCCTGAAGAACCTGCTTGGTCGTGCCCTGCCTGGCAAGCTCGTCTGCCTTACAGTTTCCCTCAATGTCCCTATGTCCCGGGACCCATATGAGGTTTACGCGGTTCTGTTGGGCCATCTCCTGAAGAGATCGACGACAGCTGAGCGTCAGTTCAGAGTTGAACGTGTATGAGCCAAGGGATTTGATGGCCGCTTGGCTATCGCTGAAAATAGCGATATCTTCTCCGATAACACGTTTGCTTAACCAGGCCGCGGCGTCTAGGATTGCCGAGACTTCCGCCTGGAAGACGCTACAATGATCAGGTAGTCTGAAGGAGAGCTCAAGGTTCAAATCCCTTGAATAAACCCCTCCTCCAACTCTGCCGTCCAACTTCGAGCCGTCGGTGTATATGGAAGTGCCACCATTTGTTTCGGGACACCAATCCGTCCTCTCCCAGTCTTCTCTGCTGGGAATGTTTATTTTGAAACAGCTATCACCGACTGTAGTGGTCGCACAACGATCTGTGCTTAGAGGGAGAAAGCTGTAAGATTCCAGAATACTGGAGTGTCCAATAGTACCCGCCCCCCAACTGGAGGTTTCTCTTAGGCGCAGAGCTGATGCCGCTGCTGACCGAAACCCTTCCAGATCAAGTGGCAAAATGCCCAAAATGACCTGGAGGGCTTCGTTGGGCGTTGTCCTTAGCGCACCGTTTATACAGATCATATTGGATCTATGGACTTTCCGCAACAGATTCAGGTATGTTGCCTTGCTCAGCGCAGGCCACCATACGACGACTCCATATAGCATGATTGGACGAATGATGGCCGTGTAGATCCAACTGCATACTCTAGGGCTGAGCCCCCATTTTTTGCCAATGGCTCTTTTGCATGTGTAAAGAGCGATGCAAGCTTTCTTCTGGCGCTGAAGAACATTCTCCTTCCAATTCAGTTTCCTGTCCAGAACTATGCCTAGAAACTTGGCCTTATCCGACAAGCCCAGGCGCGTGCCATCTAGTTCTGGTAGGCTTAGTGGCGGTATTTTGTGCCGGTTGGTGAAGAGGACAAGTTCCACTTTCCCCGGGTTGATACTAAGTCCGCAGCGAGAGGACCACGTCGAAACTTCTCGCAGTGCTACTTGCATCAGGTCACACAGAGTTTGTGGGAACTTGCCTCTGAATGCAATAGCTAAATCGTCTGCGTATGCCACTATCTTCCCGCTCCCCCAACTTGTGTCACGTAGCAACGAGTTGACTGTGAGGTTCCATAAAAGCGGGGAAAGAACACCACCCTGGGGGGTTCCCCTTGTGACATAGCGTGATAACTCAACCGTACCAAGTGAAGAAGCTATTTTCCTTCCCCTTAAAAGTTGGCCAATTAAACCAGTTAGAGGTCTATCTACGCCCAGATTAGTTAGAGCGGAGTTGATAGCCTCCGGGCTTATATTGTTGAAAGC
This sequence comes from Campiglossa producta, assembly GCA_964058755.1. Lineage (NCBI taxonomy): Eukaryota > Metazoa > Arthropoda > Insecta > Diptera > Tephritidae > Campiglossa > Campiglossa producta. Next base: position 71,552,309 of record CAXKVI010000002.1, read on the forward strand.
CCCCTCAATGTCTAGGAAGGCCACGAGACACACAGCGATTTCTCAATGACCGATACTAGGCTGTGCAGAGCGGTTTCTGTTGATTTACCCTTGGTGTATGCATGCTGATAGCTAGAAATAAGGTTGCTATCAATAGTCGTTGAGAGGTAGTCGCTTAGTATCCTCTCAAAGGTTTTGAGTACAAAGGACGAGAGACTGATCGGTCTGTAGTCTTTTGGCTCGTAGTGGGATGCCTTCCCAGCCTTAGGGATAAACACTACCGTGGCGCTTCTCCAGGAGCCCGGAATGTGGTTGAGAGCCAGGCAGGCTGTGAAGAGAAATACCAGCCATTTAGCTGATGTCTCCAACGTGTTTATAAGTTGCGCGGGGATAATCCCGTCCGGCCCGGCAGCCTTATACGGTTCAAAGCTTTTAATTGCCCACCTTACTCTTTCCTCAGTGACGGGTATATTTACTGCCAGGTTTGTTGCAGGTGCTAGTGGTGCATCATGCAGATTCCCCGGAAAATGTGTATTCAAGAGCAGCTCAAGGGTTTCCTCTTCCGTGCTGGTCCAGGATCCGTCAGGTTTTCGCAGATAGCTGATGGTTGTTTGACTTTTCGAGAGGACTCGTCTAAGTCTCGCTGTGTCGTCGACCTTTTCGACGCCAGTGCAGAAATTTCTCCACGAGGTTCTCTTCGCCTGTCTCAGAGCTTTTTTGTAGGCCCTTAGTTTAGCTTTATATTCGTGCCAATGAGGCTCACAGCCGAAGCTCTTGGCCTTGTTAAATTGTTTCCGGCATGATATTCGGAGCGAGTCCAAATCGTAGGACCACCAATGTGGCCTGTGTTTACCGCGTGGTTTTGGCACTGGACAAGCCTGTCCTAGAGCATTTGAGAGCGCCGATGTAAATGTAGTAACAAGATCCTCCAGCTCCTCTACTGATGAGGGGGCTTGTGAGGGCAGTACTGGGAGGTCTCTGCCTAATATTTCATTGTGTAACTGCCAATTTGTGTTACGTGGATTGCGCTTCATGATTGGTTGTTCTACAATAAAGTCTAAAACCATTTCTATGTAACGGTGGTCGGAGAATGAATGTTCTTCCAGAACCCGCCATTTTCTGACCCACCCATAAGGGCCTTCACTACAGATAGTGAGGTCTATGACCTCCCTACGGGTCTTAGTGATAAAAGTAGGCTCATTACCCACGTTGCAAATTACCAGGTTGGTTGTTAAGAGGTAATCAAACAGAGACTCGCCCCTGGCATTGATATCGGAACTCCCCCATTGGATATGGTGAGCATTAGCGTCCGCTCCAATAATAAGATTACCCGTGCAGAAATTTGACACCAGGCGTCGTAGGGCATATAGACCGACGCAACCGTCAGGCGGGTGCTGTCGACCGTTAGACTGATAGCGGTAATATCACCATTGGTGTAGTTAGGTAGGAGAAAGGAGTTCAACTCAGACTTGACCAAAATACACGTTCGGACTTTGCTCTCCTCGCTGGCTCGAATGAGCTTGAAGCCCTTAGTCCCCAATCCGCAGATTCTCGAGCTGTTGACCCAGGGTTTTTGGATGAGGACCACATCCACGTCGCCTTTAGAAAGACGACTACTTAAAGCAGCCGAAGCCACTTTAGATTTGTGCAGATTAATCTGAAGCACCACCAACATGAGAGCGCACAGACTTCCCTGCCGTCCCCATGTCGTCGAGGTTTGCCCCATCCCGGAGGTTGCCTATCAACGACGAGTTGTTCCGATTAACTGCCCGATATGGCGTTGCAGGAGTCCAGCTGCTTGTAGCGTTAGATGTTAATCGCTCAGCGTTGGCTGCTACCACCGTGACGTCGAGGACTTCCTCGTCCTGTAGGCTGTCCTCCATCTCCGAGTTGTTCACAGCACTATCGGCAAGGGACGTGGCGGATAACATGCTTTCCGCATCGGAATCCTGCGCTTCCTCTTCTGGTAATTCGTTTTCCGGTTCCCCCGGAGCAGCCGAGAAGGTAGCGCGCTGAGCGTCACCACGATATACGTGGATAACGATCTGGCCTACGCTGTAGTGTACTAGGCCATTGCACCTTTTGAGGGGCTCGATTGACTCTTTATTCATGGTGAACACCACCTGTCTGTCGGGCCCCACCGCATCCCCGACCAGATTAACACTCCAGTCATGCGTTGGGAGAGACGGATTCATTAGCCGTAGCATCCCGAGAATTCTGTCGGGTTCGTCAGGGATGGCCGGAATCCACGCCCTTGCCCTTGGACGAGCTGGAATGTCCTTCCAGTCGACGACCTCTATCTTTGCGCCCTTGTAGACTTCACCCAGTTTAGCAGCTGCTGCCTTATACAGTGCTACGGTTTTTGCATCCTCGCATGCGAGTAATTTGATCTGACCCTGGTGCCAGCCCGCATCCGTTACTCGCGCCGAACTACCCGGAAACTCCGGAGCAACGTTGAGAAGAATGTTGCCGAGTTCATTTCGCACGTAACGCCACCGGTCCTTGGGGATGGCCAGACGGTCATTGCCTCGGTCAAGGACGCCTGTTTAGGCGCGATGCCTAAAATATTAAAAAATGTGCCACCCTAATGTTTACTTTCCAATCACCCACACCAAGCCACCCACCGGCATGTGCATGCATGACTATTCGTGTTTTGTCAGCACACACATACATGCAAGTGGGTGCGCATGTGTGGGTCCACCTCCCCTTAAAACCGGAGGATGGTTTTCGGTTCAACGGTTGTCAACGACTTGACAACCGCCTCTTTTTCTGCCAACTGCCAACGGACACACATCAGCCCCAGGACTTCTTATACGTCACAAATAAGGTAATTAAATTAACTTTGTTGACACTCTTGATGTACAATAAACGGCCATTATACTAAACGAGAATTTCGATCTTTTCTTTCTTCCCACTACAAAATATAAATTCGAGCGCGGTGCCTTATCAAAGAGATCAAAATTGTCCTGACGACAATCAAAGACACCCCTCGAATTTATTCATGGTCCTTCTCACCGTGAATTTTAGAATCAGCACCATTTGTGAAAATACAGTCCATTTATCGACCACTAACTAAGCGAAGGAAATCAGTCCACTGAATTGGGAAAATTTACAGCCAACAACTCAAGCAGCAGTGAAACAAAGCCGTTTGGAATTACTGCCTGCCACAAAACTGTCCAAAAAATACACAGCCGCTTGCTATTAAAGTCAGCCACAACAACACAACACAACTGAACTTAAGCTGATCACCACAACAAAGCAACGTAAGTGATATATTTCTTGCCACTATTTTTTTTTCGGTGTTTTGAAAAAATATTCATTTTGAAAAGTGAGCGAGTTCACCTAAACGTAAGTGCGAAGAAAGTGTTCCCGGTTGAGTGAAATTTAAGTTAAATCATTTGTTGCACAATTTGTTTTGAAATTCAGCTTTGCGACTATCTGGTTTATCCCCCCACCAGTGGTAAGGTTTTCCAGACACAGCGCAAAGTAAGAGGTAACATAACCTCACATTCACAGAGCCTTTCGATTGTTGTTTTTGTTTTGACTTTTCATCACTTTTTTATTGAAACGCGCACAATCAGTGTAATCGAAGACTTTCAGTCCATTTCACGATTTTTTTTTCACTTAATTTCACTAACAATTCACTTTCTCGCTCGTTTAGGTCCACCGCCCACTTTTAACTTAAATTTTTTTGCTAAATTTCCACATAACCTATATATACGTGTGTTGGTGGCGAGTAAGCCAGTATTGTTGTTGCTACATATTTTTTGAGCAAAGGGTCAGACAGTACGGCCAAGTCTGCAACAATAAAGAATTTTTAAATACTGTACAAATAATTATTCTAACGAAGTTATTGAAGCTGTGGTTTTTTAAAGTAAAGTTTTGAATTCCCTGGGGCAAGCTCTGCAATCTCACCCATTCAACCTTCATTTATCTCCCTCTTTTCTTTGTCCGACTAAAACCCACACCAAATAGTAACCATGGACAACTTTATCAGATTAGCTGATAATATCACGGAGTTCGAGTCCGATTATAATGATGCAGATGTTGAGACCCATACTGTCCATACATTAACTCTGCAACAAGAGGAATTGAAAGTCCACTGGAGAAAGGTTAAAGGGGCGTATGATGAGCTAATGAGCTCAAGCAAGTTAGACGCGGCAGGCATTACCTCCGTGAAAAGTAAATACAAAAGTACATATGCAATTTATTTACGTTGCATGTCTAATATGGCTACACGCCAAGAAACACTCACGAAGGTAGTGAAAAGCCCAGCCGAACAGTCTGAACGGGAACACAGTATCCGCCTGCCTCCATGCGATACTGAAGTATTCAAAGGCGATTATCTCTCATGGCCTACGTTTAGGGATATGTTCACGGCCATTTATATTCTGAACAAACGCCTAACACCGGTTGAGAAGCTCTTTCATCTAGTCAATAAGACAAAAGGGGAAGCGAGGGATATAGTGGAAAAAAGTCCACTCACGAATGAGGGATTTGATACAGCGTGGAAAAATTTATGTGAGAGAGAGAGACTAATGGCGGCGATATACCCAACAGGTTATCATAACCTCTAGCGAGATTTTTAGCCGAGCTTCTCTTTCCAACTTGTGGTGTGTTGCTTTTTTTTTTTTGAGTTTTTCCTACAAGTTGGAGGGACCTACAGTTTTTTGCCGACTCCGAACGGCACTTGCAAAGCAAATGAATTTTTTGCTGAGAAGCTTCTCATGGCAGAAATACACCCGGAGAGTTTGCCAAACTACTGCCGAGGGGCGACCCCGTTTAGAAAAATTGTTTTTATAAATAATTATGTGAGAGATACGAAAATAAACGTATCTTAGTAAACACACAATTGCAAATATTATTTAATTTAGAGAAGGTAGAGAGTGAGTGTGGCAGCGCGATAAAAACCCTGCAACGACAAATTAATAATTGCCTGGCGTCCCTAAGAAGTCACAAAATTGACACGTCAAATTGGGACGCAATTATTACCTATTTGTGTTCGACTAAGTTGCCAGAGAGCACGCTTGGTCTATGGGAGCAAAGCATAGACCATAAGGTGGAAATATCCAAATGGGAGGATATGGACAAATTCTTGTCCAATCGTTTCCAGACACTTGAAACAGTGTCTGGGTTTGTGGGGAGTGCCAGTCCGCAAGGCCAAAAACCACAAACGGCGAAAAAAGCGAACGATCCACCTTCAAAAAAGCTTGGTACGTACCAAGCAAAGGTCACAAAATTCATGTGCACCAAATGCAAATCTACTCGCCATAAATTACGAGCATGCACCCGTTTTTTGAGATTAACTCCAGAAGAGCGAGTTAATTTTATAAAAAGCAACCAGGGGTATTTGAACTGCCTCTCCCCAGGACATACCGTGACGAAGTGCCCAAGCTCATACGACTGCAGCAAGTGCCACTCTCGACACAATACGCTCCTACATATAGAATCGCGTCAGAATCAGGAAACAAACAACACCACCCAGCACAATATGGATAATGGTGCTTCCACTTCTGCGCAATCTCAAGGGAGACGGGAGGCGAACGATAAGAACGTAAAATCCTGTCATGTACATTCAAGCGCAGGTGTGCTGCTAGGGACAGCGATAGTAACCATTCATCATAATGGTACAGACTTCCCAGCTAGAGCACTGATAGATTCTGGGTCAGAATGTTCATTTATGACAGAACGTCTGAAGCGCAGAATCAACTTACCGGCAAAGAAAATGAATGCCCGCGTATCGGGTATAACGAATGCCGTGTCGGCCCAAGTCAAGGAGGCATCCAACATCGAACTGCGTTCAACAGTGGACCCTGACTTCAGCCTAACCACATCCGTGTTAATTCTGGCCAAACTAACTGGAAATCTGCCATCCTGCCATGTCGACCCTATGACTATGCAGGACTTTCCAGACTTAGTCTTGGCAGATAAACGATTTTATGTCAACGAGGAAGTTGACATTATACTAGACGGAGATGTATACCCACAAATCATACTATCTGGGCTCAAGAAGAATGTCTTTAATACACTCCTGGCCCAAGAAACAGTATTCGGTTGGATACTCACCGGCCACGTGGAGTCACCGAGTCCAACAACAAATATAGTGTCCTTTTACAGCGAAGTCGCTTTGGACAAAGAACTCACAAAGTTCTGGGAGTTGGAAAATCTGCCCAAACAAAAAAGTCCAAACGCAGATGATAAATACTGCGAAAAGTTGTATAAAGAAACTACGCATAGGAATGAGGATGGGAGATATGTAGTCTCGCTACCATTCAGACAGGAGTACCCAGATAAGCTAAATATAGGTGGGTCTCTTAGGAAGGCGTGTTCGCAATTCTTTAGGAATGAGACACGATTAGCAAAGGACCCAGAATTGGGAAAAGAGTATACCAGGGTCCTGTCTGAATACGAGACATTAGGGCACATGCAAAAAATTACTGCCATGATATCAGCTGAATCGTCTGATAATTATTTTTTGCCCCATCACGCCGTAGTAAAGGCGGAGTCTACCACCACAAAGGTGCGGGTCGTTTTTAACGCCTCAAGCCCAACGGCAAACGGCACAAGTCTTAACGACATTCTCCTGCCAGGACCAGTGCTTCAAGCAGATCTCCCAGTCCTTATATTGCGTTGGAGATTATATCAGTATGTCTTTAACAGTGACATAGAGAAAATGTATAGACAAATTTGGATGAACGAAAATCATTCCAAATTTCAAAGAATTGTCTACCGCACATCTCCACAAGAACCCATAGGTCTTTATGAGTTAAAAACAGTCACGTTTGGGGTGAATTGCGCGCCTTATCTTGCAATACGAACCCTTATGCAACTAGCAGACGACGTCGAGACATTATTCCCAATAGCATCGAATATACTAAGGGAAAACATGTACGTGGATGATGTATTAGCGGGGGGGCATACACTCGCATCGGCCATTCATGCGAGAGATGAAATTCGACAGGTCTTACACTCCGCTGGATTCCCACTTCGGAAATGGACATCGAACTCCGAGGAGATTCTCAACGACATCCCAAGGGCGGATCGGCTGACCGAGGACTTCCTGGCGTTCGAAGACACCAGCACCGTTAAGGCTTTGGGCATTAGATGGAATGCTCATTCTGACCTCTTTTATTTTAAGGCAGGGTCACTGGACGAATGTGAACAGCTCACGAAACGAGCAATACTATCCGCCATCGCCAAGCTTTTCGACCCTTTAGGATGGCTTGCACCAATGGTCATTGTGGCCAAAATACTCATGCAGAATATCTGGTTGGAGGGTACTGGTTGGGATGAGCCAGTCTCGTCCAACACTTTGGAACGATGGGGGAACTTTAAAAGGGACTACAAGGAAATCGATAACATCAGGATACCCCGATGGGTACATTTTTCACCAGAAGACGAGGTCGAAATCCATGGATTCTGTGACGCGTCGGAAAAAGCATACGCTGCAGCCGTCTACATGCGCGTAAAAAGGGATGACCAGATCTCTGTCAACCTTCTCCTTGCCAAAACGAGAGTAGCGCCGGTAAAAACCATTTCGCTGCCGCGTTTGGAACTCTGCGGCGCGGTACTTTTGGCGGAGATAATGGAAACGATTTTCCAAAATATAAAATTAGGGCAGGTCAAACAACATTTATGGACGGATTCCACCATCGTTTTAGCATGGATACGGAAACCACCATGTTCCTGGTCAACATTCGTCGCCCACAGGATAACCAAGATTATCGACTTGGTCGGAAGTAATGATTGGCATCATGTCAACTCGGAATCGAATCCGGCAGATTTAGGAAGCAGAGGAATACCGGCGACGGATTTGGTCAACAATTCTTTGTGGTGGCAGGGACCTTCTTGGTTACAAGAAGACAATTCAGGGTGGCCAGCACAAGAAACCGAGTTTCATACATCCGTGGAGGAAAAGAGAGCGCAAACCTACGCAATATCGAAGCGAAAAGAAATCGAGACTCTAGATCGGTTTTCGGATTTACCTAGGGCTTTGAGGGTACTATCATACATTATGAGATTCTTTCGAAGAACACATCCCACAACAAAAGCTTCCTTTCAAGAAAAGTCGTGCCTAATCTCATCCGATGAGATAAAGACAACGACTCAGATCTTGATTAAACTATATCAGAAGCAATATTATTTTGAGGAGTACGTAAATTTGAAGAAGGGAACAGTCATTGACAGGAAAAGCGAGATATTGCCACTTAACCCGTTCCTTGATAAGGACGATATTATCAGGGCCGGGGGTCGTTTAGGGGCGTCGGAAGACATCGCTTACAACGAGCGTCATCCAATCATACTCCCTTATAATTGTAGGTTGACGCGGCTAGTTGTGCAAATGATACACAAAATCTCCCTCCATGGGGAAAATCAACTAATGCTCCGTCTCATCCGCACCCAATACTGGATTCCGAATGTCAAGAACATGATTAGGGCCATCATCCACAATTGTAAGATTTGCACCATTTACAAGAAACGGGCGCAAACCCAACTTATGGGTACCCTACCCCGCGAGCGGACCACGTTTTCACGCGCTTTTACAAATACCGGGGTCGACTTTGCAGGCCCATTCGATATTAAAAGTTTCCGAGGCAGAGGGTGTCGACTATCAAAAGGCTACGTTTGCCTTTTCGTCTGTTTTACCACCAAAGCGATCCACCTGGAAGCGACCAGTGATCTGAGTACCCCATCCTTTCTAGCAGCCCTTTCGCGTTTTATAGCCAGAAGAGGATGTCCGAAAAACATGTACTCCGACAATGGCACTAACTTTGTCGGAGCCTCACGATCTTTACGATCCGAATTTAAGGCATTTATCTCGGACGCCCGAGATAAAACCATTTCCAAATACAGCCATCAATTAATGACATGGCATTTCATTCCAGCAGGGGCTCCACACATGGGGGGACTCTGGGAGGCAGGAGTTAAGAGCTTCAAAAGCCATTTCAAAAAAATTGCCTCACCTCACAAGTTCACGCATGAAGAGTTCCATACGTTACTCTGTAGGATCGAAGCCTGTCTCAATTCGCGACCATTAAGTCCCGCGTCCAACGACCCTTCCGACTTAGAACCCCTGACCCCGGGGCACTTCCTCACTGGAAGTCATCTTATGGCCCCACCTGAACTCAACGTCAGAGAAAGCTCTGCATCCATGGTTAACAGATGGCAGAAACTCAAGGCCCTTCATCATATCTTCTGCAAGCGATGGAAGGTGGAATATTTGTCCGAACTTCAAAAACGAGTGAAGTGGAAGCAGTCAAAACAGAACATTAAGGTAGGGGATCTCGTTGTCATCAAGGAAGACAACCTATCTCCCAACGAATGGAGGCTCGGTCGAGTTACCAACGTACACCCCGGCGAAGATAACCGAGTACGTGTCGTAGACCTAACGACCGAGAAGGGACAGACCAGAAGACCGTTGGTCAAACTGATCCTGCTCCCGACAGATGGAATGGATGGTGCGAGGCCCGATGCCTCCTCCTAACCATCCACTCGCCCTCCACTTCGTTTAATCCCCACCTGTCCAAACCCATCTCCCAAAATTCCTCACTCACTCGTTAACCCCAACGAGGACACCAGAAAACCTAACGCAGATGGGCGAACCCTATCTGCCACAGAAGAAGAAATGCGCTCTATAACGAGGCCAGAGAAATCCTAACGCAGACAGGCGAACCAATCTGCCACCGAATCTTAAAATAGATCTGCGACAACGCAGATACCCCCTCACATAAACACCCAGGCCCCAAAGGTGTTAACAAGAGGTAACGTGGGCGTATAAGGTCGAAACTGATTCGACAATTGATCTGTATATATTGGTCAATCTTGGAATCAATTTTCCTCGCATCTGCCGTTGATTCAAATAGGGATCGACTACCCGTTTACACTGATACATTTTTTAAACCACAATGTCAAGTTGAATGTTGAGTTGATCAAAAGTCGGTTGGCGACCAACTTTGTTGCATGCAATTTTGCAAGCAACTTTCAAAATCAACGTGAAATTGAATGAATAAAAATCGAGCAATGTAAACGGGATTATAGACCAAGGCTGCACAAGAAAAATAAGCAAAAATTTTCTTTTTGAAAGTAACGTTATCAAAAAATTTTCGCTTTGGCTCATCATGAGGTTTGTTTATTGGGCTGCTCTAGCTTACGCCAGATTGAGATATTTCACAAAATTGTGTTTAACGAACAATCTTCTTGCTCTAGGTTGCTCTATCCTTTGTTTCATGAGTACGCTCAAAACAAAACTAGAGGAATCCAGATCACAAATTTCTGCTCTAGTTTTTTTTTATGTAGTAAGTTAGAGCAGAGAAGCAATTGTCAGTCAGGAAAAAATAAATTTTTGAAAACTTCAAAAAAAATTAGCGTGCAGGAAAATCAATGTTTTTGTAAACGTGTATTTGAATTAAATTTGAAGATTTAAACAAAAAAAAACCAATTATAAAGAAATTATCGAGATTCAAGTGTTTCATGGCATTTCTGCTCCGAGTTGCTCTAAATTGCTCTATTTCTATGATGACAGCTGCCCTGCTCTGCTCTGCACTTTTTTGGTCAGTAAACAAACCTATGAAATAAGGAAGGTGACAGCAAATGAACAGCTGTTTAAATTTTTTTTCTACTTTTTTCTGATTTTGAATAAATTTGTTCACAAACCCTCGCAGTTTGACAAACATTTAGCAGCCCAAAAGGTATTAGTTTCCTTTAGGGGACAACTCCTAATAAATTAGCAAAAGTATGGGAGATACCTCAAAAGACGCGTTTTGGCCTCAGGATCACGAATCCGAAAGCGCTTTTCTAATAATTTGCTTCTCTGAAGAGATATGATACACAAATGATAGTACTTGGCTTTGAGTACACAAGAGCCTTCATTAAAAAATATGATTTGTTTATTACGGAAATCCACACTCACGCACCCATGCCTATGGTTGGGAATCTGAGAAAGCTGTAGAATTAGCACGAGAACAGGTAGCAAAGTTAATTGGGGCTGAACCAAAAGAGATAATTTTTACTTCAGGAGCTACTGAATGCAATAATATTGCCGTTAAAGGAGTAGCGAGATTTTATGCGAGCAAGAAAAAGCATGTTGTTATCACACAAACCGAGCACAAATGTGTGCTAGATTCATGTCGCGCTTTGGAAAACGAAGGCTTCAGAGTCACTTATTTGCCCGTGCAAGCTAATGGTATAGTTGATATGAAATTATTAGAGGATGCTCTAACCCCAGACACATCATTAGTATCTATAATGGCTGTAAACAATGAAATTGGTGTTAAACAACCAGTCGCAGATATTGGGGCACTTTGCCGTTCACGCAAAATATTCTTTCATACAGACGCAGCACAGGCAGTCGGTAAGATACCACTTGATGTCAATGCAATGAATATTGATTTAATGTCAATATCTGGACACTATTGGGGCACTATATGTGCGACGCAGACCACGTGTACGTCTTGAACCCATACAAAGTGGTGGTGGACAAGAGCGTGGTCTACGGAGTGGTACTGTACCTGCGCCATTAGTTGTTGGTTTTGGTGCTGCATGTGATCTGGCACTCCTCGAAATGGCTGAGGATAAGAAATGGATTGATTTTCTATCGAAACGTTTATATGATCGCATCACCTCAAAGCTATCGCATGTCATACGCAATGGTGATTTGGAGCAGACATATAGTGGTTGTTTAAACTTATCAGTGGCCTATGTTGAGGGTGAATCATTGTTGATGGCTTTAAAAGATGTAGCACTGTCAAGTGGTTCAGCATGTACTTCTGCATCTCTGGAGCCATCGTATGTGCTGCGTGCAATTGGCACTGATGAGGATTTGGCACATAGTTCAATAAGACTTGGTATTGGTCGCTTCACCACCATTGAAGAGGTTGATTATATAGCCGATAAATGCATCAAGCATGTCGAACGTTTACGTGAAATGTCACCATTATGGGAGATGGTTCAAGAAGGTATCGACTTGAAAAATATTCAATGGTCGCAACATTAAATTTCTTTAAAAGTAAAAAAAGGTACCGTTTTGTATTGTATATGTACCTATTAACGTATGTATTTATGTATTGAATGCAAGTTTAATAGCAGCAAAGGATATCATAAGTTTTTTTCGTGATGCCTGTATAAAGACTTGCAATTAAATTTTTTGAATTACCTTTATAATTTGTACTTGTACATAAGTGCCTAAATTTGTTATTTTTGTTAAGTAAGGCAGCATTGCATCTAATACAAGCGGATCCAGCGGTGTAGTAGCTTGCGCATCCAAATAAAGATGTCTGCCATCCACTTGCTCTGCTTTTATGTTAAAACGTATCTGCTTTTTGCGGAATTCTTCAGCAGAGGTTGCCGGTTGTGCATTGCTAGAGTTGAATCTTTGGTAGTAGCAAACAATGTGCGACGAAGCACCCACCGCCGTTGCACCTTGATTGGTTGTGAAAAAAAGTCGGTGCCAAAGCATTTTTTCGGTAGCCTTCCAAATATCTGTAACATCTCGCTAAGTGTGATGCACCTTGTAAGAACTAAAATTAATTTTCTGCTAAATTTCACTTGATTAACTGCAAAACCGTAATCACACACACGTAATTGCACCAGACTATTTACCACATTCAATCTGAAATCAAAAGGAGAATATTAGGGCACATAAATTTACAATAAAATCACTTACCTGTTGCCAAGAATTATGCTGCTCCCATGTGTTGCGTGCGGCCGGAAATGAATGAAATGTTCGATTTTTCTCTACACCCGTAAAGAAAAATCGAACAATGGAATTGTTTTTTTGTGTTCCCGACAATTCCATTTCATTCACTGACAAATTAGGCAGGGTTGTAAAAATCATGCCAATTAGTGATGCATAATTTTCGGATATTGCATTAGTGATGTAATACTGACATAACTATCGGGTACCGAAAAACCCGATGTACCAAAAATCGGTACCGCATACCGAATCAGAAATAGGGAGCAGCAATTTAATTTTTCACACTCGTTAGGCCAAAATGAGCGAGTTAAACGATATGGGTATAATTAAGCTTTTTTGAAATAAGTTTTTTTTTTAAATAAGTTTTTTGAAATAATCAATAAAATTAATATTAAAAAAAAAAAAAAAAAAAAACCGGTTTATTTTAAAATACATTACTTATTTGGTTTTTTTTTCTCGGGGGGGCAGGACTGTTTTTGCCCACAAAACAACAAAAATAAAACCGCCACTCAACCACTCTCTACCAGCATCGAGTACCGAAAACGCGTTCTTATGCGCAGCACTAGCAAAAAGGCTTGCCTCTGCGCAGCACTAGTGTCACTAGCGCCGGCTAGCGGACAATTGATCGACATAAACAAAACAAAAAAAAAGGAAATGAAACACACAGGGTGCCTCAGATGTTTTTAGTTATGTAAGGCGGCAACCAGTCGGCAGCAACGCGTTGCCGGGCTTAATTGCCACAAGGGAAGGCAGCAACGTGTCGCCGGACGCAATTGCCACAAGACACGGGAAAACATTCAGATAACGTTACACTTAGGCCCAAATATTAGGAAATAGCAGGTTCCGCCTGGAAATACTTGAAGATACGTCATTTCAAGTTCCCCTTTTGTCACTTCGGCTACTCGCCACTTTCCTCCCACGTATGTATATGGGCAACCGTATACATTATTCAAACCAATTTTTTTTCTCTTCTCTTTTTTCGGTCTTCGGCAGCATGACTCGCCATGCTTCCCTACGCCAACGCGCCGCTCGTATGGCCGCCCGGTATCCGAAACCGTGTCCTCTATGTGGTGAAAACCACCCCCTTCGGGCGTGTGATGTTTATCACGGAATGGCACCCCTGCAACGTCTGAAGGAAGTTATCCGGGCGGGATATTGCGACAACTGCCTGTCAATGGTGCATCGGGCTAGGGAATGCACCAGCGACGCCAGGTGCCGACGATGTGGTGACAAACACCACACCACTCTCCACCTCCAGACTGATGACCAGCCGGTGGCCTATAAGAGTTGGGCCCAACAAGTGGAAGAAGCCGAGAGGGAAGAAGCGTGGCCAGCCGAGCAAGCAACCCAGAACAAGGAAGAAGACAGCCGAGAAGAGGTTCTGTCTATCCAGGCCTCTGAGACGGGGCTGACCCAGGAGGACGGCGAAGTAATCGAGCCGGTTCAAGCGGTGTCGGACCTACGGCGATTCCGACCCCTTCTAGCGCACGAACGACGATACCAACCTCAACGCGACAACAAGCTTTCATCTCGCCGCGCTCATCGCAACAGTCGTAAGCGAAGACTGGCCCCCCAGCCGCGCCAGCTTCGTAATCCCAGTCTACACAACGCCGAAACCCGTAGACTGGCCACACAGCCGCGCCAGCTACGAAATTATGATCCAATTCGCCAAAACGAGCGTAGACTGGCCTCTCAGCCGCGCCAGCTACGACAACATCATGACAGCCGCCGAGACGAGCGTAGACTGGCCACTCAGCCGCGCCAGCTACACACCATTAGTGATGTAAGCCGCCCAGACGGCAGACTGGCCCTTCAGCCGCGCCAGCTGCCAACCCGAGGTTTCCGCGACGGAGGCAACGGAGTTCTCGCCAGGATGGGTCCACCGTTGCGCCCCATGACCACCCTTGCGCCAACTGCGGTGGTAAAACTGGAAGCGGGTGGCGGATTTTGCTACGTCCGAGCACTAATTGATGCGTGCTCACCCCGCTCCGCGATCGACCGCAGCTTGGCGGAAGAGTTAGGGCTGCAGTTCACCCATTCTGGCGGCGAGCAAGGTTGCTTCCTCCGAATCCGAGGGAAGCATGGCAACAACACGTCCGTCACAGCACACGCGGTGTGTATTAGCAATTTAAATCGCATCAGTCCGGCAACCCAAGTCGACGCCAAAATCGCGGCTCCATATGAGCACGTGCGTTTGGCCGACCCACAATTTTTTATGTCGGCGCCGGTGAAACTGATCCTCGGCGGCGACGTCTACGCCGACATTATGACCCCGAACACGTTGCCATCTTCGTTCGGGTCACTCATAGCCCACAGCACTATTTTTGGTTTTGTGCTATCGGGCGCTACTAATATGTAAGTTAGGTTTAAATTTAGGTGTAAGTTTAATTTTTTAATAAAAAAAAAAAAAAAATTTTTTTTTTCTTTTTTCTCACTTTATGGCTTCATGGCAAGAAATATACCACTTTATTTTTTTCAAGTTTCTTCCCTCTCTTTAACAGCTAGGTACGACACGGCCAAACAACCAGTGGTAACAGAACCCAACTCGAGGAGGTGGCTCGAAGGAGGCAAGCGGGCACAGTGCTATCCAGCACACTACTAGTCTTAAGAACCTAGCCTAAGAGACGGCGTGATGGAAATCCCGGGGCTGGTCAGAATGTTGCGTGTCGCAAGGGGGCCGGCATGTTTAGGCGCGATGCCTAAAATATTAAAAAATGTGCCACCCTAATGTTTACTTTCCAATCACCCACACCAAGCCACCCACCGGCATGTGCATGCATGACTATTCGTGTTTTGTCAGCACACACATACATGCAAGTGGGTGCGCATGTGTGGGTCCACCTCCCCTTAAAACCGGAGGATGGTTTTCGGTTCAACGGTTGTCAACGACTTGACAACCGCCTCTTTTTCTGCCAACTGCCAACGGACACACATCAGCCCCAGGACTTCTTATACGTCACAAATAAGGTAATTAAATTAACTTTGTTGACACTCTTGATGTACAATAAACGGCCATTATACTAAACGAGAATTTCGATCTTTTCTTTCTTCCCACTACAAAATATAAATTCGAGCGCGGTGCCTTATCAAAGAGATCAAAATTGTCCTGACGACAATCAAAGACACCCCTCGAATTTATTCAACGCCTATAAGGATCCTGTCCTTGGTTACCTCAGCAAAGCTTAGTTTGCCCGCTCCAGAGGTATTCTGATGCCGCTTGGGAGGGGGATTTAACTCCAGGTCCGATCTCTGGCGCTTGAAAGGGTTAACTTTTAACCTCTTTGGCATGTAAGATTTTTGGAAATCCGGTATCACAGCTTTCGCTAGCTCTACCGATTTACTGGAATTCGGCGACAGCGACTCCTACGGTACCCCTTCATACCTCTTCAGGATCTTTGCAGCCAATCTTTTCTCGTGGTATGTGAAGCGGCGGGGAGATGTCTCCCGGGAGTGCGGACCCGTAGTTGCCATCGCGGTCGCTCCCCTTGCCGAAATCTCAGTTGCAGCTTCCTTCCCCTTCGAAACTCCGAGGCCAGGTCGTGAGACCGCTGCCACAGACGTAAAGATACTGGTTTTCATATCAGAGGTTGATGGGAGTTTAGCATCCGCCGTTGTCCGCTTAGCTGCGTTGGCAACCGCACTGGTGCTAGCTCCCATCAAGTCAATCTTACTCGTTAGAGGGTTGGTTGACCGACTCGTAGTTGCCATCGCTGTCGATCCCCCCCTTGATTGTGGAACGGAGGTTGTCCTCCGGCGTTGTTGTTGCTTTCTCGCCTGCTCCTCCATAGCTCTCCTTTGCTGAGGAGTGAAATTTGGCGTTGTTTGCTTTTTGGGTTTTTCGTTTTTATTTGCGTTATTTGAGTTCATCATGTTCGTACGACCCATCGCCGGACAAGGCTAGCTTAGGGTCAAGGGAAGAGTAGGGGAAAATGTGTCGTCCGCCACGGCAGAGCCCCGTACCGCGGTAAGGCCATGCTTACTCTCTGAGGCGACCCGGTATCAGAGAGGCTCCGTTCAAATACAGCCACGATTTGCCTCCCGGCTGCAAACGTCCAATGGGCACGTGGTCGCATAACACCCTGGATTGGGAGGGGGAAGATCTTTGTCGTCGCGCCAGAGAGGCTAGGCTGCTCTCGTGATGAAGTGCCGTACGGAGCTATGATCACAAGGGCAGCGTAGCCCTGTGGCTATCGACTTAAGCCCTCGTACCGCGGCAAGGTATCCACCCTTCACGAGGGAACATAAAATACATTTCTTTAACCTCTTCTTAAATAAACATAAGCCAGACGTAGTCCTAATAGCTGAGCATCGGCTCAACCCTAGACACAGAATTAACTTCAAAGGTTATAAATTTATCACACAGGTAAATAATGCCACACATGTAGGAAACAGAAGATCCACATATAGCACTGCAACTGCAATCTGCATAAGGGAACAATATAAATATGAAGTGATCAAAATTCCAGATACTGTCCATTTGGAGAAAGTAGCATTAAAAATTTTTTGCACAAACGGTGATGAGATCTCATTTGTATCTTTATATAATCGCCCATCAGACTTACTACATACAAGTGACCTCAATAGAGTGTTAGAGTCTCTTAATACTAGCAAAATAATAATAGGTGGGGATCTCAATGCCCGCCACCCCAACTGGGGGGACACCCTCACAAATAACAACGGTAGAATATTGAACAATTGGCTCCAGAAATGCCCCGTTTTAAGCTTAATGCCCACAAAACATCCCACTAGAGTAACTAAGCAGACGGCTTCCTACTTAGATATCTTTTTAGTGACACCATTTGCTGGGATAAGCTTTGATGAAGAAAACGGATACGTGAATTGCTTGAAAACACATGAATTTGAATCCGATCATAGTGCTGTCGAATTGATCCTAGAATCAGAGCCTAATGTACTCGATTGCCAGCCAACCGAATATTTCAATTATGATAAAACTGATTTTAAACTTTTCAATAATGTTCTTTTATCCAATCTCAGTACGAACTACCTACCATCTAATTGCAATGTAGCACGAAAAGAGATTGACGATTGTGTTGTTAATCTCAGTAAAGCAGTTGACTCAGCTCTTAACTCAGGAGCGATACCAAAAGTTAAGGTACGCAACCGTGGTCTAATAAACCTGCCGATAGAAATAATTGATCTAATATCCGAAAAGAAGCGTTTGCGCCGCACTTTCTCAAGATGTGTAGATCCTCGGCGTAAAAACACTCTGGCAGCTATAATTCGAAACCTTACTAAAATAATAGAAGAACGTATTCGTTTGCATGAAGATAAGTATTGGTCAAACTACTTTGCCAAAATACGTATGAACAACAAAACATACAGCAAAATTAAAGGACTGTGTGGATTAAAAAAAACATCTGAAATCCCAGACTTGACAATTAATCGAGAAAATATCGATATTGACCTTCCCTTTGTAGACCCAACAAGCAACAATAGTAGTAGCGATATTGTCTTGACCGACACATTCTACAAAGTAAATGCCCTAGCGTACGCTTTTGAGCAAGTACACATCGGAGAGGAAAACTTTTCAGTCCACATTAAAAATAATTTGGCAGAAGTAATTCAGTCGAATGAGCCTATAGTAAATTTCTCAAACAATTTAACAGCAGATGGTGAGCTTAATACGACCGATTCTGAACAACAATATGAACTTGTAAGCGCTGAGAAAATTGGTGCCGTCTTACGATCAAAGAATAATAAAAAGAGTTGTGGGGATGACGGTATCTCGAATTTCTTGCTTAAGAGAACAACTAGCGATTTCTGGAGATTCTTAGCTATTCTTTTCAACCACTCGCTAAATATATGATATTTTCCCACGCAATGGAAAACGGCAAAGTAACCTGAATCACCGTCAAGCAACTATACTAGTCAGCCTAGATTTAGAAAAAGCATTCGATACTGCATGGGTAGAAGGCATTATATTTAAAATGTATAGAATATTTAACTTTGAAAAAAATTTGTGCAAAATTCTGCATAGCTACTTAAAAGATCGAACATTTTATGTAAGTGAATCTCTTCATAATTCTAGTATAAGGAATATTGCAGCAGGCGTGCCCCAAGGTTCATTATTGGGGCCGATATTGTACAACATATTTTTAGCGGATTTCCCTGATCCGCCAGTTGGTACCGTAATGTGCAACTCTGATATAAAAGTTATCATATACGCTGACGATATCCTTGTATTGGGATCTCACCCACGCATAGCTAAAGCTAACGAAGCCATCAACTTATACATGTTAGCACTAAATAGATATTTTCAAAAATGGAAATTAAAAGTAAATCTCGCTAAAAGCGAAACGGCTTTTATTAAAGGAGTTAAAAAAAATTTGCTTCCAAACGCGCGTAAGTTTGAGCCCCAAATTAAAATGAATGATATAAACATAAGCAGCAAGGAACAAATTAAATATTTAGGCATAATATTGGACAGTAAATTTACCTTTGTAAGACACATATATTTTATTTTGGCGAAAGCAAAAAAAATGTTGTTCAGCTATTCTAACTTAATTAAAAGGCAGAGTGGTCTCTCTAACTGCATTAAATTGAATATTTATAAACAAATAATTAGGCCAATAGTTTCTTATGCTCATCCTATACGGTTCAACATTTCCTCGAGCCAAATGGAACGACTTAGAAGATTTGAGCGATATATTTTACGACTCTGTAGCGGACTCAACCGCCAGCCTTATAGAACAGGTGCTTTTCGGAAGATAGTTTCCAATAAAGTTCTTTACAAAAAATGCAAAATATCACGAATTGATTCCTTCCTAATCAAAACTTCATATCGATTTGTTGAAAGAATGACATACATGCAAAATGAATTGATTAATATATACCTATCAAAACAAACAGAAATATCTTTGCCCATAACAGAAAGATACTTATCTCCAATATATTTAAAAATATTAAAAAATAATTTAATGCATCATAAAAATAATAAAGCAATATACTATCATAGGCGATACAAATCATACAATTTTAGCGATGATAATTTAGTTTATAATACCGAGCAATTTATAGTAGAGTAGCTTGTAGTTGCTTAACATAGGTTTCTTAAAACATATATTATATAGTTATATATCAGCATATCTCCTTTTTAGCCCTTTTTGGGAGAATATTAATAAGTTTTAAAAATAGATCTTGCAAAACGCAAATGTAAAAAATAATATTAACTGACTTCTCATATGTATATACGAAATATAAGAGTAAATTTTAAACTCCTAGATAAATACAAAACTATGTTAGGATAACATCAAATAGATTATTTAACATAAGTTTGTAAACTTGTATATTTAATGTGATTTTGGGCAATAAATGAAATGGAGTGAAATGAAATGAACTATTTAAGGAGAAAAAATAAACAATATTAGCACTTGTTTGCACGAAATATCATTTGCATTTTCATTTTATTCACTTTCGCGCATTTATCGTTTTTAACAGTGTTTTCAGGCACGCGAGAATCGCTGTTACATGAACTACATTACCGACAATGTGCGCCTAATTGTATGCAACTTTTCAAAGACATGCTATTGTGTGGACTGTAGATTAGAGTGGTTCACAAATATGGACTTTTTGGAAATTCTAAAACGCTTCCTCTAAACATTGTTCCTTGTGACCAAGGTCTGAAACCGATTAAAAAACGTTCCGGTTTCGGTTTCGGTTTTGCAACGAGTTTCGGTTTCGGTTCCGGTTTCGTTCTTCAACATTTATTTCGGTTTCGGTTCCGGTTTCGGCTGATTGGAATTCAATGAAACTTTAAATTTAAGATATCGATTATTCCGATTACTCAACCGATTTCAAATTTATCGGTCGATATCTAAGTTATCCAGTCCTTTTCTACCTTTTGGCGATCAAAATCAACTGTATAAAACACCCCAGCGGTACAATTGAACATGTGTCATCGATAAAAATCTTTTTATTGTTGTTGTCCAAATTGACACAACAATATCAGTTGCAGTCTTCGGATATGCCGCAAACCCTTTCGATGTAATTAGACTGTTTGTTGATTTGCTAAAATCTTACCTTATAACAGTTATAGAAACAGTAACAAAAAAGTGAAAGCTTGTTAAATTGCAATTTTAAGAGAAATTAAATAAGTCCCAACAAATATGAAATAACTCCCAATGCTGGAAAATGAATCTCATTATGAAATAAGTCCCAATTTGTATGGAAAATATTTGGGACTTATTTAATAATTTTTTTGGAACTAATTTCATTTGGGAGATATTTCGTGGTACCGCTTCGAAATAGTCTGAATTTTCATGCGGCCATGATGAAATTTCTCCAATATAATAATCAAATTTTATTAACGCATGGATGAAATTTCAGCAAAACAAATTCCTACAATTAACTACTTTTTTATAAGAAAAATATTAGACTGGAAGCTAAATGAAATTTATAAATAGTCAAAAACATTAATATGAGTGGTGCTTTCTGAGACAAGCCTGAACATTTCTTTTTCGGATCTCGTAAATTTTTTTCGATGGCTCCATTCAACTATAGTCAAATTTCCTCTTTCAGAATTTTGATACTGTGAGGTGGGTTTTGTCGAGGCTGAGGTGAGCTCAGTCATTCCAGAGTCGAGTAGAGGTCCCACGAACCTCTACCAAATAAACGATAAAACGATTTAGTTATTGTACTGACTTAGAACACGGCAGACACACACCCACGGTACGGCTCTGGCCTGTATACCGATAGCTTTGATCGACTAGAGGGGAGAGTAGAGCGGCAAGAGGAGGAATTGCCGGCGCGGTAGCGTAAGAGCTGGCAGAGGTGAGGCGTAAGTCCGACGGGTACTATCCCTTCTTACCAACAAGCGGAGCGCTTACGGGGCACAGTCTCAAGACGGTTGCGGCGGTGTGGCTACGGGCGTAATCGATGGTAGCGGATTATTCGGCGGCGTAAATATACGGGTACGGCGATGCTCCGGCGGTCGTAACTGGCGGTCGGGCTGGCGATCTCCACGGTAGCGGATTGTTGCCCTATCTGGCGTATACCTATAAGAGTATCTGGTTAGTGATGGTCGGCTATTAACCTGGTTGTGGGGGAGGCGGGGATTCCATACTCCCCTCAGAGAGCTTCGGACTAGAGTCCTAGCGGTCCTGAGTGGCGTGCTGGCATCCCCCTTTGCTGGCACCTTAATCAGGGAGCGGGGGAATGTGGCAATCCTCGGCTTCCCTGTATAATGTGGCCATGCGCAAATAATTGATTGTGGGGGGGATTCCTTACTCCCCTCAGAGTGCTTCGGACTGGAGTCCTAGCGTTTCTGAGTGGCGTATTTGAGTGCCCTTGCATTTGACTCGGCACATCAATCAGGGGCGGGGGAGCGTACTCCACGGCCACCCGGTATGAAGTGTCCGCGCCTAATACCATATTCTATATAATACCTTATATTGTTATTTATCAGGCCTGGATTTCCCTTCGGTTGGTTAGGACTAGTCCTGAACCAATCCCGAGGGGAAATACCCGTACCTACCCATCCTTCGGGATTTGTGGAGATAGAACCCTCCACCAATCCCGATGGAGTTTCGAAAAGAGGGTTTGCCCTTGGCGGAGAAGGGAGTTCCATAAGCCAGGATGGCTTTTGGGGATTCTCCCACTTGCCGCGGGCCCCTTTGATACCCTCTGTAGGGAAGGGAGTTGTTAACTCCAGCTTACCTATAAGAGTATGATTTTTGGTGGCGTAATTCGCCTAACATACTGATAAGGATATAAAGCGATGCAGAATTCTAATTGTAAGTAGGTCACAGTTAATGCGACGAATGAAAAATGTCAGGCATATTATTGGCATGTACTTTTATATACCTGACATGCGGGTATGTGTGGTTGTTCGCTGCTGGCTTTGGTATGCTATGTGCGGGTGGTTGTTCGCTGTGCGTGGTGATCGCGAGGCCCATGCTGTGTGCAGAAGGGAAAGGAGGAGTTATACTTATGAAGATTATTGTGACGTGGCATTTTGTTACGTTACAGTCCCCCTCCCACTTCAGGAAAAGAAAAAAAGGAAAAAAAAGAAAAGCAACTTACTTCGGTATTCAGGAGTTTGTGGTCGTGTGGCCTGCACTACCTTGGACAAGGTCCCGGTATAATTTACCACCTTGGCGGTGGCTCGGCCGTCGTAAGTGTGTGTTTGTGTGGTCGGGTGTATTTATTTAAAAAAAAATTGTTCTTCTCTCTTTTTTTCCAATTTTCGTTAGGTATAATGTTTGTATACATATATTTCTATGCTATGAATTTATGTCTGGTAAATGCAGTTTGATTTTAAGTTTAATTCTTATTAATTTTAATACTTTAAGTTATTAACAATACTAATTGTTGTTGTTTTTTTTTTTTTTTTTGACAATAATTGTGAGGATTTGTATACAATTCCAAAAATAGGCTTAGTATAAGATTTTTTTTTTTTTTTTTTTTTGTATAGTTTGTATCAAAAAATTAATTTCAAAATAAGAATATAATTTCAAACAAGAATATCAAAAATTCTACTTTTCGTAATTTCAATTAAGTATGTTTTCTTACGACTACATTGTTCTCATGTGGACCAAATCAATTGCTTAACTTTAGCAACCGCTTGTGACCTGCAATCTTCACAAAAGCGTGGTCTGCGTCCATCTGTGTGCAGTAAATATTGTTTTTTTCCATATCGGAAGTGCCATCGCTTTGTACCAGTTTTGGGTCGTTTTATTTGGCCGATTTTCTCGAAAATTCGGTTGGCCTGTTCTTCTCCGTTCTCTCTCTTGGCCCCAGCCTCTTTTGTGTGGTTGCTTTCAATTTCATGTTCGCTCCTGTTGATTTCATCGGTTGGTGGTTGTACCGGTGCCGGATTGACTGGGCATTCGCTTATGCTTAGCAGCGGATGCATGTTTGGTGACAAGTCGGGGTAAAGTGGTGGACCGTGAAAAATTTGTATTCTTTGTATGATGGCTTTATTCCGTGGCCATGACCTTGCTTCGAACGGCGGACGCCATTCTTTGACCCTTTGTGGTGAATCTGGCGGTGCTGGTTGACGCATTTCGGTTGTGGTATTGTCGTTGTCGTTATTCTGCAATGATAAGAATGAACATAGATATTTGTGGTGTTAGTTCGTGTCGGTCTGATGTGGGCGTCCGTCGTCGTAGGGTTCAGGTCTTTTAGGTGCATGTGCGATTTTCGTTGATTGGGCTGCTCGGGATGTTTTAGCAAAACGGTGTTGGATGATATGTATTTTTCCACTAAATAGGGGCCGGAGAATTTCGGAACTAATTTTTGAGCGAATTCGTTTACTGCGGACGAGAGTGGATGCTCTCGTTTCATTACCTTTTCTCCGACTTTTGGCTTCCAAGGCCTACGGCGTAGGTTGTAGTATTTTTTCTGTGTTTCAGCTGCTTTAGCCAAATTCTTCTTGATTTTTTCCCAAAGTTCGGTTATGATTCGGGAGGCTGTAGGGGATTCTTCGGGTACTGCACCTTCAGAGCGCATTTGCTGTGTTGCCACAATGATTCGCCCAAAATTTATTTCTGCTGGCGGTGATCGCGTCGCTTCATGGTGCGCTGTATTCATGGCGAAAGAAATTTGAGGGATTTCCTTGTCCCAGTTGCGGTGATCGGTTTTTGTGCGCTGTGCTATCATGGTCTTAATTACCCTGTTTGCTCTTTCAGTCGGATTTTCGTGGGGTGCATATGTTGCTGTAAATTTGTGCGTTATTCGATGTTCATTGAGAAACGAGGTCAGTGATTTTCCCACGAATTGTATACCATTGTCGCTGAGAAAGACCTTTGGGCACCCAAACCGGTATATTACTCGTTCCTGTAGAGCCTTAATAACGCTTGCAGCGGTTGCTTGTCGTACGGGTATTAGTTCTACCCACTTGGAAAATTTGTCGACCAGGACCAGTAGACAAGTATTCCCTTGCTTGGATCGAGGCATGGGTCCTACGAAGTCTGCCGTAACGATTTCCCATGGCTTTGAGCATTGCATCGTGGCCATCAATCCTGCCGGGCGGCGTTGTTCGACTTTGTATTCGGCGCAGCGGTGACATTACTTCACGTATTTGAGAACGTCGCGGTACATTCCTGGCCAGTAGTAATTTTGTTGCGCGCGTTTTAGGGTTTTCTTGACTCCAAGATGCCCTGCGGTGGCGGGGGAGTGTATCCGCCACTGTATTTAATGCTCCTTTCTCTGATACGGCGTTAAGTTTGGCGATTGTGGTGTTCTCGGGTGCCGTGGCCGGCAGCAATAAGCGTCCGTCCAATGTAATGGTGAGTTCCCGCTCCCTGAGGTAATCCATGCCTAAAATCATTTGTTCTGCCAGGTAAGGAAGGCTGGTCACCCGCATGCGAGTTCTTTTGTCGTTGCAGAGTATGATTACCTGATAGGTATATGAGCTGACGACACATGTCCTGTCGGCGAGCTGTACGTTGCGGACGCTGGGCGTGCACGGAATTTTCTTTGTCTCGAGATGATCCCTTACCGTGTCGTCTACGTAGGTAAGCGTGGCGCCAGTGTCTACTAAGGCTACAACGTTTAACCCTTCGATCGTGAGCTCAACGTAGTGGCGACCATCAACTTTTCCACCCGGTGCTTGTGCGGTATCGGTCGCTGACGGTGATAGCCTCCCGTTCTGGGCTCTCGAAAGCAGTCCGGCCTTTGCTGTGTTACATCGACAATCTCTGGACAGAACGTTGTCCTGGCCACATCTAGAGCAAAATAACCTGTACGCTCTTCTACATTGGTAGCGCAGGTGTCCCCGCTCCTTACATCTCCAGCAGCATTCCCCTCGGCTATATGGTTCGGTTAGTGGTGATAAATAATGTGCTGGTTGCCTGCTTTGCCTGGTGGCCTCTATTTGTAGCAGCTCAAATTCGTCGGTGAGTTCCATCAGCTCTTCGATGGTGTTGAATTCGCCGTTCGGCCGCTGTACGGAATTCCGCCCAAGAATGTATCTCAGCTTTGCCTACACGGAACCATTGCAAAGCCTTCCCACGCAAAGCCTCTGGCAGCGTCGGGAGTAATTTATCTAAAGGGATTTTGTAACATTCCGCCAGCTCCTCAATCCTCTCCAAAAATTCATACAGCGACTCTCCCCCCGTAAAGTGGATGTCCCACCGGCGGACGGTGTTCATTACTTCGGTGTCGCTCGTGGTTTCTCTTTGGTCGACAGTACTCCCTTGTTGACTATTTCAGTGAGGGGTGCTGTCGCACCGGGCCTCTCTCTGCTGCTTTCTGATGGAGTACTGGCGCGGATAGTGGGGTTCGCGTCGGGTGGCGTTTTGACCTGACTGTTCTCTTCTGCCTTAATTTCATCTTCTACCTCTTTTAAAAGGTTCTCGGTTGATTTTCGGCTTCGCTTTGCCTTTACATTAGCACTGAGCGCCTGACGTAGGTCAGCGACAGTGGAGCCGTTGACGAATATCCTGTGGTTTCTACATTCTTCGACCAGTCTCTCTTTTTTCAGTGAGTATATCCAATTCAAGCTGTCGACATTCAATAGGTTGGTGTCGTTATCTAATTGTTGTTGCTGCGTGTTCTGTTGACCCTCCCCAACCGTGTTGGTGGTTGTAGTTGAATTTCCACGATCGCCGGTGGAGATGGGTCCCTGCTCGGGTGCCATTTGTGAGGTGGGTTTTGTCGAGGCTGAGGTGAGCTCAGTCATTCCAGAGTCGAGTAGAGGTCCCACGAACCTCTACCAAATAATAACACGATTTAGTTATTGTACTGATTTAGAACACGGCAGACACACACCCACGGCACGGCTCTGGCCTGTATCGGATAGCTTTGATCGACTAGAGGGGAGAGTAGAGCGGCAAGAGGAGGAATTGCCGGCGCGGTAGCGTAAGAGCTGGCAGAGGTGAGGCGTAAGTCCAACGGTGTACGGTACGAGTTCGGTCTTGTTTTCCCAGACGGGTACTATCCCTTCTTACCAACAACCGGAGCGCTTACGGGGCACAGTCTCAAGACGGTTGCGGCGGTGTGGCTACGGACGTAATCGATGGTAGCGGATTATTCGGTGGCGTAAATATACGGGTACGGCGATGCTCCGGCGGTCGTAACTGGCGGTCGTGCTGGCGATCTCCACGGTAGCGGATTGTTGCCCTATCTGGCGTATACCTATAAGAGTATCTGGTTAGTGATGGTCGGCTATTAACCTGGTTGTAAATAATTGATTGTGGGGGGGGATTCCTTACTCCCCTCAGAGTGCTTCGGACTGGAGCCCTAGCGTTTCTGAGTGGCGTATTTGGGTCCCCTTGCATTTGACTCGGCACATCAATCAGGGGCGGGGGAGCGTACTCCACGGCCACCCGGTATGAAGTGTCCGCGCCTAATACCATATTCTATATAATACCTTATATTGTTATTTATCAGGCCTGGCTTTCCCTTCGGGGTTGGTTAGGACTAGTCCTGAACCAATCCCGAGGGGAAATACCCGTACCTATCCATCCTTCGGGATTTGTGGAGAGAGAACCCTCCACCAATCCCGATGGAGTTTCGAAAGGAGGGTTTGCCCTTGGCGGAGAAGGGAGTTCCATAAGCCAGGATGGCTTTTGGGGATTCTCCCTGCTTGCCGCGGGCCCCTTTGATACCCTCTGTAGGGAAGGGAGTTGTTAACTCCAGCTTACCTATAAGAGTTTGATTTTTTGTGGCGTAATTCGTCTAACATACTGATAAGGATATAAAGCGATGCAGAATTCTAATTGTAAATAGGTCACAGTTAATGCGACGAATGAAAAACGTCAGGCATATTATTGGCATGTACTTTTATATACCTGACATGCGGGTATGTGTGGTTTTTCGCTGCTGGCTTTGGTATGCTATGTGCGGGTGGTTGTTCGATGTGCGTGGTGATCGCGAGGCCCATGTTGTGTGCAGAAGGGAAAGGAGGAGTTATACTTATGAAGATTATTGTAACGTGGCATTTTGTTACGTTACAATACTTATGTCAAAACTTGTCTTTTTTAACCTTGCTCGACAATCGTCCATGAAAATTTTTCAGGGTAACTTTTTATAAAAGAAAATACCCATAACACTAAAGAAGTAAGATACCAAAAAAACATCAAAACCGTTTGGAACCGGTTCCGGCTTTTGGAACGGTTTCGGTTTCGTTCTTTTTCAAGATCAGAATAACGGTTACGGTTTTGAAAAATTAATCGTTTTTAATCGGTTACGGTTTCGGTTCCGGTTTCACTCCTTGCTTGTGACAGAGAACATAGAAAATGTTCTCTGCTTGTGACAAAAAAAGAAGCTACTATTTTTACCACGCTTTTATTAGGTTCACTTGTATGTTTGTCTGTTTGTATGTATGTAAACTCTCGTTCGGTCTAAGCCGCAGTGGCCCAAAAGCCGTAAAATGTCCCTACAATATGGGTATCAAACGAAAGGGGAAGACCCCAGGTTTCATTTGGACCTCGATATATTTCGATAAATTTATCGATAACTGAGTTATCGGTCAATATATGATTGCCCAAAAACCTAAAAAATTCCTTACAATATGGGTATCAAACGAAAGGGGAAGACCCAGGTTTCATTTGGACCTCGATATATTTCGATAAATTGATCGATAACTGAGTTATCGGTCAAAATGTGGTTGCCCGAAAACCTTAAAATTTCCCTACAATATGGGTATCAAATGAAAGGTGAAGGCCCCAGGTTTCATTTGGACATCGACATATTTCGATAAATTTATCGATAACTGAGTTATCGGTCAAAATGTGGTTGCCCGAAAACCTTAAAATTTCCCTACAATATGGGTATCAAACGAAAGGTGAAGGCCCCAGGTCTCATTTGGACATCGACATAATTCGATAAATTTATCGATAACTGAGTTATCGGTCAAAATGTGGTTGCCCGAAAACTCTAAAATTTCCCTACAAAATGTGGTTGCCCGAAAACCTTAAAATTTCCCTACAATATGGGTATCAAACGAAAGGTGAAGGCCCCAGGTCTCATTTGGACATCGACATAATTCGATAAATTTATCGATAACTGAGTTATCGGTCAAAATGTGGTTGCCCGAAAACTCTAAAATTTCCCTACAATATGGGTATCAAATGAAAGGTGAAGGCCCCAGGTTTCATTTGGACATCGACATATTTCGATAAATTTATCGATAACTGAGTTATCGGTCAAAATGTGGTTGCCCGAAAACCTTAAAATTTCCCTACAATATGGGTATCAAACGAAAGGTGAAGGCCCCAGGTCTCATTTGGACATCGACATAATTCGATTAATTTATCGATAACTGAGTTATCGGTCAATATATGATTGCCCAAAAACCTAAAAAATTCCTTACAATATGGGTATCAAACGAAAGGGGAAGACCCCAGGTTTCATTTGGACCTCGATATATTTCGATAAATTTATCGATAACTGAGTTATCGGTTAAAATATGATTGCCCAAAAACCTTAAAATTTCCCTACAATATGGGTACCAAACGAAAGGGGAAGGTCCCAGGTTTCATTTGGACATCGATATATTTTGATAAATTTATCGATAACTGAGTTTTCGTCAAAATATGAGGCCCAAATAACTTAAAATTCCCTACAATATGAGTATCAAACGAAAGGGACATTTGAATAAAAAGTAAAAAATAAATATAGTTTAAAAAAACTAAAACTCACGCTTTTAGAGTGTAATGAACTAAAAAGTTGAAAATAATTTTAAAACCCCTACACAGTAGTCTTGTGGAAAAAGCGTGGCCCGCTTTGTGCCATAATTTTGGTATATCGAGCCCAAGACGCTTTTCCCACATAATGCTAGTTTTTTTAATACGCTTTCATTAGCTTTTCATATGTACATTCATATTTATCGATAACTGAGTTATCGGTCAAAATAAGATTGTACAATAATATTGAAAATTGCCTACAATGTGGGTATCAAACGAAAGTGGAGGCCCAAAGGTTTCGTTTTCACTGCGGTATACTTCGATATATTTATCGATTACTTCATAACTAGGGCTGCCAGACGTCCCGGTTTTCCGGGACATGTCCCGGTTTTAGGCCATTTGTCCCGGTGTCCCGGTCCAACCCTAAAATGTCCCGGTTTTTAAATCTAATTGATTGTAAGGAGCCATGAAATCTACCAACTATTTGGTTTGCTTATAATGCGCCGCTCCAACTAGTCTGAATAAAAGTACCAATTACCGACTTCAATTGTAAAACTCTAGCATCGCTCGATAGTAGCACATTGTATAGTATACATATATCGATTATCGATGTAAAGTGTTCTTCCTAATTAGCTACAGCTGTTTTTGTTTTGCGCTAAGTATTTGGTTCTTCGAGTTGAGTGTTTCTGATTTCATTGTAAGTTTTCTCACAAAATTTATAAAATAGATATGTTTATAATACATTAAACCACTTGGAATGTTCTTTTATGAAACGTGGGAGAAGTGAACATGAATCGTTGTGCACAGTTTGCGATTGTTTTATTGCCATTGGTAACGGTGGTCGCTCAGATATTGTTGATCATATCGGCAGTTCCAAGCACAAATCAAGGTTATGCGAGGCGTCTACTTCAAAAGAAATTTCTTCGT
Organism: Campiglossa producta; assembly: GCA_964058755.1. NCBI lineage: Eukaryota > Metazoa > Arthropoda > Insecta > Diptera > Tephritidae > Campiglossa > Campiglossa producta. The sequence continues at coordinate 71,582,495 of CAXKVI010000002.1, forward strand.
TTTTGGAAAACCAAATACAGCAAAGAGGCATCTGATCTCCGCCGCTGAGCTAACAAATGCCTTTAAGATTATTAATCACTATCAGTACTTCAGCTCAATAGATGTCACTACAAAACTAAATGCGCTCATGTATCCTGATTCGGAAATAGCAGCAAAGTAATCAGTTTGCAGGACCAAAGCAACAGCTTTAATCAAAAATGTTTTGGCTCCGCATTCAGTAGCAAACTTTGTAGATATTTTAATAAAAAATGTACCTTTTTATGGAATTTCAACGGACACCAGCAACCACAAAGCCGAAAAAATGTTTCCATTGCTTGTTCACTTTTTCTTGAATTTCCAAAGTGTCCCGGTTTTGCCCCAGGGGGACCTGGCAGCCCTATTCATAACACATTTAACTAAAAAGTAAAAAATAAATATGGGTTAAAAAGCGAAAACACACGCTTTTAAAGAATATAGCACTAAAAAGGTAAAAATAAATTAAATAAAAAACGAAGATTATGGAACAAAGCGGACCACGCTTTTTCCACAAGACTACTGTGTAGGGGTTTTAAAATTATTTTCAACTTTTTAGTTCATTACACTCTAAAAGCGTGAGTTTTAGTTTTTTTAAACTATATTTATTTTATTACTGATTGCTTAGAGGTCACGCTTGCAACTTTAAATTTATTTTAATATGTTTAAGTACAGCAAAAATTTGGTTTTTTTTCACTTATTATTCTGTTTTCATTGGCGAATAGCCAAATTGGATGGGTGACATAGGTTTAACGCCTGAAAATATGTTTTGAAATTGAAATCGGTGCAACTAAAACGCTTATACCGACCCCATTGCGAATTTGTTTTTGGTTGGACTTCGTCTCTTAATGGTTTATGACATCCGATGTAAGTTTTTTCTAAATTAAAGATGGTGGATTCAATATGGCGGTGAATTTTTTAAAAAACTGACTGGATTGTTTTGAAAAAAAAAGCACCGCTATATATTATCCACCACTTCGAATTTTCAAAAAGTGACTTTAGATTAGAGGTGGGTGCGTCATGATTTTTGCAACACGACACGTTCACGAAACAGATTTTCGAAAAAAACCTCTAACACGCACGGGGGGAAATTACTAGACACGAAACGCACTAAACACGCACGACAAAAATAAGACGGTATTTTTTGGCTTTTTTTATATTTGTAAATGTACTTTGTACATGGTATGTACTTATACATCTAAAGCTTATAAGGTATGTATCGACGACTGGGTAGTACGTCGCCCTCTTTCAAAATATTTTTCAAAAACTCCCTATTTCAAAATTTGTTTAAATAAAACTCTTTTGGAATTTTTTCAGCAACGCTCTATCTAAGAATTTGATTCAAAAACAACCTATCAAGGATATCTTTGAAAAATATTTTGAAACGGAGCCGTCGATATATGTTTACACATATTTCTTATGTACATAGATACATATAATTGTGAAATAAGAAAAAAATTAAAAAGAACAACTGTAACTTTGCACTCAATCAAGTGCACTTAGTACATGCAATACCCATATCTACCTTACAATTAAACTAAAGTTTGGGGCATAGTCTATCAGTACAAGTGTGAACTTTTCTATTGACAACACACATCAAGATGAATTAAGAAAATTATAACGAATTATAATCGCCATATTGAATCCACCATTTCGAATTTTGAAAGTATGACATCGGATTCTTAATAAGTGATCATATAAACCTACTCGAATGTTCATATGGGTGCTGATTACGAATCTGATATCACCTTTTAAAAATTCAAAATGGTGGATTCAATAAAATCCGACTACTTTAAAAAAAATGCACCGCTATATTGGAATCATCAGTTTGAATTTGTAAAAAGTGATATCGGATTCGTTATCAAAGATGACTTGATCCGAAACTTAGCGCTCTAAACGTGTCATTTTTACCACGCTTTTATTAGGTTCACTTTTATGTTTGCTTATTTGTTTGTTTGTTTGCTTGCTTGTATGTATGTGACTCTCGTTCGGTCTAAGCCCCAGTGGCCAAAAAACCGTAAATGTCCCTAAAATATGGGTATCAAACGAAAGGGGAAGGCCCCAGGTTTCATTTGGACCTCGATATATTTCGATAAATTGATCGATAACTGAGTTATCGGTCAAAATGTGGTTGCCCGAAAACCTTAAAATTTCCCTACAATATGGGTATCAAATGAAAGGTGAAGGCCCCAGGTTTCATTTGGACATCGACATATTTCGATAAATTTATCGATAACTGAGTTATCGGTCAAAATGTGGTTGCCCGAAAACCTTAAAATTTCCCTACAATATGGGTATCAAACGAAAGGTGAAGGCCCCAGGTCTCATTTGGACATCGACATAATTCGATAAATTTATCGATAACTGAGTTATCGGTCAAAATGTGGTTGCCCGAAAACTCTAAAATTTCCCTACAATATGGGTATCAAATGAAAGGTGAAGGCCCCAGGTTTCATTTGGACATCGACATATTTCGATAAATTTATCGATAACTGAGTTATCGGTCAAAATGTGGTTGCCCGAAAACCTTAAAATTTCCCTACAATATGGGTATCAAACGAAAGGTGAAGGCCCCAGGTCTCATTTGGACATCGACATAATTCGATTAATTTATCGATAACTGAGTTATCGGTCAATATATGATTGCCCAAAAACCTAAAAAATTCCTTACAATATGGGTATCAAACGAAAGGGGAAGACCCCAGGTTTCATTTGGACATCGATATATTTCGATAAATTTATCGATAACTGAGTTATCGGTCAATATATGATTGCCCAAAAACCTAAAAAATTCCTTACAATATGGGTATCAAACGAAAGGGGAAGACCCCAGGTTTCATTTGGACCTCGATATATTTCGATAAATTTATCGATAACTGAGTTATCGGTTAAAATATGATTGCCCAAAAACCTTAAAATTTCCCTACAATATGGGTACCAAACGAAAGGGGAAGGTCCCAGGTTTCATTTGGACATCGATATATTTTGATAAATTTATCGATAACTGAGTTTTCGTCAAAATATGAGGCCCAAATAACTTAAAATTCCCTACAATATGAGTATCAAACGAAAGGGACATTTGAATAAAAAGTAAAAAATAAATATAGTTTAAAAAAACTAAAACTCACGCTTTTAGAGTGTAATGAACTAAAAAGTTGAAAATAATTTTAAAACCCCTACACAGTAGTCTTGTGGAAAAAGCGTGGCCCGCTTTGTGCCATAATTTTGGTATATCGAGCCCAAGACGCTTTTCCCACATAATGCTAGTTTTTTTAATACGCTTTCATTAGCTTTTCATATGTACATTCATATTTATCGATAACTGAGTTATCGGTCAAAATAAGATTGTACAATAATATTGAAAATTGCCTACAATGTGGGTATCAAACGAAAGTGGAGGCCCAAAGGTTTCGTTTGCACTGCGGTATACTTCGATATATTTATCGATTACTTCATAACTAGGGCTGCCAGACGTCCCGGTTTTCCGGGACATGTCCCGGTTTTAGGCCATTTGTCCCGGTGTCCCGGTCCAACCCTAAAATGTCCCGGTTTTTAAATCTAATTGATTGTAAGGAGCCATGAAATCTACCAACTATTTGGTTTGCTTATAATGCGCCGCTCCAACTAGTCTGAATAAAAGTACCAACTACCGACTTCAATTGTAAAACTCTAGCATCGCTCGATAGTAGCACATTGTATAGTATACATATATCGATTATCGATGTAAAGTGTTCTTCCTAATTAGCTACAGCTGTTTTTGTTTTGCGCTAAGTATTTGGTTCTTCGAGTTGAGTGTTTCTGATTTCATTGTAAGTTTTCTCACAAAATTTATAAAATAGATATGTTTATAATACATTAAACCACTTGGAATGTTCTTTTATGAAACGTGGGAGAAGTGAACATGAATCGTTGTGCACAGTTTGCGATTGTTTTATTGCCATTGGTAACGGTGGTCGCTCAGATATTGTTGATCATATCGGCAGTTCCAAGCACAAATCAAGGTTATGCGAGGCGTCTACTTCAAAAGAAATTTCTTCGTTTTTGGAAAACCAAATACAGCAAAGAGGCATCTGATCTCCGCCGCTGAGCTAACAAATGCCTTTAAGATTATTAATCACTATCAGTACTTCAGCTCAATAGATGTCACTACAAAACTAAATGCGCTCATGTATCCTGATTCGGAAATAGCAGCAAAGTAATCAGTTTGCAGGACCAAAGCAACAGCTTTAATCAAAAATGTTTTGGCTCCGCATTCAGTAGCAAACTTTGTAGATATTTTAATAAAAAATGTACCTTTTTATGGAATTTCAACGGACACCAGCAACCACAAAGCCGAAAAAATGTTTCCATTGCTTGTTCATTTTTCTTGAATTTCCAAAGTGTCCCGGTTTTGCCCCAGGGGGACCTGGCAGCCCTATTCATAACACATTTAACTAAAAAGTAAAAAATAAATATGGGTTAAAAAGCGAAAACACACGCTTTTAAAGAATATAGCACTAAAAAGGTAAAAATAAATTAAATAAAAAACGAAGATTATGGAACAAAGCGGACCACGCTTTTTCCACAAGACTACTGTGTAGGGGTTTTAAAATTATTTTCAACTTTTTAGTTCATTACACTCTAAAAGCGTGAGTTTTAGTTTTTTTAAACTATATTTATTTTATTACTGATTGCTTAGAGGTCACGCTTGCAACTTTAAATTTATTTTAATATGTTTAAGTACAGCAAAAATTTGGTTTTTTTTCACTTATTATTCTGTTTTCATTGGCGAATAGCCAAATTGGATGGGTGACATAGGTTTAACGCCTGAAAATATGTTTTGAAATTGAAATCGGTGCAACTAAAACGCTTATACCGACCCCATTGCGAATTTGTTTTTGGTTGGACTTCGTCTCTTAATGGTTTATGACATCCGATGTAAGTTTTTTCTAAATTAAAGATGGTGGATTCAATATGGCGGTGAATTTTTTAAAAAACTGACTGGATTGTTTTGAAATAAAAGCACCGCTATATATTATCCACCACCTCGAATTTTCAAAAAGTGACTTTAGATTAGAGGTGGGTGCGTCATGATTTTTGCAACACGACACGTTCACGAAACAGATTTTCGAAAAAAACGCTCTAACACGCACGGGGGAAAATTACTAGACACGAAACGCACTAAACACGCACGACAAAAATAAGACGGTATTTTTTGGCTTTTTTTATATTTGTAAATGTACTTTGTACATGGTATGTACTTATAGACCAAGATCCCAGAGCCTAAAAGCGTCACTTATTTTATAATGGATGAAACCAATACCGATCGATAGTCCTCCCCGAATCTAGAAAGAATGTGAAAATTTTAAAGCTGTACCTAGGACAAGGGCCTAGGAATCGGGGGTCAAAGTCGCCAAAAAATTACCCTAACTTCACTTATTTTATAATGGATGATTTTCACATATTTGACGTAGATTATCACCCCGCGTCAGTATCAAGTGTTGTTAGACCCGTACCAGTGACAAGGCTCCAGCCAGACACCCCCAGTTCGCGGATTTTCCTATGGAAATTTATTCTGTTTTACTAATTTCACGCATTTGGGACACTTTGGCTTCTTTTAACTACCCAATATTTTCCCATTTTTTGTAGAACACTACCCTCAAGTAGTATCAGGAATTCTTAGACTTCGTCCCATGGAAAAAACTTCAGCCAGACACCTAAAAACTCGGGAAATTTCACTAATTTTTACTGCGCTTTCACATGTTTAAGCGGATTTGACCAACTTTGGCCTCTTTTAAATAACAGATCTTTACACATGTGTCGTAAAATGCTACCCTTAAGTAGAATCAAGCATTTCTAGACATCATCCCATGGAAAAAACTTCAGCCAGACACCTGAAAGTTCGGGAACTTTTATTTTCCTATTAATTTGATTTCTCTTGTTTGTCCCACTTTTACTAATTTTAAATGATAGATCTTTTCACATGTGTCGTAGGACACTACCCTTAAGTAGTTTCAGTAATTTTTAGACCTCGTCTCATGGCAAAAACTTCAGCCAGACACCTCAAAACTCGGGAAATTTCACTAATTTTTACTGCGCTTTCACATGTTTAAGTGGATTTGACAAACTTTGACTACTTTTAAATAGCAGATCTTCACACATGTGTCGTAAAATGCTATCCTTAAGTAGAATCAAGCATTTCCAGACATCATCCCATGGCAAAAACTTCAGCCAGACACCTAAAAGTTCGGGAACTTTTATTTTCCTATTAATTTGCTTTCTCTTGTTTGTCCCACTTTTACAACTTCTAAACGACGGATCTTTTCAGATGTTTCGTAGGACACTACCCTTAAGAAGTTTCAGTCATTTCTATACTTCGCCCCATGGCAAAAACTTCAGCCAGACACCTCAAAGCTCGGGATTTTCACTAATTTTTACAGAGATTTCACTTGTTTCAGCAGGTTTCTCCAACTTTGTCCACGTTTAAACGGCGGATCTTTACACACGTGTCGTATAACACTACCCTTAAACAGTATCAGGCATTTCCGGACTTCATTCCATGAAAAAAACTTAAGCCAAACAACCCAAAGCACGGGGACTTTTCATCATTTTTAGTGTGCTTTCACATGGTCAAATGGGTTTACTCAACTTTGGCTGCTTTTAAATGGCGGATCGTTACAAATGTATGGTATAACACTACTATTAACTAATATTAGGCATTTTTAGACTTCGCTCCATGACAAAAACTTCAGCCAGACACCTCAAAGCTGAGGAAATTTCATAATTCTTGCTGCGAATTCACATGTTTAACTGCGTTGCTCTAACTTTGGCTGCTTTTAAAGGGCAGATAATTTCACATGTGTCATAGAAGACCACCCTTAAGTGGTATCACGTACTTTTTGACTTCGCCCCATGTCAAAAACTTCAGCCAGACACCTCAAAACTGAGAAATTTTTATAATTCTTACTGCACTTTCACATGTTTAAGCGAGTTTGCCCAACTTTGGCTGTTTTTGAAAGGCAGATCTTTGCACATGTGTCGTGGAACACTATCTCCAAGTAGTATCAGGCATTTTTATACTTCATCCCATGGAAAAAACTTCAGCCAGACACCTCAAGCCTGAGGAATTTTCATAGTTCTTACTGCTTTTTCACATCTTTAATCGGGTTGGTCCAACTTCGGCTGCTCTTAGAGAGCGGATCTTTTCACATGTGTCATAGAAGACCACCCTTAAGTGGTATCAGTTACTTTTAGATTTCGCCTCATGTCAAACACTTCAGCCAGACACCTCAAAACTGAGGAATTTTTATAATTTTTACTGCACTTTCACATGTTTAACCGAGTTTGTCCAACTTTGGCTATTTTTGAAAGGCAGATCTTTACACATGTGTCGTGGAACACTATCTCCAAGTAGCATCAGGTATTTTTAGACTTCATCCCATGGAAAAAACTGCAGCCAGACACCTCAAGGCTGTCGAATTTTCATAGTTCTTACTGCTTGTTCACATGTTTAATCGGGTTGGTCCAACTTCGGCTGCTTTTAAAGAGCAGATCTTTTCACATGTGTCATAGAAGACCCCCTTAAAGAAGTATCGGGTATTTTTATACTTCGCCCCATGTCAAAAACTACAGTCAGACACCTCAAAACTGAGGAATTTTCATAATTCTTACTGCGATTTCACAGGTTTAAGCGAGTTGGTCCAACTTTTGCTGTTCGTAAAGGGCATATCTACACACATGTGTCATAGAAGACCACCTTAGAGAAGCATCGGGTATTTGTATACTTCGCCCCATGTCAAAAACTACAGCCAGCCTCAAAACTGAGGAATTTTCATAATTCTTACTGCGATTTCACAGGTTTAAGCAAGTTGGTCCAACTTTTGCTGTTCGTAAAGGGCATATCTACACACATGTGTCATAGAAGACCACCTTAAAGCAGCATCGGGCATTTGTATACTTCGCCCCATGTCAAAAACTACAGCCAGCCTCAAAACTGAGGAATTTTCATAATTCTTACTGCGATTTCACAGGTTTAAGCGAGTTCCCTGCAGCGAAACCTCAAACTAATCAGAAAAATACTAGTATACAGCTATAATTTTCTGGCTGAACCCATACTAGTCAGGAAATATCCATTCCATACTAGTATACAACTAGATTTTTCTGGATAAAATTATACCAGTTGAAAAAAAACAAAATTCATTCGTTTCGTTTTCTCTTATAATTCATAGATACTTTTTCGTGATAGGGTAAATACAAATAGCCGCTGCTTTCTTAAGAATAAACATGAAAGTAAAGTCAAATGATAAAATAAAGGGTAAGCCAGGAAAATTCTGGTTGAAATCATACTAGTCCAGGTTAAAAGCCTTTTTGACTAGTATATTCCATACTGGTCCTTTTTGGACTAGTTAATTTTTTGGAAATTATACTAGTCCAGGATGAACTAGTATGGAACTGGTATCTTACAACTAGCATGAAACTGGTATTTCCTGACTAGTAAATAACAGGTATATTCTGGTCGAATCTGACAATTGACATCTTGTAGGACATCAACACGTAAAAAATACCAGTTGCTTATATGGAAAAAAGACAGAACACCGGGCCCAACTAGTCAGTGTTTTGTCTTTGTTCCATAAAAGCCCGGTGCACCAACTAGTTGTAAAGTAGTTTTCAACTAGTTGCTTTCGCTGCAGGGTAGCGACATAAGAATGACATTGTCTGAAATGCAACAAATTCCACATCTGAACACTTTGTATGGGCTGAACTGTTCTAATTTGCTTGATCATGTCCTATGGAGAGATCAATTGCGAAAAAAAACTCGAGCTTTGAGGTGTTTGGATGTAGTTTTTGTCATGGGAAGATCTCCAAAAATGCCTGATACCACTTAAGAGTTGCGTTCTACGACACATGTGTAAATATTCGCCTTTTAAAAATAGTCAAAGTTGGACAAACCTGCTTAAACAATCGAAAGCACAGTAAGAATTATGAAAACTACCCAGATTTAAGGTGTCTGGTTAAAGTATTTGTCATAAGGCGAAGTCTAAAAGTACCTGGTTGGACCAACTCGCTTAAACCTGTGAAATCGCAATAAGAATTATGAAAATTCCTCAGTTTTGAGGTGTCTGACTGTAGTTTTTGACATGGGGCGAAGTGTAAAAATAACCGATCCTTCTTTAAGGGGGTCTTCTATGACACATGTGAAAAGATCTGCTCTTTAAAAGCAGCCGAAGTTGGACGAACTCGCTTAAACCTTTGAAATCGCAGTAAGAATTATGAAAATTCCTCAGTTTTGAGGTGTCTGGCTGAAGTTTTTGACATGGGGCGAAGTCAAAAAGTACCTGATACCACTTAAGGGTGGTCTTCTATGACACATGTGAAATTATCTGCCCTTTAAAAGCAGCCAAAGTTAGACCAACGCAGTTAAACATGTGAATTCGCAGCAAGAATTATGAAATTTCCTCAGCTTTGAGGTGTCTGGCTGAAGTTTTTGTCATGGGGCGAAGTCTTAAAATGCCTAATATTAGTTCATAGTAGTGTTATACGATACATTTGTAGCGATCCGCCATTTAAAAGCAGCCAAAGTTGGGTAAACCCATTTGACCATGTGAAAGCACAGTAAAAATGATGAAAAGTTCCCGTGCTTTGGGTTGTTTGGTTTAAGTTTTTTTCATGGAATGAAGTCCGGAAATGCCTGATACTGTTTAAGGGTAGTGTTATACGACACGTGTGTAAAGATCCGCCGTTTAAACGTGGACAAAGTTGGAGAAACCTGCTGAAACAAGTGAAATCTCTGTAAAAATTAGTGAAAATCCCGAGCTTTGAGGTGTCTGGCTGAAGTTTTTGCCATGGGGCGAAGTATAGAAATGACTGAAACTTCTTAAGGGTAGTGTCCTACGAAACATCTGAAAAGATCCGTCGTTTAGAAGTTGTAAAAGTGGGACAAACAAGAGAAAGCAAATTAATAGGAAAATAAAAGTTCCCGAACTTTTAGGTGTCTGGCTGAAGTTTTTGCCATGGGATGATGTCTGGAAATGCTTGATTCTACTTAAGGATAGCATTTTACGACACATGTGTGAAGATCTGCTATTTAAAAGTAGTCAAAGTTTGTCAAATCCACTTAAACATGTGAAAGAGCAGTAAAAATTAGTGAAATTTCCCGAGTTTTGAGGTGTCTGGCTGAAGTTTTTGCCATGGGACGAGGTCTAAAAATTACTGAAACTACTTAAGGGTAGTGTCCTACGACACATGTGAAAAGATCTATCATTTAAAATTAGTAAAAGTGGGACAAACAAGAGAAAGCTAATTAATAGGAAAATAAAAGTTCTCGAACTTTCAGGTGTCTGGCTGAAGTTTTTTCCATGGGATCATGTCTGGAAATGCTTCATTCTACTTAAGGGTAGCATTTTACGACACATGTGTAAAGATCTGTTATTTAAAAGAGGCCAAAGTTGGTCAAATCCGCCTAAACATGTGAAAGCGCAGTAAAAATTAGTGAAATTTCCCGAGTTTTGAGGTGTCTGGCTGAAGTTTTTGCCATGGGACGAAGTCTAAAAATTCCTGATACTACTTTAGGGTAGTGTTCTACAAAAAATGGGAAAATATTGGGTAGTTAAAATGAGCCAAAGTGGCCCAAATGCGTGAAATTGGTAAAACAGAAAAAATTTCTATAGGAAAATCCGCGAACTGGGGGTGTCTGGCTGGAGCCTTGTCACTGGTACGGGTCTAAAAACACTTGATACTGACGCGGGGTGATAATCTACGTCAAATATGTGAAAATCATCCATTATAAAATAAGTGAAGTTAGGGTCATTTTTTGGCGACTTTGACCCCGGATTCCTAGACCCTTGTCATAGGTACAGCTTTAAAATTTTCACATTCTTTCTAGATTCGGGGAGGACTATCGATCGGTATTGGTTTCATCCATTATAAAATAAGTGACGCTTTTAGGCTCTGGGATCTCGCTCTATTATGCATCTAAAGCTTATAAGGTATGTATCGACGACTGGGTAGCACGTCGCCCTCTTTCAAAATATTTTTCAAAAACTCCCTATTTCAAAATTTGTTTAAATAAAACTCTTTTGGAATTTTTTCAGCAACGCTCTATCTAAGAATTTGATTCAAAAACAACCTATCAAGGATATCTTTGAAAAATATTTTGAAACGGAGCCGTCGATATATGTTTACACATATTTCTTATGTACATAGATACATATAATTGTGAAATAAGAAACAAATTAAAAAGAACAACTGTAACTTTGCACTCAATCAAGTGCACTTAGTACATGCAATACCCATATCTACCTTACAATTAAACTAAAGTTTGGGGCATAGTCTATCAGTACACGTGTGAACTTTTCTATTGACAACACACATCAAGATGAATTAAGAAAATTATAACGAATTATAATCGCCATATTGAATCCACCATTTCGAATTTTGAAAGTATGACATCGGATTCTTAATAAGTGATCATATAAACCTACTCGAATGTTCATATGGGTGCTGATTACGAATCTGATATCACCTTTTAAAAATTCAAAATGGTGGATTCAATAAAATCCGACTACTTTAAAAAAAATGCACCGCTATATTGGAATCATCAGTTTGAATTTGTAAAAAGTGATATCGGATTCGTTATCAAAGATGACTTGATTCGAAACTTAGCGCTCTAAACGTGTCATTTTTACCACGCTTTTATTAGGTTCACTTTTATGTTTGCTTATTTGTTTGTTTGTTTGCTTGCTTGTATGTATGTGACTCTCGTTCGGTCTAAGCCCCAGTGGCCAAAAAACCGTAAATGTCCCTAAAATATGGGTATCAAACGAAAGGGGAAGGCCCCAGGTTTCATTTGGACATCGATATATTTCGATAAACTAATCGATAACTGAGTTATCGGTCAAAATATGGTTCCCGAAAACCTTAAAATTTCCTTACAATATGGGTATCAAACGAAAGGGGAAGGCCCCAGTAGTGGAATTCAGTACGCTATTTTATTTATTTATTTAATACAGTCTACAGGAGTCCTTACAGACTAATTACTAGTTTAAAGCAATGAATATGTTTAATTTAAAGATATAAATACTAGCATTGAAATCTATTAAATGTGCATACTTATTACAAAGACGTATACATCGCGAAATCGGTTCATTATAACCATAATTAGTCCTATGTGACGTTTCAATAAGTAATCGATTATTCCTTAATTCACGTGAGATGGTATTAAAATTTATTAAACTGAGAAGTTCATCACAGTCAATGCAACGATTCACTAAATTATAAGCAAACATTAGTGAAAAATAAATTCTGCGATCTTCCAAGGATTGCAAGCCAAGAAGTTTCCGCCTGCTGTCGTACGACGGCATATCGCAAGGCCAGTTTAATTTAAATAATGCAATCCTGGTAAAGCTTCTTTGAACTCGTTCAACTTTGCTAATGTGAGATGGATAGTATGGGCTCCACACAACACAACAATAGTCCAGATGACTCCTTACTAAAGAGATGTATAGAGACTTCAATGTACAAGGATCCTTAAATTCTTTCGAATTCCTTCTAATGAAACCCAGCATGGATCGTGCTTTTGAAAGAACAACATCAACATGTCTACTGAACGTCAGTTTCATATCGAAAATCACTCCGAGATCTTTAATCTCCTCCAAACGGCTTAAGCTAAAGTTATTTATTGAATAAACAGACGTAAGAGGACTAACTGTTTTAGAGTAAGAAACCACATTGCATTTGCTCGTATTAAGAAACAGATTATTGGCAGAACACCACCGCTGAAATATCTCAAGGTCAGATTGTAGATTTAGACAATCACTTGGACTACAAATCTTCATATAAAGTTTAACATCATCAGCAAACATAAGGCACTTTGCAAACTTGAAGTGTTGTGGTAAGTCGTTAATAAAAAGAATGAAAAGCAAAGGTCCACAATGAGTACCTTGAGGGATTCCAGACCAAGCATTAACAACTATGTCAGATTTAGTTGGGCCAATCGTAACTAAAAGCTTTCTGTTCACCAAAAAACTTTCGAAGAACTTCAGAAGCGAACCTGATATTCCATATAAGGAGAGTTTGTGGAGTAAAACAGAATGATTGACTTTATCAAAAGCTTTAGAAAAGTCCGTATATATTACGTCCAATTGATATTTTTGCTCCAGCGCCTTAACAATTTGGTTCGTAATAATTAGAAGATTGGTGCAGGTGGATCTACCTGGGAGAAAGCCATGCTGAAATCGGCTAAATAGATCTATAGAATACTGGTAAAGTTTATTATTCAAAATATTATCGAATATTTTGGCAAATGTACATTGATTTACAATGGGTCTATAGTTTTTAATGTTGTTACGATTACCAGACTTATATGTTGGCGAGATTGTACAAATTTTCCAAGAATCGAGAAAAATGCCTTTTTTTAGGCACGCATTGAAAAGCAAGGACAGTGGAAGACTGATAGCATCACTAAACATTTTTATAAATACCGGAGCAAATCCTTCCAAGTCTAGACTAGTACTAGATGTCAAGTTTGATATTGCATGTGAGACGTCGTCTGAAGAAATATCAAAGACTGAAATAGAATTTAAGCTGTCAATCGGATCGAAAAATTCAGAGCCAATATCAGGAATCCAATCACTGTTCTCATATACCTCTTGAAAAAACTCTGCAAAGAGATTGCACGCTTCCAAGGGATTTTCCGATACCGCACCATTATACTCGAGACTAGTAGGAAAACCATTAGTTTTGCGTTTATTATTTATAAAAACCCAAAACTTCCTTGGGTTGCTTTGAAGGTCCAACTCCACATTAGATATGTAACGATTGTATAAAAAGTTGTGAAGACAATCGTACTCTTTTTTTAAATTAGTTAGGCGAAGGTAATCTGCCGCAGAATTCGACAGCTTAAATTTTTTATGAGCTTTATTCTTTAAATTTTTTAGATGACATAACCTAGTATTGAACCACGGCGGCTTAATGCGTGAAACAGTTTTTTTTGCAGGGACAAAGTTCGAAATGCAATAAAGTAACTTATTTCGGAATAGTTCATATGAATCACATAGATTATAAAAAGAGTTAAGAATGGACCAATCGACAGAATTAAGAACATTATAGATAGCGTAAATGTTCGCTTTAGCAAAGTCATAAACTATTTGCGAGGCAGCGCTGTTCGATGCAAAATTGTAGAACTTAAAACTAATAACAATAGCTTTATGGTGAATACTATTACCAGAAAAGGGCGACAGGCATTCCCAACAGGATATGCTTAGTTCATTGAATGCGTAAACAAGATCTAAGATGCGGCCATTATCATTTAAATTACTATTGTATTGATAAAATCCCATTGAAAATAAAGAATTGCATAATAAAATCTCAGTATCCGATTTAACATTGGTTGGCACTAAATTATTGTCATAATGTGACCATGAGATATTACCTAAATTAAAATCGCCAAGAATTATAATCTGGTCGTCCGCGTTTTTCAAGTTTTCATATATAAACGTAATATTGTCTAGATGCATTTGATAGATTTCAATGCCACTAGATGGTGGAATATAAGATAAAAGAACAAATATTGACTTATGATGAGAAAACTTAATTTGAACACAGATTTGCTCTACAAAACTATTATGAGAATTCAAAGTGATTTGAGTACTACTAATATCAGCTCTGATTGCAAGTAGAACTCCACCTCCCCTTACTTGACCAGTAGACGCTACACAACGATCTTGCCGATACACAACATAATGATCATCAAAAAACTCAGACGATAAAAGCTTATCATTAAGCCATGTTTCTGTAAATGCAATTATATCATACTCGTGAATCGCTGTTTCACGGCTAATTTGTAATGCTTTCGTACGCAGCCCGCTAGCATTATGATAATAAACCAAGAAATTATCGCGAGCATTGGTGGAAAAATTTCGGATCGGTCTAATGGGATTGCCTATCGACGTTCGATTTAAGAAAAAATTGAAAAGGCCGAACTCTCACATCAGTTGGCCAAATATCAGAGCTTAGTAGCCTCTCAAAATGATGGTGAGGCGCTCCAAGTTTAAAATTAATGCTCGTCAAAGAGTCCACAGGAGTACCTTTCTTAACCAATTTCACACATGAGAGAGTTTCGGCATTAATATTAGCGTGTTTTGCAGCATAGTTTATTATACTCTGCTCTGAAACCGATGGCTTGAATGATGATAAATGTAGCCACTTCAATCGTACAGCTACGTCGAGTTCATTGTTGATATTTGACCCAACCACTGTATTTAAATAATTGTTATGGCTTTCTTCATTATCTTGACTCTTATTATTATTCTCCTCTGAGCTTCGAGTTTGCATTCGGTTGTTACTCTGCTTCCTCTTTATACGCCTATCAACAGTTTTCCACCCAGAATTACGTTGTGACATAGGAGCATCAGCGGAGTAGTCAACAGCATCAGTATCATTAGCAGGCTCAACAAAATTTCTATCACCTTGAACATTTTGACGCTCGGTGTAGCTTCCACTCGCAAGAGCGAGATCATCCGTGACATCCGTAACATCCGTAGCAGCACTAATAGTATTATTATTAGCTGCAGCAGCAATGTTGTTGGTAGTTGCAGTAGCACTAGTAGCGGCGGATAGACGATTAAGAGAATGCACAATGTTAGCATCTTTCTCACTTTTTCCACTTACGCTCAACTTCAGCAAACGAACTTCGTCAACAAGCGAATTTAACAGCAACAATATGCGCGCATTATCCGATTTGAGATCCTCAATTTCTTTAAGCAGAGAAAAACGCGGCAATTGAGGCGTGTTATTGTTGTTGAGAATGCTAAGATTTAAGTTATCAGACCCGATACTGAATCTACGGCCTGCAGTCAAAGTAGTCAAACCACTATTTGGACTACTGCACGCTTTACATATATACTGCTTATCAGCATCAGCTGGCACAAGACCAATGCACTCTAGGTGAAAGAGCTCTTTACACTTGTTGCATTGAGCTTTGGGGCGGACACGGTCAACTCTTTGCGCACACACACACGGCATAATATTAAAATATATTTATGTATACAGGTATGTATTTAGAAAAATTCTTTCTGTACGAATGTCTCTCACCAAACTTTTGCAAATAAGTCAGCGATATTTATTTTTAAAGTTCACAGCCTTATAGGCTTTTAATTAGTATTTTAATCACAAAGCAATTTATACTAAGACGATTAGATTAAAAAGAACACAGTCTCAAACAATTATAAGACAATAAATATGCAAACAACAATTAAAAATAATAAGAACACGGAGCACCGCAAACAAGACAACCGCACCGCTCGACAATTTGTAGAGAAGTAGTAACAAGAGTTGTCATTGTTACGTTGACTTAACAACAATTTTATCGATTTCGCTATTCACTACAAGTTTATTTGACAACATTTGTTATCGAAATGTCAGCTGTTAAAACAACCAAAGGGTACTTTTCTTATATATTTTATTTGAGACACTTCTATGTTTTCCTATGTGTTATCTGAGACAATCACCTTTGTTTCTATGCTTAGCTAAGAATCTGCTACGTTTTGCTATGTTTACCTAAGACAATCACCTATTGGTAGTTGTTAAGGAATATTGGTTCTATGCTTAGCTAAGAATCAGCTACTGTTTGCTATAATTCACCTGAGACAATCACCTATTGTACTATAATTCACCTGAGGCAATCGCCTGTTGTTAATTGTTAAGGAAGAGCTACTGAATCACCGAATCGATAGTGCAAACACCGGTTTTACATTTGTCAAGTATTGCTTTCAACTCTGCTGGCGTTCTCTCTTGTGTTTTCTATTCGTGTCTACACTTGTCAATTTTTCTTGAAAGCAATTATGAAACAGCTACTTTTTGCTATAATTCACCTGAGACAATCACCTATTGTGCTATAATTCACCTGAGACATTCGCCTATTGTTAATTGTTACTACTGTAGTGGAATTCAGTAACTATAACAATACTATGAAACGGGTTGTTAGCTTAACAATTTCGGTATTTGCACTATCGATTCGGTGATTCAGTAGCTCTTCCTTAACAATTAACAACAGGCGATTGTCTCAGGTGAATTATAGCACAATAGGTGATTGTCTCAGGTGAATTATAGCAAAAAGTAGCTGATTCTTAGCTAAGCATAGAACCAATATTCCTTAACAACTACCGATAGGTGATTGTCTCAGGTAAATATAGCAAAACGTAGCAGATTCTCAGCTAAGCATAGAAACAAAAGATGATTGTCTCAGATAACACATAGCAAAACATAGAAGTGTCTCAGCTAAAATATATAAGAAAAGTACCTATTAGTTGTTTTAACAAACAACACCAAATTATAGGTCGACAATTATTTCGCGTTAACTGACAGCTGACATTTCGATAACAAATGTTGTCAAATAAACTTGTAGTGAATAGCGAAATGGATAAAATTGTTGTTAAGTCAACGTAACAATGACCACTCTTATTAAAATAGCGTACTGAATTCCACTACTGTAGGTCGATTCCCTAACTATTTTATCGTCAAGTGTTAGCGTTAATTCTGTTTAACGCCATTTTTATCGCTTTTTCCTATTCTCTAAGTGTTAACCACACTAAAAGTCGATAAGCTCGATCATTTGTTTTCGCTAACACTTTTATTGTAGCTAGTTATCGCGGATTAATTTGATGGTGTTTAAAAGTGTTTAAGAGAAAATAATAAATTTAAGTTGAAATAAAAATGTCTTTTGAGTTTGTGGCGCTTTATTTGGTGCTAAATATTGAAAATATGGAAATGCGTTAAAGGCAAGTTAGAGAATCACAGTTTCGTTAAGAGCAAACGCCAAACCCTGGCGAAAACCTAAACGCTTGGCGAGTGGTTAAAAGTTAGGGAATCGGGTTACTGGTGTGCCTCAGGGTAGTATTCTTGGCCCATTGCTATTCCTTCTTTTTATTAATGATATTAAATCTTGTTTTAATACTTCCAAATTCTTACTCTATGCTGATGATTTAAAAATTTTTAATGAAATAAACTGTTCGTCAGATGCTTTATCATTGCAAAGCGATCTAAATAAGCTATCTGATTGGAGTGTGAGAAATAAACTGTCGCTGAACTTAAAGAAATGCTTTCAAATGACTTTCGCTAAAACTCTAAATTCAATTGTCACTATTTACACTATTTCTTAACTAGCGTATATGAATATCGGGATTAGGTGTGCTTTTTGACTCAGGCTTCACTTTTGTCAATCACATCAATCATATTATACCCAAGGCAAATTCTAACTTGGGTTTCTTGCGTCGTTATGCGCGCGATTTCAAAGACCCACATACTAGAAAATCACTCTTTAACTGCCTAGTAAGATGTAAGTTAGAGTATGCCTCAGTAATCTGGGACCCTATTTACTCTTTACACTCCGACAGGATCGAAAGAATTCAACGCCGTTTTACTCGGTTTTCTCTGCAACCTCTTCATTTTGACGAGCCATTCCCATCGTATGAGGCCCGTTGCCTTTTAATAAACCTCAAATCGCTTAAGTCTAGGCGCATAATGCACTCTCTTATGTTTGTGTATGATATAATTTCTGGCATGATAAATTGTCCTAACCTTTTCGAGCAAATTGCTTTTAATGTACCCCAAAGGGTCCTTCGTAATCAACTTCCGTTTCATGTTAAAACGCTTAAATATAACTATTTATTGTATGCACCCATTACGAGGTCGCTGATTGAATTCAATCGAATTTTCACAAGTCTCTATCTAGATTTTGCTCAGTCCAGATCTATATTTTTGGCTAAATTGCAATCAAATTATTTTTAAGTGTTATTACGTTTATCTTTAAGAAAATTTGTATTTCTAGTCTGTAAGGTTTTGTAACCATTGACTGAATAAAATGACAATGAAATGAAATGAAATGAATGGATATTTCCTGACTAGTATGAGTTCTGCCAGAAAGTTATAGTTGTATACTAGTATGAAATGTATATTTCCTGACTAGTATGAGTTCTGCCAGAAAATTATAGTTGTATAGGGTGAATATGCCAGTAACCGGACACTTAACTCTTTTTTTTGTTTCTACTCTTCCATGAGACGTTCCTCTAGTCTATATATATAAAAATGAAATGGTGTATAATTGTAACGCTAAAACTCGAAAACGGCTGAACCAAATGAAATACTTCCTTTGGGGGATTTGTTTGTTATTACCACGCGCAGGTCATGTCTTAAAATCAGAACAAAATATTAAGGGGGCGTGGCACCTCCCATACAAACTGAATTTTTCAAGTTGAATATCTTCAAAAGTGTTTAAGGTAGGAACATGAAAATTGGTACAGAGCTACAGGATAACAGCACCACTCTCACCTATAAAACCGGGGGTTATCCAATAAGGGGGCGTGGTACCTCCCATACAATCTATATATATAAAAATGAAATGGTGTTCAGTCGTTACGCTAAAACTCGAAAACGGCTGAACCAAATCATATACTTCCTTTAGGGGGTTTTTTTGTTATTACCACGCGCAGGTCATGTTATAAAATCAGAACAAAATATTAGGAGGCGTGGCACCTCCCATACAAACATTTTTCTTCAAGGTGAATATCTCTAAATGGGTTTAAGGTAGGGACCTGGAAATCGGTACAGACCTATAGGATAACAACACCATTCTCACCCATAAAACTGGGGGTTAACCAAAAAGGGGGCGTGGCACCTCCCAAACGAATGAAATACTTCATAGTCGATATCTCTGGAAGTATTCATGTTAGACCACTGAAATTTGGTAAGGGATTATATGAGATCGACCCCTACCACCTCCAAAAAAGCTGGGGATAACGAAAACGGAGCGTGGCACCTCCCATACAAATGAAATATTTCATAGTCGATATCTCTGGAAGTCTTCATGTTAGACCACTGAAATTTGGTAAGGGGTTATATGAGGTCGATCCCTACTACCTCCAAAAAAACTAGGGTAACGAAAAAGGGGGCGTGGCACCTCCCATACGAATGAAATACTTCATAGTCCATATCTCGGGAAGTGTTTAGGTTAGACCACTGAAATTTCTTGAGGAGTTAAATAAGATTAATCCCATCATCTCCAAAAAAAACTGGAGATAACGGAAAAAGGGTCGTGGCACCTCCCATACGAAGGAAACATTTCATAGCCCATATCTCTGCAAGTATTTATGTTAGACCACTGAAATTTGGTGAGGGTTTATATGTGATCGATCCCTAATACCTCCCAAAAAACTCGAGTTAACGATAAAGGGGGCGTGGCACCTCCCATACGAATAAAATACTTCATAGTCCATATCTCTAGAAGTATTTAGGTTAGACCACTGAAATTTTGTGAGGAGTTATATAGGATCAATCCCGGACACCTCCAAAAAAAACTGGGGATAAGGAAAAAGGGGGCGTGGTTTCTCCTATATGAAGGAAACATTTCATAGCCCATATCTCTGCAAGTATTTATGTTAGACCACTGAAATTTGGTGAGGGTTTATATGTGATCGATCCCTAATACCTCCCAAAAAACTCGAGTTAACGATAAAGGGGGCGTGGCACCTCCCATACGAATAAAATATTTCATAGTCCATATCTCTAGAAGTATTTAGGTTAGACCACTGAAATTTTATGAGGAGTTATATAAGATCAATCCCGGACACCTCCAAAAAAACTGGGGATAAGGAAAAAGGGGGCGTGGTTTCTCCTATATGAAGGAGATAGGGATATGGTTTAAAATAGATATAGGGATCGGGTTAGTGAAACAGACAGGGAAATAAATTTGTGGCAGGACAACGTCTGCCGGGTCAGCTAGTGATATTATAAAAACATCACTTTGTAAATGACAATTGACTAATTCTGAATCTGATAAAATCAACTATTTACATAGAAAAGTCTTCATTTTTTTGTAAAAATTATCGATTTAAAACAAGTCAGAATTTGCCAGTATCTGGACAGTTTTTTCCAAAAACCGGACAATACAAACCCAGTTGCCGGACACTTACTATCCATAATAAAAATAATTGTTTTATAACGTAAGTTTTATTTTAATTCAATATTTAAATAAAATAAATAAGTAAAACCAAACTGAAGGAAAGTTTGACGCCGGGAAGCTGCGCACGACACAGACAGCTGATAATTTCTTCACTCGACTCTTACACCTGCTATCGGAGGACAATCCTCCAACTAACGATGTAACCGAGCAATGGAAGCATATCTCTCACTTATAACGTACCGCCGCGAAGAGACCAGCGAGCCTGCCAGAACAACTGGTGCGATGAGGAATGCAGCACAGCCTCGGACAAAAAGAACGCTGCATACAGGGAGACGTTGCGAACGGGCCCAACCCGCAGTGTATGGTAACGCTATCGTGAAGCAAAGAAGGAAGAAAAAAGAAAAGTGATGCCGAAAGGTGTGAGTGTAAGATGCTGGAATAATGCCCGAAAATTCTATGAAAAGACCCGGCGGATGGCGGAATAATGGCGACCTAAAAACCGACGTACAGAGTGTACTTAAATTATGGAGGGAGCACTTCTCCTCACTGATAAATTGCTAGGGAGACGTCGAACCCGATACCCCAATCCCTGATAATGGAAAAGTCGTTCCACCACCTGACTATGATGAAGTCAGAGTAGCTATATCCTCGCTTAAAGATAACAAAGCGTCTGGAAAAGACGGACTACCCGCTGAGGTGTTCAAACACGGAGGCGAAGAGCTGGTAAAAAGCATGCATCAGCTCTTATGCAGAATATGGTCAGACGAGTGGATGCCTCCGGATTGGAATTTGAGTCTGCTGTGTCCAATCCACAAGAAAGGCGATCCCGCTAACCGCATCAACTATCATATTATGTTCTTTCTAGCGTATTGTGTGAAAGACTGAAGCCCATCGTAGACAAGCTGATTGGACCTTATCAGTGTGGCTTTAGACCTGGTAAGTCAACCATTGACCAGATCTTCACGATCCATCAAATCGAGAAAACCCCCGATAAAAGAATCGACACACACCATCTTTTTGTCGATTTCAAAGCCGCTTTTGACAGTGCAAAAAGAAGGTACCTGTATGCCGCCATGTCTGAATTTGACTTCCCTACACAGCTTACCTATACGGCTTTGCAGAATGACTTTGAGCAATACCAATAGCTCTGTTAGAATCGGGAAGGACCTCAAGTGAAACAATTTTCCGAAACCTATCCATTTAAACGATCAAGGTTTGTTGACTTTGGGATGTCATGGGCAGTTGCTGCTTTGCGAATACTCATCTTCTTTTTCGGAGACCTGTCTCCTCCTCTTTTCAGTAGATTCTTTCGATTTTTGTTTACTCATTCTACAATTAATTTAAAAAAAATAAAAAATATTAAATATCTGCCAAAGTAACATAACAGCACGTTATGATTTCTAGTAACCGGACACTTTGTCAGGATATTGGAAAACACTCAAATTTTCATTCCAGTATCCGGACAGGTGCATTTAAACAAAAATATAAACATGATCACCGATTTTCGAGTTATTTTGCTAAATTTGATCAATTATTAGCAACATAAAAGTCATTTGCACCACTTTTGTCATAAAATGATTAATAACAAGTAAGGAAGTCTAAGTTCGGGTGAAACCGAACATTACATACCCAGCTGTGCACATAAAATGCCGTTATTCTTTGTTTTGTATACCTAGTTTCGTAAATCTATCTCACACCGTTCTGAAGTTGTTAGCAGTCGAATTTAAAAATTGCTTGACTCATAAGTGGGCGGTGCCACGCCCACTTTCCAAAATTATGTAAAGAATATGAAAGTTGATGTATGTACCAAATTATATTATTATAGCGAAATCAGTTAATTAGATATGGACTTTTCAATATTTCCACCTCCTTTCAATATAACCTTTATGAAAAAGTAGGCGTGGTCGCGAAGCGATTTCGTTTATTTTCTATAGCTGAATTTACCACAACAATAGTATGTCCTCTACGAAATTTCGTTATACTAGCATAAACTGTTCTGAAGTTATTAAGAGTCAAAATTTTAAAATGTCTTCAAATATACGTGGGCGGTACCACGCCCCCTTTTCAAAAATTTTTATAAAATCAGCCTTAGAACATCTAAATCAATACATATTGCAAATTTTATCATTGTAGCTGCTTCTAATATTGAATTAACCCATTTTATACGTTTTTCGAAATTTTCGATATCGAAAAAGGGGCGTGGTTATGGTCCGATTATACCCATTTTCAATAGCAATCTATTCTGAACCCAAATAAGTACGCATGCCAAATTTGGTGAAGATATCTCATTATTTGCTCAAGTTATCGTGTTAACGGACAGACGGATGGACGGACAGACGGACGGACATGGCTCAATCAAATTTTTTTTCGATCCTGATCATATTTGTTGGGTTCGAATTTGCAACAGTTGTAATATCTAAAAAGCGGTATAGTTGCAAGGGTTAATGTTCAAGCATGCTCAATCATTGTTTGACGTTCCTTCTTGTGCATTTGCTTCTTCTTGCCGTTTTTGCTGCAGTTTTATTATTCTTACAGTCCACGCTACCGCTTGCACATCAAAGTAAACTTGCTGATTTAATTAATAACCAAAGTCTCTTAAAACTCAATAAAGTTATTGTTACTATTGAGAATAAAAAGTATCCGAGGTGTTCTTTATTTAAGTTGGAAGAAATCGCTATATACCCTACAGATTGTAACCCGCAACTACCACAGGTAAATCGCTTCGACGCTTTTGGATATCCGCACAAAAAAAGGTAAATCACCACAACATTTTGATCCTACGAGCCGGATTGCTACGCTCGCAACGTTTGCACGTAAAAAGTGCCTGATATTTCCTTATATATTTGCGCGGAAGCCTGCCGCTGTATAAAATATAGCAATAAATATTTTATATAACCTCAAAAGTCCACATTGCATGTAGCATCGGGTGATTCCAACAATAAGTCGACCTTCAATTGCCCGCTGCAAGTCTCATTACATTTTCATTATCCGTTTTCTGCGTTAATTCGTACCTTATATATTATATTATATTGCCCTCTGAGAGCTGCACGTTTGAGTGCCCATATTTCAATACAAAAAAAAATTAACCATGTCGAACTCCGTAAAATCTCGTGACTCCGCTTTAAAAGCAATTAAGAGATTTATGACAAAAAGTTCTGAAGATGCATTTATAATGGACGCCGATACCATTGCAAGCTATGTGCAACTCCTCAACGAGCAATGGACGCGTTTTTGTACTGCCCAAGACGCCGTCGAAATTTCCTGTGGTCCCGAAAACGTCGAAATAGAGGACAATGTTCGCATACAATGCGAAACTTGGTATGCGACAGCGTTGGCAAATTTTAAACGTGTAGATAAGTGTCGGGCAGAGGCAGCAACTCCAGCTGCAGCCCTGCCGGTGACAGCTTCCGTATCTGCCGCAATACGGTTACCGAAAATGGACCTACCGACATTCTCGGGTGATTCCACGGAGTGGATAGCTTTTTACGATTCGTTTTGTGCTTTAGTAAATGGGAACGCCGCCTTGTCGGACGGGCAAAAACTGCATTATTTACGTAGCTGCCTTAGAGGAGATGCACTCAGTATCATCAACGGATTCAAAATCTGCGACGCGAATTATAAAGAAGCATGGGACCTGCTCCAGTCCCGCTATAAGGCCATGAGGGTCATCGTAGAAGCGCACCTATTGGCGATGGATAATATTCCCAAAGCTACAAATGACACTGCCGAAGCTATTAAGGGTGTCGTTGATAATTTTCAACAGCATGTTAGGGAGCTTAAGGCATTAGGCCGTACCGTAGATTTCTGGGGCGATTGGTTGGTCCATGAGGTAGTAAAAAGGCTAGCGTTCGAGACTCGAAAGCAATGGGAGCTTTCCCTAATCAGTGAAGAGCCCCCTACATTCGAAGACCTTTTAGAATTTTTAGAGGTACGATGCCGTTCCCTGTCAATGCTGGTTACTCCTTCGACTTCAGCATCATCAAGCAAGCCATCCACAGCTAGGTCAACCAAGGTGTTTCACGCCACGCCTGAGCAGAATTACATGCGCTGCACCTATTGCAATTCTGCTCACAAGATATACTCTTGTGACACATTTCGAAACTTGGACCTAACTGCTAAGGGCCAGTTCGTAAAAGAGGCTAGGATTTGTTTGAACTGCCTGAGTTCAGGTCATTTTAGAGATAGGTGTAACAGTTCCTCCGCGTGTCGAATATGTCACCAACGCCATCATACGCTGCTACATGGAGTCTCCGTCCTAACCGCGACCACCGCTACTACCAACGTCGCCGATACAGCCTGCACCGCTCTGAATACCGCATCTGACACCTATCCGGAACCCGCTACCCCCGGAAGCCAATCGACTACTACCGCCGCACACATATCATCTTGTCTAAGATCCGAGGCAAACCATCTGCCTGTAAAGCAACATACCGTGTTGTTGTCTACCGCCTCAGTAAGGATTCGCGATTCCTCCGATCGATGGCAGACAGCTCGCCTATTATTTGACTCGGGTTCCCATGCGACGTTTGTGACCGAGGCGTGTGTACAGCGCTTGGGTCTGCTTCGCTCTTCGTCATCCGTATTCGTAACAGGAATTGGTTCTTCACAGGGAGGTCGGTGCAGGGGTAAAACATCGCTCTTATTATCATCGCATTTCTCGAATGAAGAGTATGCTGTTAGCGCCTTAATCCTACCAAAAATCACGAGTGACTTGCCATTGCAGACGCTAGAAATTCCTGAGTGGTCTCATATTCGCGGACTGTCCCTCGCTGACCCGCAGTTCATGAAACCCAGTCGCGTAGATGTTCTCGTTGGCATGGATGTTATGAGTCGCCTCGTCTGTCCCGAGCTTCGTAAAGGTCCTCTCGGAACTCCCATGGCACAAAAAACCGTATTCGGTTGGACCTTGTGCGGAAGTATTGATACTCCGTCTCCTCCAACGTTTGATGTACAGTCGCTGGTCTGCGATGTTCAGCTCGATCGCGCGCTAACGAGGTTGTGGGAGCTCGAGGACTCGCCGCGCAAACCCCACCTTACACACGAAGAGCGGTTCTGCGAAGAGCATTTTGCTTCTACGCATCAAAGGAGACCAGATGGTCGCTTTCTAGTGGAGTTACCGCTGAAGGTTGACGTGCCGCTCGGTGAATCGCGTGATTTTGCCATACGCAGCTTGCTACGCATCGAACGAAGGATGGCGCGCGACAACGACTTGCAGATGCGTTATAACGAGTTCATGCAAGAGCTATTGGACATGGGTCATATGGAAGCTGTATCCCCAACGACGAATAATGCCGTTTATTATATGCCGCATCACCCCGTGTTGAAGGAGTCCAGCGTTACTACAAAGCTAAGGGTCGTTTTCAACGCTTCTTCAAAAACTGCTTCTGGGAACTCGCTTAATGATGCGCTGCTTGTGGGACCGCAACTGCAAAACGACCTCTACGCCATCTTGCTGCGTTTTCGAACACATCAGTACGCCGTAACCGCCGATGTCGCCAAAATGTATCGACAAGTCTGCGTATCGTCGAAACACGTTGACTTGCAACGTATCGTTTGGCGCCCTCACGTTTCCTTACCCATTCAAGATTACCGCATGCTACGAGTGACGTACGGAGTTGCGGCCGCATCTCATTTAGCCGTAAAGGCCATGCAACAAACCGCTAAAGATTCCTCAAACACCAGCAAGAAATCGGTCTCTGTAATCCTCAATGACTTTTACATGGATGACCTGCTGACCGGTGCACCCTGTAAAGCTCAACTGCGGTCTCTACAACGGAATATATCCGACTTTTTAAAAGAAGGTGGCTTTGAACTGCGTAAGTGGGCCACGAACTGTAAGGAGCTAACCGAGAGTATATCCGAATCCTCAAGAAGCATATCGCACTATGTGGTCGACGGCAAGGATGTTCATGCGCTGGGTCTTATATGGGACACTGAGAAGGATATGTTCACGTTTGCGGTCAATCTAAGGGAGGCACCTACAAAACTCACCAAAAGATCTTTTTTGGCCGACGCCAGTACGTTGTTTGACCCTCTGGGTCTGCTTGCTCCTACAACGATAAAGTCCAAAATATGGTTCCAGGATGTATGGCGCTCCTCAGTTGGGTGGGACGAAGTCATTCCAGATTCAATCGCAATGGCTTGGTTTGAACATCGTGCTGATCTTGAGAAACTAAAGCAGTTACACGTGAATCGCTGGCTTGGGTCCGGAATAGCTGGATCATTGACAGAGCTACATGTCTTTGCCGACGCTTCCGAGCGTGCTTATGCCGCAGTCATCTACGCCCGTACCCTGCAACAAGACGGCACGGTCACTGTTACGCTCATCTCAGCGAAGACTAAAGTGGCACCGCTGAAGACAACAACACTGCCGCGTCTGGAGTTATGCGCCGCTCATTTAGCTTCAAAATTGGTGAGAAGCATTTTAAATAGTCTATGCGGTCCCCGCTATCCTCTGTATGCCTGGACGGATTCCACCATAACACTAGCCTGGCTACAGGCTCATCCTAGTAGGTGGATAACTTTTATTGCTAACCGCGTTGCCGACGTTCAGGAAGTCCTACCTCCATCCTGTTGGAATCATGTACGGTCCGAATTGAATCCAGCCGATTGCGCGTCCCGCGGCCTATCCCCATCCGATCTACTACTTCAAAAACTGTGGTGGGAAGGTCCCGACTTTTTGAGAAATACAGACCAGCTATGGAGGGAAAACGCTCCCGCCGAGCAAACAACCGATCTGGGCATCCGAAACATGGCAATAGCGCACGTAGCGAGCACGGACGTCTACTGGCCTCTTATAAAGAAGTACTCTTCGTTCTCAAGACTGCGTCGTATTATAGCGTAATTCTTAGGTTTGTGTTCAACGCCCGCGCTGCTGTTAAACGTCTCGCCAAGCCCCTTGATGGTCCCCTAACCGGTGTAGAGTTAATTGACGCCGAACACCGATTGATTCGGTATACACAAAATTTCCACTTCGCTAATGAGATTTCCCATTGCAGATCGAAAAAGCCAATTCCATTACGAAGCATCCTGTTACGCTTGCAGCCGTTTCTTGACTCGAATGGTATTCTTCGGGTAGGTGGGCGTCTGAAATTCGCGGCTGTCATGCACGATGTCAGACACCCAATTATATTGCCTCAAAACTCTCCGCTTGCACGACTCCTAATCTCTGATGTTCACCACTTTACATTGCACGCTGGGCCGCGTATAATGCAGGTCGTATTACAACGTCGCTACTGGGTTATTGGTGCCCGCAATTTGATCCGTGGCATCTATCGTAAGTGCGTAAAGTGCACCTGTCTCAATCGCAATATCTCTACACAGTCAATGGGAGACCTTCCAGCGTCTCGGACTACGTATGCCAGATGTTTCACTCGCACCGCAGTAGATTTCGCCGGTCCCTATTTGTACAAATTCACTCATGGAAGAGGGGCCAAATCCACGAAAGGATACATCTGCTCCTTCATTTGTATGTGTACGGGTGCCATGCACCTAGAATTCGTAGGAGACTTGTCGACGGCAACGTTTCTGAACGCGTTCAAACGCTTTATCAATCGCAGAGGTTACTGCAAAGCGATGTTCTCCGATAACGGTACGAATTTCGTCGGGGCAGAGAAGGAGCTTCGTAGCATGTTCGAAAAGTGTATGACCGATGAGAAACTTCGATCATTCTTCGTCGATGCAAACATAGAGTGGCACTTCAATCCACCAATAGCGCCTCACATGGGTGGATACTGGGAATCTGGTATAAAACGCATCAAATACCATCTAAAGCGCGTCTTAGAAGAAACCCTCCTATCGTATGAAGAGTTCAGCACGCTATTGACAGAAGTGGAAGCTTGTGTAAACTCCCGGCCAATTTGCGAGGTCCCAACAAGCGCAATCGATCTCGAAGCTTTAACGCCAGGCCATTTCATCATCGGTGAACCACTTAAATCCATCCCGGAACCTGAGGGTCAAGGGTTCGGCGGAAATCTGCACCAGAGGTGGCAGCTAATCTCTGAGGTGAGGCGACACTTCTGGCGTCGGTGGAGGGACGAGTACCTCCACAGCCTGCAACGCCGTACCAAGTGGTTTCGGCCAACACGCACTGAACCAAAAACGTACATGTTTTGTACGAACAAAGTTTCATAGAAGTTCACGCTGATTTTTTCTTAGAATCTAAGAAAAATTTCATATATTTTAAGAAAAGTTTCTTATTATATATGAAAAAATACGCTAAATTTTATTAACGTCAGAACTTCGTTCATAAAATATAAGAACTAAAATTCATTAATTTTTTAGCTGAATTTGTTCTTAAATATTACGAATTTGTTCTTAAATTTTAAGAAATTACGTACGTACAATTTTTGTACTATGATTATAAGAACTTTTTCTAAATATTTAGAACTTGTTTCGTAGATTTTAAGAACTATTTCTTCTATTTTAGGAAAGCGTCATCGATTGCACCAAAACATTCTTAACTAGAGCAGACAGCTGCCACTGTTTAAATTTTTTTTATTAATACAATTTATTGAAAAGATCGTGTGTTAAAAATTAAACATATAGTAATTATGTATATTAAAAAAAAGAAAAAGAAACAAGTTCGCTATTATGAAGTGTAGTGTGTGATAAAGACTTGTTAAGTCCCGAGAAATTAACGTTTCACTTAAAAGAACCCACATAAGAAGACATCTGGAAATAAACAAAAAGACTTCAACCTCAACTGAAGCAGCATCATATTAAGCTGCAGCCGTACCAGAGCGACATTATGCAACAACACCAACTTCAGCTGAAGCACAATTACATATGTACTACTTATTTCAGCCCTCCTTTTATACATACAAACTCCTTTTGCTAATGAATGTTTAACTTTAATTATTTTTTTTTATGAAAATACGTTACCTTTGTAAAAGAAATAAGTATGTCAATTAAAATAAAACATTCCAACTGAATTTCATGATTCTTAAAATTCAGGAATGGATCCATACATTCTAAGAATGAGTTCGTAAAATTTATGAATGGACTCATACATTCTAAGAATGAGTTCGTAAAATTTAGAATGGATTCATACAATCTAGGAATGAGTTCATAAAATTTGAAATGGATTCATACATTCTAAGAATGAGTTCGTAAAATTTATGAATGGATTCATACAATCTAAGAACGAGCTCGTATAATTTATGAATGGATTCATACATTCTAAGAATGAGTTCGGAAAATTTAAAATGGATTCATACAATCTAGGAATCAGTTCGTAAGATTTAAGAATGGATTAATACATTCTAAGAACGAGTTCGTATAATTTATGAATGGATTCATACAATCTATGAACGAGCTCGTATAATTTATGAATGGATTCATACATTCTAAGAATGAGTCGTATAATTTATGAATGGACTGACATATTCGTTCGTATGAGTTCGTAAAATTTAATAATCTTTTCATACATTCTATGAATACGGTTGTACAATTAATAAATGGTTTGTCATATTCTAAGAATGAGTTCGTACAATTTAAGAATCTTTTCATACGTTCTAAGAATGAGGTCGTAGTATGTATTGACATATTCTAAGAATGATTTCGTAGATTGTAAGAATGAGTTCTTGGATTTTAAGTATTATTATTAAAATTTAGTTTGACATGAATATTTACGAATTTTTGTTCTTAAATTCTACGAAAACGTTCTTTGGAGAGCTTTTAATGAAAAAAATTCGTAAAATATATGTACTTTTTCGTAGAAAATATGTACTTTTTTGGTTCAGTGCGTAATTTTGAAGAAGGAGATGTGGTAATTTTACTTAACGAAGCTACTCCTCCGACAAAGTGGACGCTAGCAAGGGTAGTCCGGTGTCACCCCGGAGCTGATGGTCGTGTTCGGGTCGTAACTGTGAAGACAGCTAATGGGGAATACGTTCGACCAACTGCTAAATTGTGCCTGCTACCTACAAAGGACGATATATTTGGCGAAAACGATGTGTCGGAGTCCTGAAGATCCTAATCATTCAACTTTTCAAAGCCATTATATTTTTAATTGAAGTTTTCTCCTTTTCATACAATATTGTTTAAATCATGGTTTAAATTGAATTTCATTGTACACTTAAAATTTGAACTTAATGTGCGTTCGCACGAACGAATTTTTTCAAAATATGTTATTCTTAAAAGTATGTGCAAAGTAGCTTAAGTTGAACATATCATGTACTTAACTCAGATAGTTCAAGGGCGGCGGTATGTTGGGTTCGAATTTGCAACAGTTGTAATATCTAAAAAGCGGTATAGTTGCAAGGGTTAATGTTCAAGCATGCTCAATCATTATTTGACGTTCCTTCTTGTGCATTTGCTTCTTCTTGCCGTTTTTGCTGCAGTTTTATTATTCTTACAGTCCACGCTACCGCTTGCACATCAAAGTAAACTTGCTGATTTAATTAATAACCAAAGTCTCTTAAAACTCAATAAAGTTATTGTTACTATTGAGAATAAAAAGTATCCGAGGTGTTCTTTATTTAAGTTGGAAGAAATCGCTATATACCCTACAGATTGTAACCCGCAACTACCACAGGTAAATCGCTTCGACGCTTTTGGATATCCGCACAAAAAAAGGTAAATCACCACAACAATATTGATATATGGAAGTCTATATCTATCTCGATTCCTTTATACCTGTACAACCAACCGTTATCCTAACAAAGTTATAATACCCTGTGTACAAGTACAGCTGGGTATAAAAATTTACCTGACAAAATAAAGTGTCACTAGTAAAAAAATAGCAAAACCGTACGTCTTCAAACTTCACTTCAAACGCGCAGACTAAAAGAGAAACGGTAAAGATGTTTCTTAGAAAAACGCTAAAAGTAAAATTGCAAAACCGTTATAAATGAATGGCTGCTTCCATCGTTGTTTTTGAATTTTCGATTAAGTCAACGATTTTCTTATTTCAAACGTTTAAAGTCAAAAGTGTCCGGTTATTGGGGGGTGTCCGGTTACTGGCATAACTACCCTACTAGTATTTTTCTGACTAGTTTGAGGTTTCGCTGGAGGGAAGTTGTAGACCTGATATTTTCTCTAAGAGTCACCAGTTCTCCACTTTCAGCTAGCCATCTTTTTGGGCGGAAAGTAATGTGTATACCATATTTTAATCAAATAAATTAATTTTTACGGAAGCACAGAGAGAGACTCACATGGCTCAAACGACTTCTCTCTTAATCCTTAGAACTTTGATGTATGAAACTCTTTCGCGACTCCTTTATGCCGTTATAAAGCCCCTATACATGGACAAATAAAGATACTCTGTGTATTAGTTCAAAATATCAGCAAAAATAATAGTTGTGATTGGGAAACTACCTAATAAAGCGAGATTTCGTCACTTACGTTACAAAACCGATTTTTTTTTACTTTATAAACAACTTTAAACGTAAGTTTGCTTTGCATAATTTATTTACTTAGGGGTCGTGCATATATGACGTCACGCGATTTTTGGTAGTTTTTGACCCCCCCCTCCCCCCATGTCACACCCAGTCACAAACGCCAGACCCCCCCCCCCCCCCCCCTCCCCCTCGAATGTCACATCACACCCTTAATAAATATAAATTCAATATTTATTTGACATAAAATCTGATACATATTTAGAATGTTTATATTAATTATTAAATAATATTTGCCAATCGAAAGAATGAAAACATGCTAAATTTGAAAACGTTCATGGACGTTGCACGCTGGAAAACATGCAAAAAATAACGTGACATCACGTAAGTGCTACTCCCCCCCTCCCCCCATGTCACATTTCGTCACAAATCGCAGACCCCTCCCCCCCTCAAAGAGCGTGACGTCATATATGCACGACCCCTTACTTGGTAGACGGAGAATACAAGATTTTATTTAATTGTTGTTAATTTTCGTCACTTACGTTACAAAAGAAATACGCATACCAACTTTGTTTTATATACTAAAAATATTTGCGCAAAATGTGTTCATTTTCTTCAAAACAACACTCATAAAGCATGTATGAGTGAAATGTAATCATTGTATACCTTATAAGTAGCGCAACTCGCAAAAAACACACTAATACACACGCACAACATATTCCCCATAAGCACAGTAAAATATTTTCTCAAACGTTTGGTAAATAATGAGTGTCAATAATATACCACGATTTGGACAAAATTTGTTTTAGGGAATGGTAGAGGGGGTCGTATGTATAAAAACTGTGAAGGTAGAAACTGCCGGACATTTATGGTATAATTTTTATATTTAATTATACCTCAAGTTAATACTCATTTAGCAAAAAGGTTGATCTGCTACTGGTAGTTTATCACTAAATCGAAAATTAATTGATTGATTAATTGATATTAAGTTTTCAAAAAGTGAGAATTGACGTTGAAGCTTTTATCTCAAATGCGTCTCAGATTGGTATCAAACAAAATGGCTCATTGGGTTTCATACTATTCCTTCACTCAGCCAGTGCCTTCCACTCAAATTCGTAAGAAGAAGAAAAGAAGTTGCCAAACTATAGTAGGGATAAACAATGGATGTAATTCGTTTTTACTGACCTTCCCGCAATATAACAAAAAAAAATGAAGTTTCTTAGGTATTATATATTTATTCAAGTATATTTTCATTAAGGGTTATTCCAACGATAACTTGATAAATATTCTACTTAATTCAATATACACAGAAAAAAATGAGCTGGGAATGGATAAGAATTGACCGCGATTTTGGTTGAATCAACAGATATTTTGGTTGATATAACTATATTTTGGTTGATATGACCAAATCACTGTCAATTCTTATCTAACACCAGCTCAATTTTCTCTGTGTGTATGTATAACAACTTAGCCCTACTGGAAACTTCAAAACAAAACGTTGGTTTACTGCTTTCATCAACTTTGTCATGGAAATTCCCAAATATAAAGAAACAAGGATGAAATCTATAATTATTCATGGTGTTTAAATTCATAGGCCCGTAGTCATAGTTAAAGTGAAACATGAGTTTAAGTTAGTTAAAGCATTTTTGACAGATATCACTTGTAAAGTTGTATCAAAAAGCTTTAACTAACTTAAAATAAGATTTTATTTCGACTATGACTACGACATATATAGTGTAATAATACGTGCCTATACTCATTTTAGGGCAAGTTGAAAAGTATTTTTTTTTAAATGCAAGGCCGTTGGGGGCTATCCATAAATTACGTCACACGAATTTTAAGGCTTTTGTACCCATCCCCCCCGTCCATGTCACACGTTGTCATTGAAAAATAGCTCTAGCCATTCCCAGTTGAATGGCGTTCAGAAACTTTCGCCACGTGCGTGGACTTCTACACATGCCCTGCAAAAATCGAGAGTACTCTATTTCCAATCCAAAGAGTAAATTGCGATGTCCTAGGACTGGACAACCTTCGCTTTGTTTCTGCTACTCCATAGAGTACTCCAATGTTGTTACTCCTAGGAGTATCTATTATCAGAGCACCTTGCAAACTACTCCAATGTTATTACTCCTTGGGGTAACTACTGTCAGAGTACTTTGCAATGTACTCAATGTTGTTACTTCTTGGAGTATATTCTGTCAGATCGATAGTGTCGTGATTTTCGTCGATAAGGCACGAGCACTGATCGGGTTTCAAAAAGCTGAAGGTGGTCCGATGAGTTATACAAAGGATAACTATTGGAGTACTCCAATATCAAAAAATTGGAACACATAATCCAACGATTTTTGCAGGGGAACCCACCCTCTGCGAATATGCGGTGTGATACGCCAGTTGGCTGTACAAAGAAATGACTTGCGAAATACATATGTTGGACAGCCAAAATCGCCAAGGCGGTTGATGGTTCGTTTAAGTTTAAGTAAGTGTAAAGTTAGATATGAAAAATTTCTTTGTTTGGACTTACCCATGAAGCTACAGGACTCAATTTTTTCAAATGCAGCAACGCCTTACCATTTTTTATTTTCTGTTTTTCTTCTATTCTAATATTTTCAATAAATACTTTTCAATCCGCTCCTGTTTTTTGACTACTCTCACTACTTCTGTGCGACTATGATGAAACATTTTAAATTTTGGGTACATATACTCAATATATCTGTACTGTGATGTTGATGCGTGTACCCTTTGTTTACTAGCAATATAGAAGTATTAAATATATGTTGGCACAGCAAAATGGAAAATTTGTGTACACCATAGGAAATTTGTTCACCTCATTTTACTTGTTTTCAATTGACACACTTCAGTGGGAAAATTTTATTGGTTTTATTTTACAAAATCGAGTTACAGATCTTAATTTAGATTTTGCAGACCTTACCCAATTTTTGGTATACAACTGAAAAAAACCATTGATATAAACAAACACTTCCCTGAATATAATTTTCTACTAGCCTTTTCTAGTATTCTTGCCTCAAATATTGGTATCTTTCTGTTATTTCCCGATTTTGGTTTGAATTTGCCAGAAATCAATATGGGAATACATACATATTCTTGAGGGAAATTTACTGCTGAATCCAAAATATCACTACTGTCATTGATAAGTGGAGATGGATATACCATTTGAATGATGTAAAGCTACATTTTCTCAGAGAAAGCATCTACATATATATGCCTAAATGACACTTTGTTTTTATACCTTTCATGAACATGAAATGGTATTATAACTTTGGTCCGATGTTTGTAAGTATGAGAAGAAGAAGAGATAGACCCATCAATAAGTATACCGAAATGATCAGGATGACGAGATGAGTTGATTTAGCCATGTCCGTCTGTCCGTCCGTCTGTCTGTCTGTCTGTCTGTCTGTTTGAACGCAAACTAGTCCCTCAGTTTTTGAGATATCTGGCTGAAATTTTGTATGCGGCCACCATTTTCCAATATAGGAATCATTTGTCGGAACCAGCAAGATCGGACCGATATTACATATAGCTCCCTTTAATTTAAGAGCTAGGAACGTGAAATTTTGTAAGTATTGCTATTTTTATATCTGAAATATCGATGTTGAAAATCATCGAGATGGGATAAATATTTCACATAGCCCCCATACAATCGATTGTTCCGATAAACGGATTTTGGTAGATAACTCCTTTAATTTAAGAGCTAGGAACGTGAAATTTTGCTAGTATTGCTATTTTTATATCTGAAATATCGATGTTGAAAATCATCGAGATGGGATAAATATTTCACATAGCCCCCATACAATCGATTGTTCCGATAAACGGATTTTGGTAGATAACTCCTTTAATTTAAGAGCTAGGAACGTGAAATTTTGTAAGTATTGCTATTTTTATATGTGAAATATCGATGTTCAAAATCATCGAGATGGGATAAATATTTCACATAGCCCCCATACAATCGATTGTTCCAATAAACGGATTTTGGTAGATAACTTCTGTAATTAGATAAGTAGGAAAGTGAAATTTCGTAACTATTTATCTTTTAGAATGTGGCATGTCGATGTTAAAAATCAATGAGATTGGACCAATATAACACATCGCCCCCATATAATCGATAGTTCCGATAATTTCGGTATGAGCTAAAATTAAATTGATACAGGCTGTACTGGGGATCGATCAGTGAAAATCGTGACGCTTAGTCATGAAAGGTATTTAGCCTTCGGCACAGCCGAAGACAGCTTTCCTTACTTGTTTCTTTGTATTTTTCTTCTATTTTTACATAGAAGAAATCAAATCACGAAAACAGTTTACAAAAAATACATGAAAAAACTGGGAAAATTGGATATTTGCATTTTTGACAATTTTTGAAAACATAAACGAAAAACCATGCAAATGTTTGAGGCTACAATTTCAAATTCTTCCAAAAATATAATCAGGAGAGTGTTTTTACAAGAATGGCTAATCAGTTTTATACCAAAAATGAGGTAAGGTCTACAAATTCTAAACTAGCAATGCTATCACCATTCTGAAAATCAATAAAATTTTCCAAAAAAAAGCCATTTACATAACTTACTAATCGCTTGGTGGAGGCTTACATTTCTATTCTTTCTTTATATATGTTTGCATCACAGTATGTACGATGTTTGATTTAAAAAAATATAATTAATAAAGAAACTAAGACGTATACTACAGTGGCCAGACACGCGGCAAAGCGCGTGGTGTAGGATTCGTGGTGGGAAAGAGACTTCGCCGCCAAGTACTTGCGTTCACCCCCGTGGACGAGCGTCTCGCTGCGATCCGCATCAAAGCGAAATTTTTCAACATAACATTTATCTGCGCCTATGCGCCGACTGAGGAGACGGACGACGCAGAGAAGGACTCCTTCTACGATAAACTTGAACAGTCTTTGGTCCAACAGTTGGAAAATTTAGTCTCCATGATATAACATCCCCCAACGGCACTAGGTTGATTGATTTCGCCGCTGCTCGCAATATGGTCATCAGTAGTACCAGGTTCCAGCATAAACGAATACACCAAGCCACATGGCTGTCTCCTGATCAAAGAACAAGAAACCAGATTGATCATGTCATGATCGACGGCAGACATAGCTCCACCGTTCTGGACGTGCGTACCCTTCGTGGTCCCAATATCGACTCGGACCATTATCTTGTTGCAGCCAAGATACGCACACGCCTCTGTGTAGCAAAGAAAGTGCGCACAGTAACGGAAGGAAAGTTTGACGTCGAGAAGCTGCGCACGACACAGACAGCTGACAATTTCTCCACTCGACTCTCACACCTGCTATCGGAGAGCAATCCTCGACCTAACGATGCAACCGAGCAATGGAAGCATATCTCTCACTCATTACGCACCGCCGCTGAGGCCACTATAGGGTTCCAGCGAGCCCGCAAAAACAACTGGTACGATGAGGAATGCAGCACTGCCTCGGACAAAAAGGACGCTGCCTACAGGGAGACGTTGCGAACGGGCGCAACCCGCAGTGTATGGCAACGCTATCGTGAGGCAAAGAAGGAAGAGAGACGCCTTTTCAGAAAAAAGAAACGTGAGGCCGAAAGGCGTGAGTGTGAGGAGCTTGAGATGCTGGCTGACAGGAATGATGCCCGAAAATTCTATGAAAAGATCCGGCGGATGACGGAAGGTTTTAAGACCGGGGCAAGTTCCTGTAAGGACAATAATGGCGACCTGGTAACCGACGTACAGAGTGTACTTAAATTATGGAGGGAGCACTTCTCCTCACTGCTAAATTGCGAGGGAGACGTCGAACCCGATACCCCAATCCCTGACGATGGAAAAGTCGTCCCACCACCTGACTATGATGAAGTGAGGATAGCTATATCCCGGCTCAAAAACAACAAAGCGCCTGGAAAAGACGGACTACCCGCCGAGCTGTTCAAACACGGAGGCGAAGAGCTGGTAAAAAGCATGCATCAGCTCTTATGCAGAATATGGTCAGACGAGTGCATGCCTCCAGATTGGAATTTAAGTGTGCTCTGCCCAATCCACAAGAAAGGCGATCCCGCTAACCGCACCAACTACCGCGGAATCAGCCTTCTTAATATCGCATATAAGTTTCTTTCTAGCGTATTGTGTGAAAGACTGAAGCCCATCGTAGACAAGCTGATTGGACCTTATCAGTGTGGCTTTAGACCTGGTAAGTCTACCATCGACCAGATTTTCACGATACGCCAAATCCTGGAGAAGACCCATGATAAAAGAATCGACACACACCATCTCTTTGTCGATTTCAAAGCCGCTTTTGACAGCGCAAAAAGGAGTTGCCTGTATGCCGCCATGTCTGAATTTGACTTCCCTGCAAAGCTTATACGGCTTTGCCAAATGACGTTGAGCAATACTAACAGCTCCGTCAGAGTCGGGAAGGACCTCTCTGAGCCATTTGAAACCAAACGAGGCTTCAGACAGGGCGACTCCCTTTCGTGCGATTTCTTCAACCTGATGCTGGAGAAGATAATTCGAGCAGCAGAGCTAAACCGCAATGGTACAATCTTTTACAAGAGCGTGCAATTGCTGGCGTATGCCGATGATATTGATATCATTGGCCTTAACAACCGCGCCGTAAGCGCTGCCTTCTCTGGACTGGATAAAGAAGCGAAAAAAGTGGGTCTTGCGGTCAACGAGGACAAGACGAAGTATTTGCTGTCATCAAAGAAAGAATCGGCGCACCTGCGCCTTGGCAGCCACGTCACTGTTGATAGTTACAAATTTGAAACTGTGAGGGACTTCGTCTATTTGGGAACCAGCATTAACACCGAAAATAATATCAGTCTAGAAATCCAACGGAGAATCACTCTTGCGAACAAGTGCTACTTTGGACTGAGTAGCCAATTGAGAAGTAAAGTCCTCTTTCGAAGAACAAAGATCGCGCTCTATAAGTCTCTCATCATACCTGTCCTGATGTATGGCTCAGATTCATGGACAATGTCAAGAGAAGATGAGATGGCCCTTGGAGTATTTGAGAGAAAAGTTCTCCGGAAGATTTATGGTCCTTCCTGTGATGCCGACGGCGAGTATCGAAGGAGATTTAACGATGAGCTGTACGAGCTTTACGCAGATCTGACCATAGTCCAGCGAATTAAAGCCCAAAGGCTCCGCTGGCTGGGTCACGTCATGCGAATGGACAAAGAAGCTCCAGCCCAGAAGGTTTTCCAATCGTCACCCGAATTCGGCAGCAGAGGAAGGGGGAGGCCTCGACTGAGATGGAAACAACAGGTGGAGGATGACTTGAACTCCCTTGGGGTTTCCAATTGGCGTCAGTTATCGCTAAAAAGGAATGACTGGCGTGCTTTGATAGGCGACGGCCAAAATCGCTTAGGCGGTTAAGCGCCAATAAATGATGATGATGAAGTAAAAAAGTTAGCGAAACATTTTAGTCCCCACCTAGCGATCGCAACGTTTGCTTAGGCAAAAAGTATATATTTTTTTGCTAAATCCTCATAATTTTCTTAGATCGTTAGAGTAGGGGTATACAAATAAAAAAAAAACAAAAAAACTATTGGCGGCGATATACCAACAGGTTATCATAACCTCTAACGAGATTTTAGCCGAGCTTCTCTTTCCAACTTGTGGTGTATTTTTTGTGTTTTTCCTACAAGTTGGCGGGGCCTACAGTTTTTTGCCGACTCCGAACGGCACTTGCAAAGCAAATGAGTTTTTGCTGCGAAGCTTCTCATGGCAGAAATACACCCGCAGAGTTTGTCAAACTACTGCGACCCCGTTTAGAAAAATTCTTTTTCTAAATATTTTTTGATGTTGGTTCTTGTCGGGCATTGATATGGCAACGATTTGGAATAGTAGGCCCAGCACTTAGGGTTCTATTAGCGCACACTTAACTTAAAAAGACTTGAAAATATCACATCTATCAAATGGTAAGCACATTTATCTGATTACCGAAAAATTAAGTTAAGTTAAATTAAGTTTCCAAGTTCAGTGAGAGCCGTGAGAGTACTATTGTTGCCATACCATTTTATTTAACGTTTTGGATTAAATTCTCCAACTATTCCATAGGGAAAATAAATTTTTGGATGTTTTTAATTAATATGGCAGCCGAAAAACAAACTGTCAAATAATTTAAAATCACATTAGGCCAACCAAAAAAATTAAATTTTTTTTAACCAATATATTTTATACTTTATTTTGGGTTTTTAATATATATTGATTGAGAATAAGCTTAGAATATCAAAACTGTATGCACGGAAAATATTTTTTTGGCACTTTTGAATGATTTATGTTTAAAAAGTCTATTCGAGAGGGTAAAATGTTATAACTATCTGAAACGGGCTAATGAGCTCTCTCGTTATTTTTTTAAGGAAACCAAGTTAAGTTAAGTTAAGTCCAAGTCTGCGCTAACGGAAGCATTAACCGCTAAACCACGGTGGTCGCCGTGTGCATAGTAAATACGAAATTCGATTTAAGCCAAAACACTTTAAATGTCAATGATAGGTTGTAACGAAACTTTCTTGTTGCCCCGTTGCTTCTTTATTAGTTGCTGGGGTATACTCGCCGTGTCCAGGGTTCGCTTACAATAAATTTGTAAATACGGGACACCACGCAAATCGTTTTCATATAACATTTATTCAACTTTATTCTTAATCCTATAATATTAATTAACTGTACTTCATTTATAGCTTGAATGCTGTATATTCGACTGTGGTAGTGTAACTTAACGGTCCGGCCGTGTTCCGTTAGGCGGACCCCGTTAGTATGTCCGTGCGTTGTACTCTGCCGCGCCTTACGCCGGCGTCTCTCTGCTACACCCTGCGTCGGCGTCCCTGCTATTGCGCCTTATGCTGGCGTCCCGGCTTCGTTGTGCGTCGATATCGCTGCCGCGCGTGGCGCTGGCGTACCTCTGCTTGCTGTCACTTCCGCGCGTGGCGCTGGCGTACTTCTGCTTCGCTGTCACTGCCGCGCGTGGCGCTAGGATGGTCGCGTCACTACTATTGCGGCGCGGTTCACGTCAGCGCAGGTGGGCGGGCGTCACCTATTCGCGGTGGTGCGTTACTGCGGCGGGCTTTTGCTGGTGCGGGGAGAACGAGGTTTCTCGGGGTGTTGTACTGAGAAGAATCAACTACAACACCATTCGATCCCACGACTCACTCCTACGAGGCGAATCTTTGTTGCACTGAGAAGAATCAACTGCAATCGAGATGCGCTTCGCTAGTAGCTCTGGCCGCGACCACAGCTCCGTGCTGACTGCCTGTTGAGCTGTTGTGTTGCTCCTTTTATAGCTTTCGTGTTTGGTGTTGCTAGCTCAGATAGCTGCGTTGCCATGGTTACTGTGTTGCTGTGGAATGTTGCGACCGCTCGTTATGCTGCTGAAACTTGTTGATTTGGTTGTGTTGATCGGTTGGCTGTGTTGCTGGGACTTGTTGTGTTGGCTGTGTTGCTGAGGTTTGTTGTGTTGCTAAGGCTTGTTGTGTTGCTAGGACTTGTTGTGTTGGTTGTGATCATGTGGCTGAGGCGTGTTGTGATCGCCTGTTGTATTGGTGTTTGAAATCTGGTTGTGTGGGGTCGTTTTGTGTGGGCCAAATTAATGTGGATTTATTTTCACCGCCGTAAATTGTAGTGCCGTGCTTGGTCTACCGCTGCTCGTTCCATGTTTTGCCTTACGATTTTGAAGGCCTCCTGCATTCTGCTGTGTTTCTCCTCGGTAGGGTTGCCAGATTCTAAAGTGGAAAAAGAAGGGCATTTCTATTTCCATAGAAAAACAGGACAAATGTAAAAAAAGAAGGACGGTTTTTTTTGTGGACAATTTATTAGGGGGATTCGCTAAGTCTTGCAAGGTGCACGGATTGCACGAAATGTATTAATCCTATGCCAAAATATGCAAGACTACGAGAGCACCCCTCACTGAGTTTACTGTAACATCGTAAACAAACGTCAAATGATATTAATTGAAACTGAACAAATTTTTAGTTTTTTCTGAAAAAAGTTGGCGCTGACAATTACTTTTACTTTTTGTGAGAAAAATGAGAGGATTCAGCGAAATACAGGGTTTCTTTTTTATTTCCTACAATTCTTGCACTAAAATATACATAGGTTTGAGCTTTGTATAAATTGCACCAATAGCATATATTTTTTTGCGCACAGTAAAAAGAAAGTCTAAATTTAATACCAATTTGGTGTTTATATATAACAATTGAGAGAAACAGTATTATTTTAAGACCATTTGGACTAATTTAATTGCCAAAATTGAGAGAGAGAGAGCGATTTAGTATTATTTTGGTATTATTTTAAAACCATTAGTCCAAATTTAATTTCCAAACTTTTTCAGGGTCTTAAAATAATACTATTTGGTATTAAATTTAAAAAAAGTAGCCTTTCATCCTTTACCTTGCGTGTATTTTGTTGTTGTGACTTTACAATCCATGGAAAAAGAAGGACATAAGAAGGACAAAACTAAAAAAGAAGGACTTTTCTACACTTTTTCTTTTGGAAGGACAGGGAAGGACGTTGCAATAAAATGAAGGACATGTCCTTCCGAAAGAAGGACGTCTGGCAACCCTACTCCTCGGCCGTGGCTGTAGCTGTGCCGGTTCCGATGTTAACCTCGTCGAACAGTGCCCCTGGCAGTCGCGGTTCCCGTCCTTGTACGAGGAACGCAGGACTGTACCCTGTGGATGCAGTGACACTGGTGTTCATGGCAGCTCGATTTCCGGGAGAAGGTCGTCCCATCGGTTGTGTTGCGATCTGGTGAGTTGCGCCACGATGCGCTTGACGGTCCGGTTTTCTCGTTCTGTTAGGTTCTCTTGGGACGTGTACGGTGCCGCGAATTGTTGCCGTATCCCCATCTCCTTGAGGTAGCGCTGCCACATTGTGCTGGTGAACTGGTCACCGTTGTCCAATATCAGTATCTTGGGAGTACCAAATCTTGCGAGGATGCGTTCTCTGAATGCGCGGCGAAGCCCGTCAGCTGTAGCACGCCTCATTGGG
This sequence comes from Campiglossa producta, assembly GCA_964058755.1. NCBI lineage: Eukaryota > Metazoa > Arthropoda > Insecta > Diptera > Tephritidae > Campiglossa > Campiglossa producta. Next base: position 71,625,752 of record CAXKVI010000002.1, read on the forward strand.
ATCAATTCCACCCATTTGCTAAAACGGTCGAAAAATACCAATAGCATCGTATTTCCGTGCGTTGAACGTGGTAGGGGCCCGATGAAATCGACGCATACCGTGGCAAATGGTTCCTGGGCTACCTGTGGGAGCATTTTTCCCGCTGGCTTTTGTTGTGCTTCCTTATACTTCTGGCAAGACTCGCATTGGCTTACATATCGGCTGATATCCCGGAACATGCCGGGCCAGTAATACCGGTTGGCGATTCGTGCTACTTTCCGACGGATGCCCATGTATCCAGCGCTGGGTATATCGTGGTTTTCCTTTAGGTTTCGCTGTCTGAGCGGTGTGGGTACACATAACTTCCACGGGACCGCATCTTCGTCGTGTGACCGGCAGGGGATATGGCGATACAGTTGCCCTTTTTGCATTGCATAGTCGGCGTACTTCTCCAGGTTGGTGCGTATTTCGCCTACACGCTTGTGCCACCACTTGCATTGCGGCTCGGCCGTCGTCGTTAATCGCAGGGTTTCTAGCGGTTGTGGAGATAGTGCGTCCGCTACCATATTGTGCTTGCCTTTCCTATATTCGACGTCGAAGGTGTGTTGCTGCAGCTCCAATGCCCATCGTGCTATGCGTCCGGAGGGGCTTTCTATCGAATTTAGCCACTTCAGCGACATATGGTCCGTTATCACCTTGAACCGGTACCCTTCCAAGTATGGCCTCATTTTCCGTATTCCCCACACGATAGCAAGGCACTCCTTTTCGGTGGGCGAATAGTTGGCCTCCGCCTTGTTGAGTTTTCGGCTGGCGTAAGCGATAACGCGCTCTCCACCTTCCCGCTCCTGTGTCAATACTGCTCCCAGGCCGAAATTGCTGGCGTCCGTCTGCAAGGTGAACATCTTTGTAAAATCTGGGCATGCCAGTATAGGGGCTTCCGTGAGTTTCTGCTTGATGGTCTCGAAGGCTTCTTGTTGCTCTGCTCCCCATTTCCAGTGTTTGCCCTTTTTCAGCAGGGCCGTGAGGGGCTGGCTTATCGTCGCAAAGTCGGGCACGAAGCGGCGATACCACGAAGCTATGCCTAGACATTGGCGAACTTCTTTCACGTTGGTTGGTGGCTTCAGTTCTTTGATAGCTGCCTCTATCTCGGGGTCTGTGTGGATTCCCTTATCACTCAAAACATGGCCTAGATACCGGAGTTCCTTCTTGAAAAATTCGCATTTCTCCGGGTTGATTTTGAGGTTGGCACGTTGCAGCCGTCGCATGACCTCCTGTAAGTTGCGTACGTGTTCCTCCAGCGTGGAGCCTATGACAATTATGTCGTCGAGATACGCGAAGGCATGTGGTTCCATTTCTGGCCCAATGACCTGGTCGAGTGCCCTCTGGAATGTTGCTGGTGCGAAATGCAAACCGAAAGGCATAACGCGCCGCTGAAATAATCCGCGCCCAGGTACGGTGAAGGCCGTGTAGGGACGACTCTGCGGTTCCAATGGTACCTGCCAGTAGCCGTTCCTCAAGTCCAGGCTGCTGATGTATTTCGCCCTTCGTAACTTGTCCAGTATGTGTTGTATTCTTGGCAGGGGGTATGCGTCGGGGATTGATCGGGCGTTGAGCTGCCGATAATCTACGCACAACCTCCACTTACCGTTCTTCTTCTTGGCAAGCACAACCGGCGCGCTGTGGGGACTAGAGGATGGCTCGATGCATCCCTTGTCGAGGAGTTCGTCAATTTCCTTGTTGATAATGCTCTGCATGGCCGGATTTCGTGGGAAGTAGCGTTGTTTGATGGGGCGGTCGTCCGTGAGGATAATCTTGTGTTCCGCCACTGTCGTTACTCGGCACATAGTCTCGAATTTTTGGAGTTCTTTCGCGAGGAAATCTTGTATGCGCTCTGCCTCGTCCTTGTTGGAGGCGCCGTTGATTCTGTTAATTCTCGTATGTCTCGTGTTATTTAAGCCCGATGGTGTTTCGTCTCTCGTGGTTGGTGACGGGTCGCTGGGGGGTGATGTATGCGGCGTGAGGGGTCTGGTGAGCACGAGGTGCCCTCCGCCGCATGATATGGTGGCTCCCATGCTCCCCAGAGTGTCTAGGCCGAGAATGATGTCGTCAATTGCCCCGGGCATGACGTGTAGTACTGTGTGGTGTGATGTCTCCCCGAGGCGTACTTCTGTCCTTACCGCATCAAAATGGTGGTGCTAACTCCGTTTGCCATGGTTATTTTGATGGCCACTCTTACCATCTCTCCGCTCCCAGAATTCACTACTCGCTCCGCTAGGTCTGTTGAAACGAAGCTTCTGGAGGCACCTGTGTCGATGATGGCCTCTGCTGATTCCCTGCCGAGTTGAGCTAAGGCGTAGAGGCGGCCATGTTCCTGGTACATGACTACTGATGATCCGGCGCTGGTTTCCGTGGGCTCACCGCGCCTTGTCCTTGGTGAATCCCTTCGTCGTTTCCCTGGCGTCGGCGGCAGCATTCAATTGTCCGTGTATCATTTCGCCCGCATTCCCAACAAAAAAATTTTCGGGGGTTTCGACATCTCCTCGCATAGTGTCCCTCTTGGCCACACCTTCTACACACGTTGTTTGGGTCAAAAGCCCGGGTTTCTGGGGATGCGTGACGCTGTACGTTCTGCGGCGGATGGCTAGGAGCTTGTGCCTGTCGTGGTCGTGGCTCTACCGGTTTGTCCCCTATGACGTGTTTCGCTGTTTCTCGGCGTGGCCCTTCTGGCGCGCGTCGATAACCCTCGTGAATTCCTTCGTATTCTTCAGCGAGGGTGATGAGCTCTGTAAGGTTATCAAAATCCTTGCGTTTGATATATAGTAAGTAGTCCGGGTGGCTATTTCGGAAGATCCTTTCCACACGTTGTTCGTCGCTGTACCCGGCGTGCCTCATCAAGTTCTGCATCGCTAGCACGTAGTCCTTGAATTTCTCGCGTGCGTGCTGCCTTCGCTGCCGTATCTCATCCTCGAGACGTTCGAAGTACCTGGCTGGTAGGAAAAACCGCAAGAAATCCTGTCTGAAAGTCGTCCAGCTACCCCAGTACGGGCATGGTTTTTGGGAGAAGATCCATGTTTAGCGAATATACCTCCGACAATTCTTCTAGGCGCTCGATGAATGCTAACGGGTCTCTACCCCCGTCGTACTTTACCGACCACTTTCGCACTTGATCGATGATGGGTGCGAATACAATGGTTGGCATTTGCGTTACGTGTGGCGTCGCACTTGTGCTAGCTGATGTTACTCCTGATGCAGGGTTATGTCGTGTGGGTTGCGTATCCCGAGGGAGGAACGCCGATGTGTTCTGCTTAGACTTACGCCTGTGTCCGGAGGATCTGGTCCTCCCGTCTCGCTTTCGTCCTCATTGGAGGTTACGGCATCCTGGTAGGTGACCTCCAATGAAGCAAATTTCGCCTGTATTTCCGTGTCCGTCGCCGCCTTAGATGCCAACGCTAAAATCCGTTTTCGAATTTCCCGGGCGGAACCTGTCTGCTCGATACCCAATTCCCGTGCGATGGATACCAGCCGCTCCTTCGAAACGTTGTCCGGCCACGTGGTGTCTATCTGTTCGGCCATTTTGTAATTTCCGGTATGTAGTCAGGAATGTTCCTTCTGACGTTTGAACGATTTGCAGGGTCCCTGCTCGGGCGTCATTTGTAACGAAGCTTTCTTGTTGCCCCGTTGCTTCTTTATTACTTGCTGGGGTATACTCGCCGTGTCCAGGGTTCGCTTACAATAAATTTGTAAATACGGGACACGACGCAAATCGTTTTCATATAACCTTTATTCAACTTTATTCTTAATCCTATAATATTAATTAACTGTACTTCATTTATAGCTTGAATGCTGTATATTCGACTGTGGTAGTGTAACTTAACGGTCCGGCCGTGTCGGGTATTGATCGGGCGTTGAGCTGCCGATAATCTACGCACAACCTCCACTTACCGTTCTTCTTCTTGGCAAGCACAATCGGCGCGCTGTGGGGACTAGAGGATGGCTCGATGCATCCCTTGTCGAGGAGTTCGTCAATTTCTTGTTGATAATGCTCTGCATGGCCGGATTTCGTGGGAAGTAGCGTTGTTTGATGGGGCGGTCGTCCGTGAGGATAATCTTGTGTTCCGCCACTGTCGTTACTCGGCACATAGTCTCGAATTTTTGGAGTTCTTTCGCGAGGAAATCTTGTATGCGCTCTGCCTCGTCCTTGTTGGAGGCGCCGTTGATTCTATTAAGTCTCGTATGTCTCGTGTTATTTAAGCCCGATGGTGTTTCGTCTCTCGTGGTTGGTGACGGGTCGCTGGGGGGTGATGTATGCGGCGTGAGGGGTCTGGTGAGCACGAGGTGCCCTCCGCCGCATGATATGGTGGCTCCCATGCTCCCCAGAGTGTCTAGGCCGAGAATGATGTCGTCAATTGCCCCGGGCATGACGTGTAGTACTGTGTGGTGTGATGTCTCCCCGAGGCGTACTTCTGTCCTTACCGCATCAAAATGGTGGTGCTAACTCCGTTTGCCATGGTTATTTTGATGGCAACTCTTACCATCTCTCCGCTCCCAGAATTCACTACTCGCTCCGCTAGGTCTGTTGAAACGAAGCTTCTGGAGGCACCTGTGTCGATGATGGCCTCTGCTGATTCCCTGCCGAGTTGAGCTAAGGCGTAGAGGCGGCCATGTTCCTGGTACATGACTACTGATGATCCAGCGCTGGTTTCCGTGGGCTCACCGCGCCTTGTCCTTGGTGAAGCCCTTCGTCGTTTCCCTGGCGTCGGCGGCAGCATTCAATTGTCCGTGTATAATTTCGCCCGCATTCCCAACAAAAAAATTTTCGGGGGTTTCGACATCTCCTCGCATAGTGTCCCTCTTGGCCACACCTTCTACACACGTTGTTTGGGTCAAAAGCCCGGGTTTCTGGGGATGCGTGACGCTGTACGTTCTGCGGCGGATGGCTAGGTGCTTGTGCCTGTCGTGGTCGTGGCTCTACCGGTTTGTCCCCTATGACGTGTCTCGCTGTTTCTCGGCGTGGCCCTTCTGGCGCGCGTCGATAACCCTCGTGAATTCCCTCGTATTCTTCAGCGAGGGTGATGAGCTCTGTAAGGTTATCAAAATCCTTGCGTTTGATATATAGTAAGTAGTCCGGGTGGCTATTTCGGAAGATCCTTTCCAAACGTTGTTCGTCGCTGTACCCGGCGTGCCTCATCAAGTTCTGCATCGCTAGCACGTAGTCCTTGAATTTCTCGCGTGCGTGCTGCCTTCGCTGCCGTATCTCATCCTCGAGACGTTCGAAGTACCTGGCTGGTAGGAAAAACCGCAAGAAATCCTGTCTGAAAGTCGTCCAGCTACCCCAGTGCGTGCATGGTTTTTGGGAGAAGATCCATGTTTAGCGAATATACCTCCGACAATTCTTCTAGGCGCTCGATGAATGCTAACGGGTCTCTACCCCCGTCGTACTTTACCGACCACTTTCGCACTTGATCGATGATGGGTGCGAATACTATGGTTGGCATTTGCGTTACGTGTGGCGTCGCACTTGTGCTAGCTGATGTTACTCCTGATGCAGGGTTATGTCGTGTGGGTTGCGTATCCCGAGGGAGGAACGCCGATGTGTTCTGCTTAGACTTACGCCTGTGTCCGGAGGATCTGGTCCTCCCGTCTCGCTTTCGTCCTCATTGGAGGTTACGGCATCCTGGTAGGTGACCTCCAATGAAGCAAATTTCGCATGTATTTCCGTGTCCGTCGCCGCCTTAGATGCCAACGCTAAAATCCGTTTTCGAATTTCCCGGGCGGAACCTGTCTGCTCGATACCCAATTCCCGTGCGATGGATACCAGCCGCTCCTTCGAAACGTTGTCCGGCCACGTGGTGTCTATCTGTTCGGCCATTTTGTAATTTCCGGTATGTAGTCAGGAATGTTCCTTCTGACGTTTGAACGATTTGCAGGGTCCCTGCTCGGGCGTCAATTGTAACGAAGCTTTCTTGTTGCCCCGTTGCTTCTTTATTACTTGCTGGGGTATACTCGCCGTGTCCAGGGTTCGCTTACAATAAATTTGTAAATACGGGACACGACGCAAATCGTTTTCATATAACCTTTATTCAACTTTATTCTTAATCCTATAATATTAATTAACTGTACTTCATTTATAGCTTGAATGCTGTATATTCGACTGTGGTAGTGTAACTTAACGGTCCGGCCGTGTTCCGTTAGGCGGATCCCGTTAGTATGTCCGTGCGTTGTACTCTGCCGCGCCTTACGTCGGCGTCTCTGCCCCGCGGCTCTCTGCTACGCCCTGCGTCGGCGTCCCTGCTATTGCGCCTTATGCTGGCGTCCCGGCTTCGTTGTGCGTCGATATCGCTGCCGCGCGTGGCGCTGGCGTACTTCTGCTTCGCTGTCACTGCCGCGCTTGGCGCTGGCGTATCTCTACTAAATGAAGTACAGTTAATAATTATTATAGGATTAAGAATAAAGTTGAATAAGGGTTATATGAAAACGATTTGCGTGGTGTCCCGTATTTACAAATTTATTGTAAGCGAACCCTGGACACGGCGAGTATACCCCAGCAATTAATAAAGAAGCAACGGGGCAACAAGAAAGCTTCGTTACAAGGTCCCATGATCCAATTAATAAGATCTCGCATTTAAAAAGAGCTGTGACGTCACGGTCTTAAGAAACATGTCTGCTTCGATTTAAATGTCTCAAATGTTATAAAGAAATAAAAACGAAAACAAACAAACAAATATTTTGATTGTGATTTTATTTTTATGTTTATAAACAAAATTTTGTGATAATCTACTTATAAATCGCTAATTTTTCGTTGTGTTCTAGAAGCCGTGTTGTAGTGGATAGTACATATATCAGCATTGGATACTAAATAGCAGGTGCTCGCACCGTTGAGTATTAAAAGATTATCAAAATTTTTAGGAAAAAAGTGGTCGCCCACACACGAAACACTTCATTTTTTAATATTACCACGCTTTTATTAGGTTCACTTGTATGTTTGTCTGTTTCTAGGCATAGTTCTGGACAGGAAATTGAATTGGAAGGAGAATGTTCTTCAGCGCCAGAAGAAAGCTTGCATCGCTCTTTACACATGCAAAAGAGCCATTGGCAAAAAATGGGGGCTCAGCCCTACAGTATGCAGTTGGATCTACACGGCCATCATTTGCCCAATCATGCTTTATGGAGTCGTCGTATGGTGGCCTGCGCTGAGCAAGGCAACATACCTGAATCTGTTCCGGAAAGTCCATAGATCCAATATGATCTGTATAAGCGGTGCGCTAAGGACAACGCCCAACGAAGCCCTCCAGGTCATTCTGGGTATTTTGCCACTTGATCTGGAAGGGTTTCGGTCAGCGGCGGCATCAGCTCTGCACCTAAGAGAAACCTCCAGTTGGGCTGCGGGTACTATTGGACACTCCAGTATTCTGGAATCTTACGAGCTTTCACCCTCTAAGCACAGATCGTTGTGCGACTACTACAGTCGGGGACAGCTGTTTCAAAATAAACATTCCCAGCAGAGAAGACTGGGAGAGGACGGATTGGTGTCCCGAAACAAATGGTGGCACTTCCATATACACCGACGGCTCGAAGTTGGACGGCAGAGTTGGAGGAGGAGTTTATTCAAGGGATTTGGACCTTGAGCTCTCCTTCAGACTACCTGATCATTGTAGCGTCTTCCAGGCGGAAGTCTCGGCAATCCTGGACGCCGCGGCCTGGTTAAGCAAACGTGTTATCGGAGAAGATATCGCTATTTTCAGCGATAGCCAAGCGGCCATCAAATCCCTTGGCTCATACACGTTCAACTCTGAACTGACGCTCAGCTGTCGTCGATCTCTTCAGGAGATGGCCCAACAGAACCGCGTAAACCTCATATGGGTCCCGGGACATAGGGACATTGAGGGAAACTGTAAGGCAGACGAGCTTGCCAGGCAGGGCACGACCAAGCAGGTTCTTCAGGATAAAGAGCGCTTAGGTATGCCGTTTGCCACATGCAAACTAATGCTGAAGGAGCACACACTCCGTCAAGCCAACGAAAGATGGCTGCTATCCCCAGGGTGTCGCATATCGAAACAAACCTGGCCAAAATGGGATCTTAAAAGGTCTAGACGCATTTATGCCCTAACTAGGAGGGAAATCTGCATATTGATAGGGGTATTAACCGGTCACTGCCTCATTGGTAGGCATGCAGAAAGGCTAGGTGTGCCCTACCGACGATGCTGCAGGAGTTGCAAAGATGATGAGGAGGAGGAAACAGTGGAGCACCTCATCTGCAACTGTCCGGCTTTAAGCGGCGCGAGAACGCGCTTTTTGGGAGTTCCGTTCCTGGATAGCCTAAGCCAGATCGCGGAAATGGACATAAAGGGCTTGATGGGCTTCATAAAGTCATCTAAGTGGTTCGAGGAGGAGTAACGGTGTCGGTTTAGGAGTGTCAGTCCCGGGATTCTGCTATGTGGAAAATCCCAACAACTCAGGGATTTTCCATATGGCTGGGTCCCGGGACTGACTTTCCTTGTGTTGGTGGTATCACAACGGGCCTTTCAAAACTGGCCTAAGTGTGCCTCTGCGGCAGCCACTTGAACCTAACCTATGTTTGTCTGTTTGTATGTATGTAAACTCTCGTTCGGTCTAAGCCGCAGTGGCCCAAAAGCCGTAAAATGTCCCTACAATATGGGTATCAAACGAAAGGGGAAGACCCCAGGTTTCATTTGGGCCTCGATATATTTCGATAAATTTATCGATAACTGAGTTATCGGTCAATATATGATTGCCCAAAAACCTAAAAAAATTGCTTACAATATGGGTATCAAACGAAAGGGGAAGACCCCAGGTTTCATTTGGACCTAGATATATTTCGATAAATTTATCGATAACTGCGTTATCGGTCAATATATGATTGCCCAAAAACCTAAAAAAATTCCTTACAATATGGGTATCAAACGAAAGGGGAAGACCCCAGGTTTCATTTGGACCTCGATATATTTCGATAAATTTATCGATAACTGAGTTATCGGTCAATATATGATTGCCCAAAAACCTAAAAAAATTCCTTACAATATGGGTATCAAACGAAAGGGGAAGACCCCAGGTTTCATTTGGACCTAGATATATTTCGATAAATTTATCGATAACTGCGTTATCGGTCAATATATGATTGCCCAAAAACCTAAAAAAATTCCTTACAATATGGGTATCAAACGAAAGGGGAAGACCCCAGGTTTCATTTGGACCTCGATATATTTCGATAAATTTATCGATAATTGAGTTATCGGTCAATATATGATTGCCCAAAAACCTAAAAAATTCCTTACAATATGGGTATCAAACGAAAGGGGAAGACCCCAGGTTTCATTTGGACCTCGATATATTTCGATAAATTTATCGATAACTGAGTTATCGGTCAATATATGATTGCCCAAAAACCAAAAAAATTCCTTACAATAGGGGTATCAAACGAAAGGGGAAGACCCCAGGTTTCATTTGGACCTCGATATATTTCGATAAATTTATCGATAACTGAGTTATCGGTCAAAATATGATTGCCCAAAAACCTAAAAAAATTCCTTACAATATGCGTATCAAACGAAAGGGGAAGACCCCAGGTTTCATTTGGGCCTCGATATATTTCGATAAATTTATCGATAACTGAGTTTAGGTCAATATATGATTGCCCAAAAACCTAAAAAATTCCTTACAATATGGGTATCAAACGAAAGGGGAAGACCCCAGGTTTCATTTGGACCTCGATATATTTCGATAAATTTATCGATAACTGAGTTATCGGTCAAAATGTGGTTGCCCGAAAACCTTAAAATTTCCCTACAATATGGGTATCAAACGAAAGGGGAAGACCCCAGGTTTCATTTGGACTTCGATATATTTCGATAAATTTATCGATAACTGAGTTATCGGTCAAAATGTGGTTGCCCGAAAACCTTAAAATTTCCTTACAATATGGGTATCAACCGAAAGGCGAAGACCCCAGGTTTCATTTGGACTTCGATATATTTCGATGAATTTATCGATAACTGAGTTATCGGTTAAAATATGATTGCCCAAAAACCTTAAAATTTCCCTACAATATGGGTATCAAACGAAAGGGGAAGGCCCCAGGGTTCATTTGGACTTCGATAAATTTATCGATAACTGAGTTATCGGTCAATATATGATTGCCCAAAAGCTAAAAAATTCCTTACAATATGGGTATCAAACGAAAGGGGAAGACCCCAGGTTTCATTTGGACTGCGATATATTTCGATAAATTTATCGATAACTGAGTTATCGGTCAAAATGTGGTTGCCCGAAAACCTTAAAATTTCCCTACAATATGGGTATCAAACGAAAGGGGAAGGCCCCAGGGTTCATTTGGACTTCGATATATTTCGATGAGTTTATCGATAACTGAGTTATCGGTCAAAATATGATTGCCCAAAAACCTTAAAATTTCCCTACAATATGGGTACCAAACGAAAGGGGAAGGTCCCAAGTTTCATTTGGACATCGATATATTTTGATAAATTTATCGATAACTGAGTTTTCGTCAAAATGTGAGGCCCAAATAACTTAAAATTCCCCACAATATGAGTATCAAACGAAAGGGGAAGGCCGCAGGTTTCATTTGGATTTCGATATATTTCGATAATTTCATAGGACATTTGACTAAAAAGTAAAAAATAAATATAGTTTAAAAAAACTAAAACTCACGCTTTCAGAGTGTAATGAACTAAAAAGTTGAAAATAATTTTAAAACCCCTACACAGTAGTCTTGTGGAAAAAGCGTGGCCCGCTTTGTGCCATAATTTTGGTATATCGAGCGCAAGACGCTTTTCCCACATAATGCTAGTTTTTTTAATACGCTTTCATTAGCTTTACTTGTACATATGCACATTCATATTTATCGATAACTGAGTTATCGGCCAAAATTAGATTGTGCAATAATATTGAAAATTGCCTACAATGTGGGTATCAAACGAAAGTGGAGGCCCAGAGGTTTCGTTTGCACTGCGGTATACTTCGATATATTTATTATTGTAGGGGTTTTAAAATTATTTTCAACTTTTTAGTTCATTACACTCTAAAAGCGTGAGTTTTAGTTTTTGTACCTTTCATGAACATGAAATGGTATTATAACTTTGGTCCGATGTTTGTAAGTATGAGAAGAAGAAGAGATAGACCCATCAATAAGTACACCGAAATGATCAGGATGACGTTTTTGAGATATCTGGCTGAAATTTTGTATTCGGCCACCATTTTCCAATATAGGAATCATTTGTCGGAACCAGCAAGATCGGACCGATATTACATATAGCTCCCATACAATCGATTGTTCCGATAAACGGATTTTGGGCTATAACTCCTTTAATTTAAGAGCTAGGAACGTGAAATTTTGTAAGTATTGCTATTTTTATATCTGAAATATCGATGTTGAAAATCATCGAGATGGGATAAATATTTCACATAGCCCCCATACAATCGATTGTTCCGATAAACGGATTTTGGGCTATAACTCCTTTAATTTAAGAGCTAGGAACGTGAAATTTTGTAAGTGTTGCTATTTTTATATCTGAAATATCGATGTTGAAAATCATCGAGATGGGATAAATATTTCACATAGCCCCCGTACAATCCATTGTTCCGATAAACGGATTTTGGGCTATAACTCCTTTAATTTAAGAGCTAGGAACGTGAAATTTTGTAAAAATTGCTATTTTTATATGTGAAATATCGGTGTTGAAAATCATCGAGATGGGATAAATATTTCACATAGCCCCCATACAATCGATTGTTCCGATAAACGGATTTTGGTAGATAACTCCTTTAATTTAAGAGCTAGGAACGTGAAATTTTGCAAGTATTGCTATTTTTATATCTGAAATATCGATGTTGAAAATCATCGAGATGGGATAAATATTTCACATAGCCCCCGTACAATCCATTGTTCCGATAAACGGATTTTGGGCTATAACTCCTTTAATTTAAGAGCTAGGAACGTGAAATTTTGTAAGTATTGCTATTTTTATATGTGAAATATCGATGTTGAAAATCATCGAGATGGGATAAATATTTCACATAGCCCCCGTACAATCCATTGTTCCGATAAACGGATTTTGGTAGATAACTCCTTTAATTTAAGAGCTAGGAACGTGAAATTTTGCTAGTATTGCTATTTTTATATCTGAAATATCGATGTTGAAAATCATCGAGATGGGATAAATATTTCACATAGCCCCCATACAATCGATTGTTCCGATAAACGGATTTTGGTAGATAACTCCTTTAATTTAAGAGCTAGGAACGTGAAATTTTGTAAGTATTGCTATTTTTATATGTGAAATATCGATGTTGAAAATCATCGAGATGGGATAAATATTTCACATAGCCCCCATACAATCGATTGTTCCAATAAACGGATTTTGGTAGATAACTTCTGTAATTAGATAAGTAGGAAAGTGAAATTTCGTAACTATTTATCTTTTAGAATGTGGCATGTCGATGTTAAAAATCAATGAGATTGGACCAATATAACACATCGCCCCCATATAATCGATAGTTCCGATAATTTCGGTATGAGCTAAAATTAAATTGATACAGGCTGTACTGGGGATCGATCAGTGAAAATCGTGACGCTTAGTCATGAAAGGTATTTAGCCTTCGGCACAGCCGAAGACAGCTTTCCTTACTTGTTTCTTTGTATTTTTCTTCTATTTTTACATAGAAGAAATCAAATCACGAAAACAGTTTACAAAAAATACATGAAAAAACTGGGAAAATTGGATATTTGCATTTTTGACAATTTTTGAAAACATAAACGAAAAACCATGCAAATGTTTGAGGCTACAATTTCAAATTCTTCCAAAAATATAATCAGGAGAGTGTTTTTACAAGAATGGCTAATCAGTTTTATACCAAAAATGAGGTAAGGTCTACAAATTCTAAACTAGCAATGCTATCACCATTCTGAAAATCAATAAAATTTTCCAAAAAAAAGCCATTTAAATAACTTACTAATCGCTTGGTGGAGGCTTACATTTCTATTCTTTCTTTATATATGTTTGCATCACAGTATGTACGATGTTTGATTTAAAAAAATATAATTAATAAAGAAACTAAGACGTATACTACAGTGGCCAGACACGCGGCAAAGCGCGTGGTGTAGGATTCGTGGTGGGAAAGAGACTTCGCCGCCAAGTACTTGCGTTCACCCCCGTGGACGAGCGTCTCGCTGCGATCCGCATCAAAGCGAAATTTTTCAACATAACATTTATCTGCGCCTATGCGCCGACTGAGGAGACGGACGACGCAGAGAAGGACTCCTTCTACGATAAACTTGAACAGTCTTTGGTCCAACAGTTGGAAAATTTAGTCTCCATGATATAACATCCCCCAACGGCACTAGGTTGATTGATTTCGCCGCTGCTCGCAATATGGTCATCAGTAGTACCAGGTTCCAGCATAAACGAATACACCAAGCCACATGGCTGTCTCCTGATCAAAGAACAAGAAACCAGATTGATCATGTCATGATCGACGGCAGACATAGCTCCACCGTTCTGGACGTGCGTACCCTTCGTGGTCCCAATATCGACTCGGACCATTATCTTGTTGCAGCCAAGATACGCACACGCCTCTGTGTAGCAAAGAAAGTGCGCACAGTAACGGAAGGAAAGTTTGACGTCGAGAAGCTGCGCACGACACAGACAGCTGACAATTTCTCCACTCGACTCTCACACCTGCTATCGGAGAGCAATCCTCGACCTAACGATGCAACCGAGCAATGGAAGCATATCTCTCACTCATTACGTACCGCCGCTGAGGCCACTATAGGGTTCCAGCGAGCCCGCAAAAACAACTGGTACGATGAGGAATGCAGCACTGCCTCGGACAAAAAGGACGCTGCCTACAGGGAGACGTTGCGAACGGGCGCAACCCGCAGTGTATGGCAACGCTATCGTGAGGCAAAGAAGGAAGAGAGACGCCTTTTCAGAAAAAAGAAACGTGAGGCCGAAAGGCGTGAGTGTGAGGAGCTTGAGATGCTGGCTGACAGGAATGATGCCCGAAAATTCTATGAAAAGATCCGGCGGATGACGGAAGGTTTTAAGACCGGGGCAAGTTCCTGTAAGGACAATAATGGCGACCTGGTAACCGACGTACAGAGTGTACTTAAATTATGGAGGGAGCACTTCTCCTCACTGCTAAATTGCGAGGGAGACGTCGAACCCGATACCCCAATCCCTGACGATGGAAAAGTCGTCCCACCACCTGACTATGATGAAGTGAGGATAGCTATATCCCGGCTCAAAAACAACAAAGCGCCTGGAAAAGACGGACTACCCGCCGAGCTGTTCAAACACGGAGGCGAAGAGCTGGTAAAAAGCATGCATCAGCTCTTATGCAGAATATGGTCAGACGAGTGCATGCCTCCAGATTGGAATTTAAGTGTGCTCTGCCCAATCCACAAGAAAGGCGATCCCGCTAACCGCACCAACTACCGCGGAATCAGCCTTCTTAATATCGCATATAAGTTTCTTTCTAGCGTATTGTGTGAAAGACTGAAGCCCATCGTAGACAAGCTGATTGGACCTTATCAGTGTGGCTTTAGACCTGGTAAGTCTACCATCGACCAGATTTTCACGATACGCCAAATCCTGGAGAAGACCCATGATAAAAGAATCGACACACACCATCTCTTTGTCGATTTCAAAGCCGCTTTTGACAGCGCAAAAAGGAGTTGCCTGTATGCCGCCATGTCTGAATTTGACTTCCCTGCAAAGCTTATACGGCTTTGCCAAATGACGTTGAGCAATACTAACAGCTCCGTCAGAGTCGGGAAGGACCTCTCTGAGCCATTTGAAACCAAACGAGGCTTCAGACAGGGCGACTCCCTTTCGTGCGATTTCTTCAACCTGATGCTGGAGAAGATAATTCGAGCAGCAGAGCTAAACCGCAATGGTACAATCTTTTACAAGAGCGTGCAATTGCTGGCGTATGCCGATGATATTGATATCATTGGCCTTAACAACCGCGCCGTAAGCGCTGCCTTCTCTGGACTGGATAAAGAAGCGAAAAAAGTGGGTCTTGCGGTCAACGAGGACAAGACGAAGTATTTGCTGTCATCAAAGAAAGAATCGGCGCACCTGCGCCTTGGCAGCCACGTCACTGTTGATAGTTACAAATTTGAAACTGTGAGGGACTTCGTCTATTTGGGAACCAGCATTAACACCGAAAATAATATCAGTCTAGAAATCCAACGGAGAATCACTCTTGCGAACAAGTGCTACTTTGGACTGAGTAGGCAATTGAGAAGTAAAGTCCTCTCTCGAAGAACAAAGATCGCGCTCTATAAGTCTCTCATCATACCTGTCCTGATGTATGGCTCAGATTCATGGACAATGTCAAGAGAAGATGAGATGGCCCTTGGAGTATTTGAGAGAAAAGTTCTCCGGAAGATTTATGGTCCTTCCTGTGATGCCGACGGCGAGTATCGAAGGAGATTTAACGATGAGCTGTACGAGCTTTACGCAGATCTGACCATAGTCCAGCGAATTAAAGCCCAAAGGCTCCGCTGGCTGGGTCACGTCATGCGAATGGACAAAGAAGCTCCAGCCCAGAAGGTTTTCCAATCGTCACCCGAATTCGGCAGCAGAGGAAGGGGGAGGCCTCGACTGAGATGGAAACAACAGGTGGAGGATGACTTGAACTCCCTTGGGGTTTCCAATTGGCGTCAGTTATCGCTAAAAAGGAATGACTGGCGTGCTTTGATAGGCGACGGCCAAAATCGCTTAGGCGGTTAAGCGCCAATAAATGATGATGATGAAGTAAAAAAGTTAGCGAAACATTTTAGTCCCCACCTAGCGATCGCAACGTTTGCTTAGGCAAAAAGTATATATTTTTTTGCTAAATCCTCATAATTTTCTTAGATCGTTAGAGTAGGGGTATACAAATAAAAAAAAAACAAAAAAACTATTGGCGGCAATATACCAACAGGTTATCATAACCTCTAACGAGATTTTAGCCGAGCTTCTCTTTCCAACTTGTGGTGTATTTTTTGTGTTTTTCCTACAAGTTGGCGGGGCCTACAGTTTTTTGCCGACTCCGAACGGCACTTGCAAAGCAAATGAGTTTTTGCTGCGAAGCTTCTCATGGCAGAAATACACCCGCAGAGTTTGTCAAACTACTGCGACCCCGTTTAGAAAAATTCTTTTTCTAAATATTTTTTGATGTTGGTTCTTGTCGGGCATTGATATGGCAACGATTTGGAATAGTAGGCCCAGCACTTAGGGTTCTATTAGCGCACACTTAACTTAAAAAGACTTGAAAATATCACATCTATCAAATGGTAAGCACATGTATCTGATTACCGAAAAATTAAGTTAAGTTAAATTAAGTTTCCAAGTTCAGTGAGAGCCGTGAGAGTACTATTGTTGCCATACCATTTTATTTAACGTTTTGGATAAAATTCTCCAACTATTCCATAGGGAAAATAAATTTTTGGATGTTTTTAATTAATATGGCAGCCGAAAAACAAACTGTCAAATAATTTAAAATCACATTAGGCCAACCAAAAAAATAAAATTTTTTTTACCCAATATATTTTATACTTTATTTTGGGTTTTTAATATATATTGATTGAGAATAAGCTTAGAATATCAAAACTGTATGCACGGAAAATATTTTTTTGGCACTTTTGAATGATTTATGTTTAAAAAGTCTATTCGAGAGGGTAAAATGTTATAACTATCTGAAACGGGCTAATGAGCTCTCTCGTTATTTTTTTAAGGAAACCAAGTTAAGTTAAGTTAAGTCCAAGTCTGCGCTAACGGAAGCATTAACCGCTAAACCACGGTGGTCGCCGTGTGCATAGTAAATACGAAATTCGATTTAAGCCAAAACACTTTAAATGTCAATGATAGGTTGTAACGAAACTTTCTTGTTGCCCCGTTGCTTCTTTATTAGTTGCTGGGGTATACTCGCCGTGTCCAGGGTTCGCTTACAATAAATTTGTAAATACGGGACACCACGCAAATCGTTTTCATATAACATTTATTCAACTTTATTCTTAATCCTATAATATTAATTAACTGTACTTCATTTATAGCTTGAATGCTGTATATTCGACTGTGGTAGTGTAACTTAACGGTCCGGCCGTGTTCCGTTAGGCGGACCCCGTTAGTATGTCCGTGCGTTGTACTCTGCCGCGCCTTACGCCGGCGTCTCTCTGCTACACCCTGCGTCGGCGTCCCTGCTATTGCGCCTTATGCTGGCGTCCCGGCTTCGTTGTGCGTCGATATCGCTGCCGCGCGTGGCGCTGGCGTACCTCTGCTTGCTGTCACTTCCGCGCGTGGCGCTGGCGTACTTCTGCTTCGCTGTCACTGCCGCGCGTGGCGCTAGGATGGTCGCGTCACTACTATTGCGGCGCGGTTCACGTCAGCGCAGGTGGGCGGTTTTATACCAAAAATGAGGTAAGGTCTACAAATTCTAAACTAGCAATGCTATCACCATTCTGAAAATCAATAAAATTTTCCAAAAAAAAGCCATTTACATAACTTACTAATCGCTTGGTGGAGGCTTACATTTCTATTCTTTCTTTATATATGTTTGCATCACAGTATGTACGATGTTTGATTTAAAAAAATATAATTAATAAAGAAACTAAGACGTATACTACAGTGGCCAGACACGCGGCAAAGCGCGTGGTGTAGGATTCGTGGTGGGAAAGAGACTTCGCCGCCAAGTACTTGCGTTCACCCCCGTGGACGAGCGTCTCGCTGCAATCCGCATCAAAGCGAAATTTTTCAACATAACATTTATCTGCGCCTATGCGCCGACTGAGGAGACGGACGACGCAGAGAAGGACTCCTTCTACGATAAACTTGAACAGTCTTTGGTCCAACAGTTGGAAAATTTAGTCTCCATGATATAACATCCCCCAACGGCACTAGGTTGATTGATTTCGCCGCTGCTCGCAATATGGTCATCAGTAGTACCAGGTTCCAGCATAAACGAATACACCAAGCCACATGGCTGTCTCCTGATCAAAGAACAAGAAACCAGATTGATCATGTCATGATCGACGGCAGACATAGCTCCACCGTTCTGGACGTGCGTACCCTTCGTGGTCCCAATATCGACTCGGACCATTATCTTGTTGCAGCCAAGATACGCACAATTTCTCCACTCGACTCTCACACCTGCTATCGGAGAGCAATCCTCGACCTAACGATGCAACCGAGCAATGGAAGCATATCTCTCACTCATTACGTACCGCCGCTGAGGCCACTATAGGGTTCCAGCGAGCCCGCAAAAACAACTGGTACGATGAGGAATGCAGCACTGCCTCGGACAAAAAGGACGCTGCCTACAGGGAGACGTTGCGAACGGGCGCAACCCGCAGTGTATGGCAACGCTATCGTGAGGCAAAGAAGGAAGAGAGACGCCTTTTCAGAAAAAAGAAACGTGAGGCCGAAAGGCGTGAGTGTGAGGAGCTTGAGATGCTGGCTGACAGGAATGATGCCCGAAAATTCTATGAAAAGATCCGGCGGATGACGGAAGGTTTTAAGACCGGGGCAAGTTCCTGTAAGGACAATAATGGCGACCTGGTAACCGACGTACAGAGTGTACTTAAATTATGGAGGGAGCACTTCTCCTCACTGCTAAATTGCGAGGGAGACGTCGAACCCGATACCCCAATCCCTGACGATGGAAAAGTCGTCCCACCACCTGACTATGATGAAGTGAGGATAGCTATATCCCGGCTCAAAAACAACAAAGCGCCTGGAAAAGACGGACTACCCGCCGAGCTGTTCAAACACGGAGGCGAAGAGCTGGTAAAAAGCATGCATCAGCTCTTATGCAGAATATGGTCAGACGAGTGCATGCCTCCAGATTGGAATTTAAGTGTGCTCTGCCCAATCCACAAGAAAGGCGATCCCGCTAACCGCACCAACTACCGCGGAATCAGCCTTCTTAATATCGCATATAAGTTTCTTTCTAGCGTATTGTGTGAAAGACTGAAGCCCATCGTAGACAAGCTGATTGGACCTTATCAGTGTGGCTTTAGACCTGGTAAGTCTACCATCGACCAGATTTTCACGATACGCCAAATCCTGGAGAAGACCCATGATAAAAGAATCGACACACACCATCTCTTTGTCGATTTCAAAGCCGCTTTTGACAGCGCAAAAAGGAGTTGCCTGTATGCCGCCATGTCTGAATTTGACTTCCCTGCAAAGCTTATACGGCTTTGCCAAATGACGTTGAGCAATACTAACAGCTCCGTCAGAGTCGGGAAGGACCTCTCTGAGCCATTTGAAACCAAACGAGGCTTCAGACAGGGCGACTCCCTTTCGTGCGATTTCTTCAACCTGATGCTGGAGAAGATAATTCGAGCAGCAGAGCTAAACCGCAATGGTACAATCTTTTACAAGAGCGTGCAATTGCTGGCGTATGCCGATGATATTGATATCATTGGCCTTAACAACCGCGCCGTAAGCGCTGCCTTCTCTGGACTGGATAAAGAAGCGAAAAAAGTGGGTCTTGCGGTCAACGAGGACAAGACGAAGTATTTGCTGTCATCAAAGAAAGAATCGGCGCACCTGCGCCTTGGCAGCCACGTCACTGTTGATAGTTACAAATTTGAAACTGTGAGGGACTTCGTCTATTTGGGAACCAGCATTAACACCGAAAATAATATCAGTCTAGAAATCCAACGGAGAATCACTCTTGCGAACAAGTGCTACTTTGGACTGAGTAGCCAATTGAGAAGTAAAGTCCTCTCTCGAAGAACAAAGATCGCGCTCTATAAGTCTCTCATCATACCTGTCCTGATGTATGGCTCAGATTCATGGACAATGTCAAGAGAAGATGAGATGGCCCTTGGAGTATTTGAGAGAAAAGTTCTCCGGAAGATTTATGGTCCTTCCTGTGATGCCGACGGCGAGTATCGAAGGAGATTTAACGATGAGCTGTACGAGCTTTACGCAGATCTGACCATAGTCCAGCGAATTAAAGCCCAAAGGCTCCGCTGGCTGGGTCACGTCATGCGAATGGACAAAGAAGCTCCAGCCCAGAAGGTTTTCCAATCGTCACCCGAATTCGGCAGCAGAGGAAGGGGGAGGCCTCGACTGAGATGGAAACAACAGGTGGAGGATGACTTGAACTCCCTTGGGGTTTCCAATTGGCGTCAGTTATCGCTAAAAAGGAATGACTGGCGTGCTTTGATAGGCGACGGCCAAAATCGCTTAGGCGGTTAAGCGCCAATAAATGATGATGATGAAGTAAAAAAGTTAGCGAAACATTTTAGTCCCCACCTAGCGATCGCAACGTTTGCTTAGGCAAAAAGTATATATTTTTTTGCTAAATCCTCATAATTTTCTTAGATCGTTAGAGTAGGGGTATACAAATAAAAAAAAAACAAAAAAACTATTGGCGGCAATATACCAACAGGTTATCATAACCTCTAACGAGATTTTAGCCGAGCTTCTCTTTCCAACTTGTGGTGTATTTTTTGTGTTTTTCCTACAAGTTGGCGGGGCCTACAGTTTTTTGCCGACTCCGAACGGCACTTGCAAAGCAAATGAGTTTTTGCTGCGAAGCTTCTCATGGCAGAAATACACCCGCAGAGTTTGTCAAACTACTGCGACCCCGTTTAGAAAAATTCTTTTTCTAAATATTTTTTGATGTTGGTTCTTGTCGGGCATTGATATGGCAACGATTTGGAATAGTAGGCCCAGCACTTAGGGTTCTATTAGCGCACACTTAACTTAAAAAGACTTGAAAATATCACATCTATCAAATGGTAAGCACATGTATCTGATTACCGAAAAATTAAGTTAAGTTAAATTAAGTTTCCAAGTTCAGTGAGAGCCGTGAGAGTACTATTGTTGCCATACCATTTTATTTAACGTTTTGGATAAAATTCTCCAACTATTCCATAGGGAAAATAAATTTTTGGATGTTTTTAATTAATATGGCAGCCGAAAAACAAACTGTCAAATAATTTAAAATCACATTAGGCCAACCAAAAAAATAACATTTTTTTTACCCAATATATTTTATACTTTATTTTGGGTTTTTAATATATATTGATTGAGAATAAGCTTAGAATATCAAAACTGTATGCACGGAAAATATTTTTTTGGCACTTTTGAATGATTTATGTTTAAAAAGTCTATTCGAGAGGGTAAAATGTTATAACTATCTGAAACGGGCTAATGAGCTCTCTCGTTATTTTTTTAAGGAAACCAAGTTAAGTTAAGTTAAGTCCAAGTCTGCGCTAACGGAAGCATTAACCGCTAAACCACGGTGGTCGCCGTGTGCATAGTAAATACGAAATTCGATTTAAGCCAAAACACTTTAAATGTCAATGATAGGTTGTAACGAAACTTTCTTGTTGCCCCGTTGCTTCTTTATTAGTTGCTGGGGTATACTCGCCGTGTCCAGGGTTCGCTTACAATAAATTTGTAAATACGGGACACCACGCAAATCGTTTTCATATAACATTTATTCAACTTTATTCTTAATCCTATAATATTAATTAACTGTACTTCATTTATAGCTTGAATGCTGTATATTCGACTGTGGTAGTGTAACTTAACGGTCCGGCCGTGTTCCGTTAGGCGGACCCCGTTAGTATGTCCGTGCGTTGTACTCTGCCGCGCCTTACGCCGGCGTCTCTCTGCTACACCCTGCGTCGGCGTCCCTGCTATTGCGCCTTATGCTGGCGTCCCGGCTTCGTTGTGCGTCGATATCGCTGCCGCGCGTGGCGCTGGCGTACCTCTGCTTGCTGTCACTTCCGCGCGTGGCGCTGGCGTACTTCTGCTTCGCTGTCACTGCCGCGCGTGGCGCTAGGATGGTCGCGTCACTACTATTGCGGCGCGGTTCACGTCAGCGCAGGTGGGCGGGCGTCACCTATTCGCGGTGGTGCGTTACTGCGGCGGGCTTTTGCTGGTGCGGGGAGAACGAGGTTTCTCGGGGTGTTGTACTGAGAAGAATCAACTACAACACTATTCGATCCCACGACTCACTCCTACGAGGCGAATCTTTGTTGCACTGAGAAGAATCAACTGCAATCGAGATGCGCTTCGCTAGTAGCTCTGGCCGCGACCACAGCTCCGTGCTGACTGCCTGTTGAGCTGTTGTGTTGCTCCTTTTATAGCTTTCGTGTTTGGTGTTGCTAGCTCAGATAGCTGCGTTGCCATGGTTACTGTGTTGCTGTGGAATGTTGCGACCGCTCGTTATGCTGCTGAAACTTGTTGATTTGGTTGTGTTGATCGGTTGGCTGTGTTGCTGGGACTTGTTGTGTTGGCTGTGTTGCTGAGGTTTGTTGTGTTGCTAAGGCTTGTTGTGTTGCTAGGACTTGTTGTGTTGGTTGTGATCATGTGGCTGAGGCGTGTTGTGATCGCCTGTTGTATTGGTGTTTGAAATCTGGTTGTGTGGGGTCGTTTTGTGTGGGCCAAATTAATGTGGATTTATTTTCTCCGCCGTAAATTGTAGTGCCGTGCTTGGTCTACCGCTGCTCGTTCTATTTTTTGCCTTACGATTTTGAAGGCCTCCTGCATTCTGCTGTGTTTCTCCTCGGTAGGGTTGCCAGATTCTAAAGTGGAAAAAGAAGGGCATTTCTATTTCCATAGAAAAACAGGACAAATGTAAAAAAAGAAGGACGTTTTTTTTTGTGGACAATTTATTAGGGGGATTCGCTAAGTCTTGCAAGGTGCACGGATTGCACGAAATGTATTAATCCTATGCCAAAATATGCAAGACTACGAGAGCACCCCTCACTGAGTTTACTGTAACATCGTAAACAAACGTCAAATGATATTAATTGAAACTGAACAAATTTTTAGTTTTTTCTGAAAAAAGTTGGCGCTGACAATTACTTTTACTTTTTGTGAGAAAAATGAGAGGATTCAGCGAAATACAGGGTTTCTTTTTTATTTCCTACAATTCTTGCACTAAAATATACATAGGTTTGAGCTTTGTATAAATTGCACCAATAGCATATATTTTTTTGCGCACAGTAAAAAGAAAGTCTAAATTTAATACCAATTTGGTGTTTATATATAACAATTGAGAGAAACAGTATTATTTTAAGACCATTTGGACTAATTTAATTGCCAAAATTGAGAGAGAGAGAGCGATTTAGTATTATTTTGGTATTATTTTAAAACCATTAGTCCAAATTTAATTTCCAAACTTTTTCAGGGTCTTAAAATAATACTATTTGGTATTAAATTTAAAAAAAGTAGCCTTTCATCCTTTACTTTGCGTGTATTTTGTTGTTGTGACTTTACAATCCATGGAAAAAGAAGGACATAAGAAGGACAAAACTAAAAAAGAAGGACTTTTCTACACTTTTTCTTTTGGAAGGACAGGGAAGGACGTTGCAATAAAATGAAGGACATGTCCTTCCGAAAGAAGGACGTCTGGCAACCCTACTCCTCGGCCGTGGCTGTAGCTGTGCCGGTTCCGATGTTAACCTCGTCGAACAGTGCCCCTGGCAGTCGCGGTTCCCGTCCTTGTACGAGGAACGCAGGACTGTACCCTGTGGATGCAGTGACACTGGTGTTCATGGCAGCTCGATTGCCGGGAGAAGGTCGTCCCATCGGTTGTGTTGCGATCTGGTGAGTTGCGCCACGATGCGCTTGACGGTCCGGTTTTCTCGTTCTGTTGGGTTCTCTTGGGACGTGTACGGTGCCGCGAATTGTTGCCGTATCCCCATCTCCTTGAGGTAGCGCTGCCACATTGTGCTGGTGAACTGGACACCGTTGTCCAATATCAGTATCTTGGGAGTACCAAATCTTGCGAGGATGCGTTCTCTGAATGCGCGGCGAAGCCCGTCAGCTGTAGCACGCCTCATTGGGATCAATTCCACCCATTTGCTAAAACGGTCGAAAAATACCAATAGCATCGTATTTCCGTGCGTTGAACGTGGTAGGGGCCCGATGAAATCGACGCATACCGTGGCAAATGGTTCCTGGGCTACCTGTGGGAGCATTTTTCCCGCTGGCTTTTGTTGTGCTTCCTTATACTTCTGGCAAGACTCGCATTGGCTTACATATCGGCTGATATCCCGGAACATGCCGGGCCAGTAATACCGGTTGGCGATTCGTGCTACTTTCCGACGGATGCCCATGTATCCAGCGCTGGGTATATCGTGGTTTTCCTTTAGGTTTCGCTGTCTGAGCGGTGTGGGTACACATAACTTCCACGGGACCGCATCTTCGTCGTGTGACCGGCAGGGGATATGGCGATACAGTTGCCCTTTTTGCATTGCATAGTCGGCGTACTTCTCCAGGTTGGTGCGTATTTCGCCTACACGCTTGTGCCACCACTTGCATTGCGGCTCGGCCGTCGTCGTTAATCGCAGGGTTTCTAGCGGTTGTGGAGATAGTGCGTCCGCTACCATATTGTGCTTGCCTTTCCTATATTCGACGTCGAAGGTGTGTTGCTGCAGCTCCAATGCCCATCGTGCTATGCGTCCGGAGGGGCTTTCTATCGAATTTAGCCACTTCAGCGACATATGGTCCGTTATCACCTTGAACCGGTACCCTTCCAAGTATGGCCTCATTTTCCGTATTCCCCACACGATAGCAAGGCACTCCTTTTCGGTGGGCGAATAGTTGGCCTCCGCCTTGTTGAGTTTTCGGCTGGCGTAAGCGATAACGCGCTCTCCACCTTCCCGCTCCTGTGTCAATACTGCTCCCAGGCCGAAATTGCTGGCGTCCGTCTGCAAGGTGAACATCTTTGTAAAATCTGGGCATGCCAGTATAGGGGCTTCCGTGAGTTTCTGCTTGATGGTCTCGAAGGCTTCTTGTTGCTCTGCTCCCCATTTCCAGTGTTTGCCCTTTTTCAGCAGGGCCGTGAGGGGCTGGCTTATCGTCGCAAAGTCGGGCACGAAGCGGCGATACCACGAAGCTATGCCTAGACATTGGCGAACTTCTTTCACGTTGGTTGGTGGCTTCAGTTCTTTGATAGCTGCCTCTATCTCGGGGTCTGTGTGGATTCCCTTATCACTCAAAACATGGCCTAGATACCGGAGTTCCTTCTTGAAAAATTCGCATTTCTCCGGGTTGATTTTGAGGTTGGCACGTTGCAGCCGTCGCATGACCTCCTGTAAGTTGCGTACGTGTTCCTCCAGCGTGGAGCCTATGACAATTATGTCGTCGAGATACGCGAAGGCATGTGGTTCCATTTCTGGCCCAATGACCTGGTCGAGTGCCCTCTGGAATGTTGCTGGTGCGAAATGCAAACCGAAAGGCATAACGCGCCGCTGAAATAATCCGCGCCCAGGTACGGTGAAGGCCGTGTAGGGACGACTCTGCGGTTCCAATGGTACCTGCCAGTAGCCGTTCCTCAAGTCCAGGCTGCTGATGTATTTCGCCCTTCGTAACTTGTCCAGTATGTGTTGTATTCTTGGCAGGGGGTATGCGTCGGGGATTGATCGGGCGTTGAGCTGCCGATAATCTACGCACAACCTCCACTTACCGTTCTTCTTCTTGGCAAGCACAATCGGCGCGCTGTGGGGACTAGAGGATGGCTCGATGCATCCCTTGTCGAGGAGTTCGTCAATTTCCTTGTTGATAATGCTCTGCATGGCCGGATTTCGTGGGAAGTAGCGTTGTTTGATGGGGCGGTCGTCCGTGAGGATAATCTTGTGTTCCGCCACTGTCGTTACTCGGCACATAGTCTCGAATTTTTGGAGTTCTTTCGCGAGGAAATCTTGTATGCGCTCTGCCTCGTCCTTGTTGGAGGCGCCGTTGATTCTGTTAATTCTCGTATGTCTCGTGTTATTTAAGCCCGATGGTGTTTCGTCTCTCGTGGTTGGTGACGGGTCGCTGGGGGGTGATGTATGCGGCGTGAGGGGTCTGGTGAGCACGAGGTGCCCTCCGCCGCATGATATGGTGGCTCCCATGCTCCCCAGAGTGTCTAGGCCGAGAATGATGTCGTCAATTGCCCCGGGCATGACGTGTAGTACTGTGTGGTGTGATGCCTCCCCGAGGCGTACTTCTGTCCTTACCGCATCAAAATGGTGGTGCTAACTCCGTTTGCCATGGTTATTTTGATGGCCACTCTTACCATCTCTCCGCTCCCAGAATTCACTACTCGCTCCGCTAGGTCTGTTGAAACGAAGCTTCTGGAGGCACCTGCGTCGATGATGGCCTCTGCTGATTCCCTGCCGAGTTGAGCTAAGGCGTAGAGGCGGCCATGTTCCTGGTACATGACTACTGATGATCCGGCGCTGGTTTCCGTGGGCTCACCGCGCCTTGTCCTTGGTGAAGCCCTTCGTCGTTTCCCTGGCGTCGGCGGCAGCATTCAATTGTCCGTGTATAATTTCGCCCGCATTCCCAACAAAAAAATTTTCGGGGGTTTCGACATCTCCTCGCATAGTGTCCCTCTTGGCCACACCTTCTACACACGTTGTTTGGGTCAAAAGCCCGGGTTTCTGGGGATGCGTGACGCTGTACGTTCTGCGGCGGATGGCTAGGTGCTTGTGCCTGTCGTGGTCGTGGCTCTACCGGTTTGTCCCCTATGACGTGTCTCGCTGTTTCTCGGCGTGGCCCTTCTGGCGCGCGTCGATAACCCTCGTGAATTCCCTCGTATTCTTCAGCGAGGGTGATGAGCTCTGTAAGGTTATCAAAATCCTTGCGTTTGATATATAGTAAGTAGTCCGGGTGGCTATTTCGGAAGATCCTTTCCAAACGTTGTTCGTCGCTGTACCCGGCGTGCCTCATCAAGTTCTGCATCGCTAGCACGTAGTCCTTGAATTTCTCGCGTGCGTGCTGCCTTCGCTGCCGTATCTCATCCTCGAGACGTTCGAAGTACCTGGCTGGTAGGAAAAACCGCAAGAAATCCTGTCTGAAAGTCGTCCAGCTACCCCAGTGCGTGCATGGTTTTTGGGAGAAGATCCATGTTTAGCGAATATACCTCCGACAATTCTTCTAGGCGCTCGATGAATGCTAACGGGTCTCTACCCCCGTCGTACTTTACCGACCACTTTCGCACTTGATCGATGATGGGTGCGAATACTATGGTTGGCATTTGCGTTACGTGTGGCGTCGCACTTGTGCTAGCTGATGTTACTCCTGATGCAGGGTTATGTCGTGTGGGTTGCGTATCCCGAGGGAGGAACGCCGATGTGTTCTGCTTAGACTTACGCCTGTGTCCGGAGGATCTGGTCCTCCCGTCTCGCTTTCGTCCTCATTGGAGGTTACGGCATCCTGGTAGGTGACCTCCAATGAAGCAAATTTCGCCTGTATTTCCGTGTCCGTCGCCGCCTTAGATGCCAACGCTAAAATCCGTTTTCGAATTTCCCGGGCGGAACCTGTCTGCTCGATACCCAATTCCCGTGCGATGGATACCAGCCGCTCCTTCGAAACGTTGTCCGGCCACGTGGTGTCTATCTGTTCGGCCATTTTGTAATTTCCGGTATGTAGTCAGGAATGTTCCTTCTGACGTTTGAACGATTTGCAGGGTCCCTGCTCGGGCGTCAATTGTAACGAAGCTTTCTTGTTGCCCCGTTGCTTCTTTATTACTTGCTGGGGTATACTCGCCGTGTCCAGGGTTCGCTTACAATAAATTTGTAAATACGGGACACGACGCAAATCGTTTTCATATAACCTTTATTCAACTTTATTCTTAATCCTATAATATTAATTAACTGTACTTCATTTATAGCTTGAATGCTGTATATTCGACTGTGGTAGTGTAACTTAACGGTCCGGCCGTGTTCCGTTAGGCGGATCCCGTTAGTATGTCCGTGCGTTGTACTCTGCCGCGCCTTACGTCGGCGTCTCTGCCCCGCGGCTCTCTGCTACGCCCTGCGTCGGCGTCCCTGCTATTGCGCCTTATGCTGGCGTCCCGGCTTCGTTGTGCGTCGATATCGCTGCCGCGCGTGGCGCTGGCGTACTTCTGCTTCGCTGTCACTGCCGCGCTTGGCGCTGGCGTACCTCTACTAAATGAAGTACAGTTAATAATTATTACAGGATTAAGAATAAAGTTGAATAAAGGTTATATGAAAACGATTTGCGTGGTGTCCCGTATTTACAAATTTATTGTAAGCGAACCCTGGACACGGCGAGTATACCCCAGCAATTAATAAAGAAGCAACGGGGCAACAAGAAAGCTTCGTTACAAGGTCCCATGATCCAATTAATAAGATCTCGCATTTAAAAAGAGCTGTGACGTCACGGTCTTAAGAAACATGTCTGCTTCGATTTAAATGTCTCAAATGTTATAAAGAAATAAAAACGAAAACAAACAAACAAATATTTTGATTGTGATTTTATTTTTATGTTTATAAACAAAATTTTGTGATAATCTACTTATAAATCGCTAATTTTTCGTTGTGTTCTAGAAGCCGTGTTGTAGTGGATAGTACATATATCAGCATTGGATACTAAATAGCAGGTGCTCGCACCGTTGAGTATTAAAAGATTATCAAAA
Source organism: Campiglossa producta (assembly GCA_964058755.1). Taxonomy (NCBI): domain Eukaryota; kingdom Metazoa; phylum Arthropoda; class Insecta; order Diptera; family Tephritidae; genus Campiglossa; species Campiglossa producta. The sequence goes on from CAXKVI010000002.1 coordinate 71,654,153, forward strand.
TTTTTAGGAAGAAAGTGGTCGCCCACACACGAAACACTTCATTTTTTAATATTACCACGCTTTTATTAGGTTCACTTGTATGTTTGTCTGTTTCTAGGCATAGTTCTGGACAGGAAATTGAATTGGAAGGAGAATGTTCTTCAGCGCCAGAAGAAAGCTTGCATCGCTCTTTACACATGCAAAAGAGCCATTGGCAAAAAATGGGGGCGCAGCCCTACAGTATGCAGTTGGATCTACACGGCCATCATTCGCCCAATCATGCTTTATGGAGTCGTCGTATGGTGGCCTGCGCTGAGCAAGGCAACATACCTGAATCTGTTCCGGAAAGTCCATAGATCCAATATGATCTGTATAAGCGGTGCGCTAAGGACAACGCCCAACGAAGCCCTCCAGGTCATTCTGGGCATTTTGCCACTTGATCTGGAAGGGTTTCGGTCAGCGGCGGCATCAGCTCTGCACCTAAGAGAAACCTCCAGTTGGGCTGCGGGTACTATTGGACACTCCAGTATTCTGGAATCTTACGAGCTTTCTCCCTCTAAGCACAGATCGTTGTGCGACTACTACAGTCGGGGACAGCTGTTTCAAAATAAACATTCCCAGCAGAGAAGACTGGGAGAGGACGGATTGGTGTCCCGAAACAAATGGTGGCACTTCCATATACACCGACGGCTCGAAGTTGGACGGCAGAGTTGGAGGAGGAGTTTATTCAAGGGATTTGGACCTTGAGCTCTCCTTCAGACTACCTGATCATTGTAGCGTCTTCCAGGCGGAAGTCTCGGCAATCCTGGACGCCGCGGCCTGGTTAAGCAAACGTGTTATCGGAGAAGATATCGCTATTTTCAGCGATAGCCAAGCGGCCATCAAATCCCTTGGCTCATACACGTTCAACTCTGAACTGACGCTCAGCTGTCGTCGATCTCTTCAGGAGATGGCCCAACAGAACCGCGTAAACCTCATATGGGTCCCGGGACATAGGGACATTGAGGGAAACTGTAAGGCAGACGAGCTTGCCAGGCAGGGCACGACCAAGCAGGTTCTTCAGGATAAAGAGCGCTTAGGTATGCCGTTTGCCACATGCAAACTAATGCTGAAGGAGCACACACTCCGTCAAGCCAACGAAAGATGGCTGCTATCCCCAGGGTGTCGCATATCGAAACAAACCTGGCCAAAATGGGATCTTAAAAGGTCTAGACGCATTTATGCCCTAACTAGGAGGGAAATCTGCATATTGATAGGGGTATTAACCGGTCACTGCCTCATTGGTAGGCATGCAGAAAGGCTAGGTGTGCCCTACCGACGATGCTGCAGGAGTTGCAAAGATGATGAGGAGGAGGAAACAGTGGAGCACCTCATCTGCAACTGTCCGGCTTTAAGCGGCGCGAGAACGCGCTTTTTGGGAGTTCCGTTCCTGGATAGCCTAAGCCAGATCGCGGAAATGGACATAAAGGGCTTGATGGGCTTCATAAAGTCATCTAAGTGGTTCGAGGAGGAGTAACGGTGTCGGTTTAGGAGTGTCAGTCCCGGGATTCTGCTATGTGGAAAATCCCAACAACTCAGGGATTTTCCATATGGCTGGGTCCCGGGACTGACTTTCCTTGTGTTGGTGGTATCACAACGGGCCTTTCAAAACTGGCCTAAGTGTGCCTCTGCGGCAGCCACTTGAACCTAACCTATGTTTGTCTGTTTGTATGTATGTAAACTCTCGTTCGGTCTAAGCCGCAGTGGCCCAAAAGCCGTAAAATGTCCCTACAATATGGGTATCAAACGAAAGGGGAAGACCCCAGGTTTCATTTGGGCCTCGATATATTTCGATAAATTTATCGATAACTGAGTTATCGGTCAATATATGATTGCCCAAAAACCTAAAAAAATTGCTTACAATATGGGTATCAAACGAAAGGGGAAGACCCCAGGTTTCATTTGGACCTCGATATATTTCGATAAATTTATCGATAACTGAGTTATCGGTCAATATATGATTGCCCAAAAACCTAAAAAATGCCTTACAATATGGGTATCAAACGAAAGGGGAAGACCCCAGGTTTCATTTGGACCTCGATATATTTCGATAAATTTATCGATAACTGAGTTATCGGTCAATATATGATTGCCCAAAAACCTAAAAAATTCCTTACAATATGGGTATCAAACGAAAGGGGAAGACCCCAGGTTTCATTTGGACCTCGATATATTTCGATAAATTTATCGATAACTGGGTTATCGGTTAAAATATGATTGCCCGAAAACCTTAAAATTTCCCTACAATATGGGTACCAAACGAAAGGGGAAGGTCCCAAGTTTCATTTGGACATCGATATATTTTGATAAATTTATCGATAACTGAGTTTTCGTCAAAATATGAGGCCCAAATAACTTAAAATTCCCTACAATATGAGTATCAAACGAAAGGGACATTTGAATAAAAAGTAAAAAATAAATATAGTTTAAAAAAACTAAAACTCACGCTTTTAGAGTGTAATGAACTAAAAAGTTGAAAATAATTTTAAAACCCCTACACAGTAGTCTTGTGGAAAAAGCGTGGCCCGCTTTGTGCCATAATTTTGGTATATCGAGCCCAAGACGCTTTTCCCACATAATGCTAGTTTTTTTAATACGCTTTCATTAGCTTTTCATATGTACATTCATATTTATCGATAACTGAGTTATCGGCCAAAATTAGATTGTGCAATAATATTGAAAATTGCCTACAATGTGGGTATCAAACGAAAGTGGAGGCCCAGAGGTTTCGTTTGCACTGCGGTATACTTCGATATATTTATTATTGTAGGGGTTTTAAAATTATTTTCAACTTTTTAGTTCATTACACTCTAAAAGCGTGAGTTTTAGTTTTTGTACCTTTCATGAACATGAAATGGTATTATAACTTTGGTCCGATGTTTGTAAGTATGAGAAGAAGAAGAGATAGACCCATCAATAAGTACACCGAAATGATCAGGATGACGTTTTTGAGATATCTGGCTGAAATTTTGTATTCGGCCACCATTTTCCAATATAGGAATCATTTGTCGGAACCAGCAAGATCGGACCGATATTACATATAGCTCCCATACAATCGATTGTTCCGATAAACGGATTTTGGGCTATAACTCCTTTAATTTAAGAGCTAGGAACGTGAAATTTTGTAAGTATTGCTATTTTTATATCTGAAATATCGATGTTGAAAATCATCGAGATGGGATAAATATTTCACATAGCCCCCGTACAATCCATTGTTCCGATAAACGGATTTTGGGCTATAACTCCTTTAATTTAAGAGCTAGGAACGTGAAATTTTGTAAGTGTTGCTATTTTTATATATGAAATATCGATGTTGAAAATCATCGAGATGGGATAAATATTTCACATAGCCCCCATACAATCGATTGTTCCGATAAACGGATTTTGGTAGATAACTCCTTTAATTTAAGAGCTAGGAACGTGAAATTTTGCTAGTATTGCTATTTTTATATCTGAAATATCGATGTTGAAAATCATCGAGATGGGATAAATATTTCACATAGCCCCCATACAATCGATTGTTCCGATAAACGGATTTTGGTAGATAACTCCTTTAATTTAAGAGCTAGGAACGTGAAATTTTGTAAGTATTGCTATTTTTATATGTGAAATATCGATGTTGAAAATCATCGAGATGGGATAAATATTTCACATAGCCCCCATACAATCGATTGTTCCAATAAACGGATTTTGGTAGATAACTTCTGTAATTAGATAAGTAGGAAAGTGAAATTTCGTAACTATTTATCTTTTAGAATGTGGCATGTCGATGTTAAAAATCAATGAGATTGGACCAATGTAACACATCGCCCCCATATAATCGATAGTTCCGATAATTTCGGTATGAGCTAAAATTAAATTGATACAGGCTGTACTGGGGATCGATCAGTGAAAATCGTGACGCTTATTCATGAAAGGTATTTAGCCTTCGGCACAGCCGAATACAGCTTTCCTTACTTGTTTTAAACTATATTTATTCTTTCTACAATTTAAACGCATTTTAAAAATCGCGACGAAAACGTTCAATGTTTACAAAATTGTAATCAAGAAATTTAAAAAAAGAAACCTCAATGAAAGGTGAAGAGAAAAGTCAGTGAAACTTTCAAAACCGTGACGTCATTTGACAAGAAACTTTTTTCTCAAATTAAATTACAAATACACGGTTGTCGGAATGCGTGATCTGTAGTAATAGGTTCATGAATAGGTCCGAGCAAGAGCTCTACGATGCCATTTAAATTTTAAAAACCCGACAAAGTATAAGAAAGCTATAGCAAAGAAATTCGTTCAGCGTTTTTTCGTGGATGCTTAAATAAAAAAGTTGAACGCAAAAAATTTTTTCGACATAAACTTTGAAATTAAGGTGACACACACTGAATACTTTTTTCGATGCAGGCTAATGCACATATCTAAGTGAAAAAGCGCTCTTTCTTTTTGTACCACGCTTATAAACCACATTTTGATGAGCAGAAAATAAAATTTGGATAGAAACTTTATGAAGTTTGATATTTTCCTAATCCCCCCACCTCCCCCCCAATCGCCAAAAGCTATCTACGCCACTGACACACTACATAATTGTTGTTTAGAACGCCATGATTCTCAAGTTGGGGTGATGCTGAAAAATAACCCATGGTCACTGAGAATTGATCAGTTCTGAGCTCAGCATAAATGTTTATTGGGAAATAGGTATGTTGTTTTTGTTTTTATTTATATATTTTTATTACAATTTGACAAATATGACAAATTATTTTAACAGATAAAACCAGTGTTGTAAAGAATAAATCAAATATATGACAACTAAATAAGTAAATGTTTATTGGGAAATAGGTATGTTGTTTTTGATTTTTTTATTTATTTTTATTACAATTTGACAAATATCACAAATTATTTTAGCAGATAAAACCAGTGTTGTAAAGAATAAAGCAAATATATGACAACCAAATATAAGGCAGTAGAGCGTTTTTTTGGAAGTCGGGAGCACCGAAACATGGCTATAGCCTTAGTAAATTTATATATGCACATATGTACCTATTTATGTTTAGATGATGATTTATTTTTTTTTTTACATTTATTTTTATAACCTGTCGCAGATTTGGGCATAATTGTGAATGGACTAGACCTACAGGGACCAATATTTCTACATGAACCTCCGTATCGTATCGAATTTTCGAACAACACTGGTGGATTAATTGAATGTTCTGGACATGGCAGTCCCCCGCCCGAGGTAAATTTGTGTTTTAATCATGGACCGTAAATACCACTTACTAGCCCAAATTTAAACCAAAAAAAATTTAAATATAGCGGTAGCTTCACATGCGTAAGGGGCACATTGACAAAATCCTTATTACTCTGAGCACCGATTAATAAACTTTTCCTCCTTAAAATCGAAAATATAAATTACTTTAAAATTTTTTCATTTTGATTGGATAATGGAAGTAATTCTTAAATGTTTTCATTTCGAGTTTTTTGCTATAACTTTCTTTTACTTTGTCCGATTTGTTAAATTTAAATGTCATCGTAGAGGTCTTGATCGGACCTATCATTGACCCTTGAAGTGTTTTGGCTGAAATAGAATTTCGAATTTACTATGCACCAAGGTTGCCGTTTTGGCGGAAATGTACCATTTTTGGTACGTTTTTGCCTTTTTAACTTAAACGTAACTCCAATTTAAAAAACTACATTTGAATGACTACAAAAAGTTATTTACACGGAGAAAAATATTTTTCTCAAATCTAGAAAAATATTTTCTCATTCTTAAATTAGTAAATAACTTGAGAAATTTAAAAAATGTACTTGATTTTCACTGAAATTAATCAAAAAAGTTTACTTTAAACAAGCAATTTATATTCTTATTAAAAACAGTAACAAAATGTTTAAAAAATATTTAAAAAATCCAAGAAAATATTTTCAAAAATATACTTAATTTAAGAAAATATCTTTACTTATATCAAAAAGAAAATAAGAAGACTTTTTTGACAAACAACAACAAAAACGACGATTGAAACTTTTGAAGAAAATATTTTCTTCAACAGCCCAGCATTTTTTGCAAATTTTGAACAAAGATTATTCAAATTTCATACTCCAGATGGAAAACATGTTTTTATTTATTTTAGTGTTTATCAAGGCAGAATTAGGAAAACTTTTCTTATTTATTTTAGTGATTATCAAGGCAGAATCGAGAAAACAATTTTGAATTTATTTTAAAATTTTTAAATCCTTGATTTTCTTAATATTAAGAAAAAACTTTCCAAGATCAAAATCAATTCTCGATTTTCTTGATTGTGCCTTGTTTTTAGTAAAAAATTCTCTCCGTGTAGTCATAATGTTGTGTATTTTTCACTCCCCTTCTGCACTGGTAGTAGAAGTGAAGTTGTACCAAATTTTCTTATATTTGAATCACTATATCGCTTCCCTAGTTCTATAATGACGCAATTGTAAAATATTAAGTTTTGGTGAAGCAAGCTTCAATATTTGTATACAATTATAAAATTTATACGCAGCAAAGATTATTACTTTCTAAAGCTTTTGTGCACGTTATCTCGATACTTGACAATTGCGTCATTATAGAACCAGGGAAGCGATATATGTACATTAGAGTGGTTAAAAAATTTTTTTTTTTGGAAAATCTAAAACGCTACCCCGAAATATGGTTCCTTGTGACAAAAAAAGAGGCTGCTATTTTTTTGTTTTTTTTTTTAAGGTACTTTAGAGGTCGCGCTACTCGTTTTTATAAAAAAATTAGATTCTTGCAAATTTAATTTAATTTTAACATGTTTAAGTACAGAAAAAATTTGCGTTTTTGTGTGTTGTTATTCTGTTTTCTTTGACGAATATTCCCGCAATTCAACAGCCTTCTTGGATGAGTAGAAGGGGTTTAACTCCTGAAAGTATGTTTCGAAATTGAAAACGGTTTATGACATCGCTGATTATGAATCCGATGTCAGTTTTTTAAATTCAAAATGGCGGGTCCAATATGGCGGTGAATTTTTTGAAAACTAATTGGATTTTATTGAAACTTGGTACTCGGGGGTTTATGAGTTGTCTGATTAAGAATCCGATATCGGTTTTTTAAATTCAAAATGGTGGATCCAATATGGTGGTGCATTTTTGAAAACTAATTGGACTGTGTGAAACTCGTCACTGATGGATTTATGACATCGATTTATATGAACTAGTATCGCTTGTGATCGAAAATTCGACAAAAAAAACTTTAGAGGGTCGAGGGGTCGCTAGCCCCGTACCCCCATCCTTAAATTTCGGGGACGCCCCTGAAAATATACAGTCAGTTTTTTCAATTTCCTTTCCATCGGTGCATATTTCATTTATATATATTAATATATAATATATAAGATGCCAGTTCTGCCAAACTTGCATAGGAATCCGATGTCAATAAATACGCCACATGAAAACCATTAGGAACCTCCTGCGAGCGAACCGTTTGACCGATTGGAATGAAATATGCAAAGATGGAAAGAAAATTGAAAAAACTGAGGTATATATTTTCAGGGGCGTTTCCGAAATTTAAGGTTGGGGGTACGGGGCTAGCGACCCCTCGACCCTCTAAAGTTTTTTTTTTTCGAATTTTCGATCACAAGCGATACTAGTTCATATAAATCGATGTCATAAATCCATCAGTGACGAGTTTCACACAGTCGAATTAGTTTACAAAAATGCACCACCATATTGGATCCACCATTTTGAATTTAAAAAAACCGATATCGGATTCGTAATCAGACAACTCATATACCCCCGAGTACCAAGTTTCAATAAAATCCAATTAGTTTTCAAAAAATTCACCGCCATATTGGACCCGCCATTTTATACACAAACAATGTGTGAAAAATGTGAAGTTAGTTTGTGTTATAATAAGCAAAATAATTGTTTCAGGAACTTCCATCTTCCATAAGTTGAGGGTTATATATACGGAACTTTTGACACCATGTTGCATTTCAGCAACAAATGTTTTTTTGTAAAAATAAAATGCAAAATTAAAAAAAAAATATTTTGTTTTTGTTTTCGTTGATAGCAGCCCCAATGGCACCTAGTACATATAAAATTAACAAAATCAAAAACTTGGCGCCGTAAAGGGTTAAATTAAAAAAAACTGACATCGGATTCATAATCAGCGATGTCATAAACCTTCTAGATGCGAAATATATCCAAAAAAACAATGCACAATGAGATCAGTGTAGGCGTTTTAGTTGCACCGTTTTCAATTTCGAAACATACTTTCAGGAGTTAAACCCCTTCTACTCATCCAAGAAGGCTATCGAATTGCAGGAATATTCGTCAACGAAAACAGAATAACAACACACAAAAACGCAAATTTTTACTGCACTTAAACATGTTAAAATTAAATTAAATTTGCAAGCATCTCATTTTTTTTATAAAAACGAGTAGCGCGACCTCTAAAGCACCTTAAAAAAAAAAAAAAAAATAGCAGCCTCTTTTTTTGTCATAAGGAAGAATAATTGGGCGTAGCGTTTTAGAATTTCCAAAAAGTCCATAATTGTGAACCACTCTAATGTACATTACACCGGATCGGTCCCATACAAAAAAAAAAGTTTTACCAGTCCACCCCTAGGATTAAAGATATTTCGAAGGCGATCCCAAAAATTTTTTTTTTTGAAATAAATAGCCCATCGGGGAGGCGTGGCAAAAAAAAAATGGACTATGAAGTATTTCATTCGTATGGGAGGTGCCTTTTTCGTTAACTCGAGTTTTTTGGGAGGTGTTAGGGATCGATCACATATAAACCCTCACCAAATTTCAGTGGTCTAACATAAATACTTGCAGGGATATGGACTATGAAATGTTTCCTTCGTATGGGAGGTGCCACGCCCCCTTTTTCGTTACCCCAATTTTTTTGGGGGTGGTAGGGTTCGATCTCATCTAAACTCTTACCAAATTTCAGTGGTCTAACCTTAATACTTCCAGAGATATGGACTATGAGGTTATTCATTCGTCTGGGAGGTACCACGCCCCCTTTTTCGTTATCCCCAATTTCATCCAACCTCTTACCACATTTTAGTGGTCTAACATAAGTACTTCCAGAGATATTGACAATGAAGTATTTCATTCGTATGGGAGGTGCCAGGCTCCCTTTTTCGTTATCCCCAGTTTTTTTTTGGAGGTGGTAGGGATCGATCTAATCTAACCTCTTACCACGTTTGAGTAGTCTAAGATAAGTACTACCAGAGATATGGACTATGAAGTATTTCATTCGCATGGGAGGTGTTAGGCTCCCTTTTTCATTTTCCCCAGTTTTTGGACGTGGTGGGAATCGATCTCATAAAACACCTTGCCAAATTTTCGTGGTCTAACCCGAATACTTCCAGAGATACGGACAATGAAAAAATCCATTTATATGGGAGGTGCCACGCCCCCTTTGTCATTATCCCCAATTTGTATGAAACTGGTAGGGCTCGATCTCATACAGCCTCTCACCAAATTTCAGTGGTCTAACATTAATAATTACAAAGATACGGACAATGAAAATTCCATTTGTATGGGAGGTGCCACGCCCCCTTTGTCGTTATCCCCAATTTGTATAAAGCTGGTAGGGCTCGATCTCATACAGTCTCTCACCAAGTTTCAGTGGTCTAACATAAATAATTCCAGAGATACGAACAATGAAAAATTCCATTTGTATGGGAGGTGCCACGCCTCCTTTGTCGTTATCCCCATTTTTTGGAGGTGATAGGGCTCGCTCCCATACAGCCTCTCACCAAATTTCAGTGGTCTAACATAAATAATTCCAGAGATACGAAGAACGAAAAATTCCATTTGTACAGGAGGTGCCAGGCCCCCTTTTTCGTTATCCCCAATTTGTATGAAGCTGGTAGGGCTCGATCTCATACAGACTCTCACCAAATTTCAGTGGTCTAACATATATAATTCCAGAGATTCGGACAATGAAAAATTCCATTTGTATGGGAGGTGCCAGGCCCCCTTTTTGTTATCCCCAATTTTTTTGGAGGTGGTAGGGATCGATCTCGTACAGCCTCTCACCAAATCTCAGTGGTATAACCCGAATACTTGCAGAGATACGGACAATGAAAAATTCCATTTGTATGGGAGGTGCCACGCCCCTATATATATAAAACTATTTTTTAGCCTGTGACCTTCCCTGGAAGATATCCAGTGCGTGTGTAAAATTTGGTAACGATCGCCTCATTCGTTTAGAAGCCAAGTTCGTCTATAGGTACATAATTTGAATTTTATATAAATAGAAGATAGATATACTTGTAGTTCTCTGGAATGCTTACCATACTCTTGCAGTTCTCTGAAAAACTTACCTTATTTATATATCGCCAGTTCCAAAGTAAACAGATGTATTTACGTTTTAAAATTTTTGGAAAAACGGCATTTCAAACTTTTATTTTTTCATAGAACTCCGTTGTAAAAATGAAATTTTGAAAGCCGTTTCAAAAACAATTTAAATTTTGAAATACTTCTTTTTAATTTGGAACCGGCGATATGTACACAAGGCGAATTCATATAGGTGGATATAGTAAGATATATGTATGTATTAAACTTTTTTATTTCAAATTGGACCCAATTGTCAAACTCAAACTTTTAGTTTACTTTGCTAATTTTTCGAATTTTCTCATTGGCATTTGTAAATATTTTGCGTTTTTGCGAAAAAAAATAAGTTCTTGTGTGAAAAATAATTGCATAATTGAGTAATAAAAAGTGTTTCCGTTATGGTAAAGTGCGCGATTCTTCAAGGTGCCTGTTGACGACCACATGCGCCTGTTGTGGGGAAACAATTGCCGGATGCAATTAAGTTCAAAAAATCGTATTTGTGCTGATCTTTTTTCACGCGAAGACATAATTTCTACTGGGACACAGACGAGATTGTTGCCAAAAGCCATACCGCACCCCTTTGTGGTCGCTACAAGCAATAAATGCGATCCGCCTATATAGAGCGAGATCCCAGAGCCTAAAAGCGTCACTTATTTTATAATGGATGAAACCAATACCGATCGATATTCCTCCCCGAATCTAGAAAGAATGTCAAAATTTCAAAGCTGTACCTATGGCAAGGGCCTAGGAATCGGGGGTCAAAAGTCGCCAAAAAATGACCCTAACTTCACTTATTTTATAATGGATGATTTTCACATATTTGACGTATATTACCACCCCGCGTCAGTATCAAGTGTTGTTAGATCCGTACCAGCGACAAGGCTCCAGCCAGACACCCACAGTTCGCGGATTTTCCTATGGAAATTAATTCTTTTTTACCAATTTTACGCATTTGGGCCACTTTGGCTGCTTTTAACTACCCAATACTTTCCCATTTTTTGTAGAATACTACCCTCAAGTAGTATCAGTCATTTAAGACTTCGTCCCATGGCAAAAACTTCAGCCAGACACCTCAAAACTCGGTAAAGTTCACTCATTTTTACTGCGCTTTCACATGTTTAAGCGGGTTTGCCCAACTTTGGCCTCTTTTAAATAACAGATCCTCACAAATGTGTCGTAAAATACTACCCTTAAGTATAATCAAGCATTTCCAGACATCATCCCATGGAAAAAACTTCAGCCAGACACCTCAAAGTTCGGGAGCTTTTATTTTCCTATTAATTTGTTTTCTCTTGTATGTCCCACTTTTACTACTTTTAAATGACGTATCTTTGCACATGTGTCGTAGGACACTACCCTTAAGTAGTTTCAGTAATTTTTAGACTTCCTGCCATGGCAAAAACTTCAGCCAGACACCTCAAAACTCGGGAAATTCCACTAATTTTTACTGCGCTTTCACACGTTTAAGCGGGTTTGACAAACTTTGGCCACTTTTAAATAGCAGATCTTCACACATGTGTCGTAAAATACTATCCTTAAGTAGAATCAAGCATTTCCAGACATCATCCCATGGCAAAAACTTCAGCCAGACACCTCAAAGTTTGGGAACCTTTATTTTCCTATTAATTTGCTTTCTCTTGTTTGTCCCACTTCTACTACTTTTAAATGACGGATCTTTTCACATGTTTCGTAGGACACTACCCTTAAGTAATTTCAATAATTTCTAGACTTCGTCCCATGGCGAAAGCTTCAGCCAGACACCTCAAAGCTCGGGATTTTCACTCATTTTTACAAAGATTTCACTTGTTTCAGCAGGTTTCTCCAACTTTGACTACGTTTAAACGGCGGATCTTTACACATGTGTCGTATAACATTATCCTTAAATAGCATCAGGCATTTCCAGACTTCATCCCATGAAAAAACTTAATCCAGACAACCCAAAGCACGGGGACCTTTCATCATTTTTAATGTGCTTTCACATGTCAAATGGGCTTACCCAACTTTGGCTGATTTTAAATGGCGGATCGTTACACATGTATCGCATAACACTACCATTAACTTTTATCAGGCATTTTTAGACTTCGCCCCATGGCAAACACTTCAGCCAGACACCTCAAGGCTGAGGAAATTTCATAATTTTTGCTGCGATTTCATATGTTTAAGCGCGTTGGTCTAACTTTGGCTGCTTTTAAAGGGCATATAATTTCACATTTGTCATAGAACACCACCCTTAAGTGGTATCAGGTACTTTTGGACGTCGCCCCATGTCAAAAACTTCAGCCAGATACCCCAAAACTGAGGAATTTGTATAATTCTTGAAAGGCTGATATTTACACATGTGTCGTAGAACACTATCTCTAAGTAGTATCAGGCATTTTTAGACTTCATCCCATGGACAAAACTTCAGCCAAAGTTGGACCAACCCAATTAAACATGTGAAAGCGCAGCAAGAATTATGAAAATTCCTCAGCCTTGAGGTGTCTGGCTGAAGTTTTTTCCATGGGATGAAGTCTAAAAATGCCTGATACTACTTAGAGATAGTGTTCTATGACACATGTGTAAAGATCTGCCTTTCAAAAACAGCCAAAGTTGGACAAACGCGCTTAAACATGTGAAAGTGCAGTAAGAATTATACAAATTCCTCAAAAACAGCCAAAGTTAGACAAACTCGCTATAACATGTGAAAGTGCAGTAAGAATTATAAAAATTCCTCAGTTTTGAGGTGTCTGGCTGAAGTTTTTTCCATGGGACGAAGTCTAAAAATGCCTGATGCTACTTAGGATAGTGTTCTACGACCACCACCCACCAATAGTGAATAAATTTGTAACAACATTTTATGTACAAATATCAGAAATACGGTCATTATAACCACGACTGTCATCAGTATCTGGTTTTGTGTAGATTCAGGAACGAATATTTTTATAACATGCTGTGCACCATAGTTCAATATTTTCTCGTCTTCCTCATGAGTGTTATGTGGTGCATTGCCGCCATCATTTCCAGGGCCAGTTCTTTGCTCTCCTGAACGTACAACTAAGCTTGGAACATCCAATACAGCCTGTAAATATAGATCATTAGCAATATGTATTTCTTAACAACCCACAACATCTTACTCCATCAACCTGCTCATTTGCTTCATAGCTACTATTTTGCTATCGCTTACGGCGTTCCACAGCACCACTGCCAAGTGGCGTACTTGTACCTACTAGCGACGACGTACCCCTCGATTAGTGACTTGTGTAACGCCATCATACGCCGTTGTGTATCACTTTTGTTGCATTTTTCTTACTAACAATGGTGTAATGGGTACCAGTGTTCATACGGTCATGTGCACACTTCAATTTATTTATGTTTCCTTTAGAGGTCAACTGCCAATAAATTAGCTAAAATTATGGGAGATAGCTCAAAAGACAGGGTTTGACCTCAGGATCACGAATCCGGAAGCGCTTTTTTTTTTTTTTTAAATATTTTGCTTCTCTGAAGGGATATTTGCAATCAAAGTTGCAAGTTTTCATGTGGTTGACGCCAACTCAGAAAGGTGTTTCGCACATAAATACCATAGATTACGCCCCAATTTTGGTATCGGACCCGGGTAATTCACTAAAGCAAAAAATTAAAAAAGCGTTTTCGTGATCCTGAGGCCGAAACCCGTCTCTTGAGCTATCGCCCACAATTTTAGCTAATTTATTATCAGTTGACCGCTAAAGGAAATATTAATAAATGGAAGTGTGCACATGACCGTATGAACACTGGTGTCCACTGTGATCCATCATTTGTTGTCATGGAGCAAGCAACAATTGGACGCGATACACCACATGCGTGCCCCAACACCAGTATTTGTTTCATTTATTAACTAGTATAAACACACACTATTTGCCAATTATTCACAAGACAGGTGAATTCGCCTTGTATGTCAATAAACAAATTCATAGCCACGTTTTTTTACTGTAATTGAGGAAAAATTATGAACAACCATTGCTGGGAAGCGTTTTTTGAACACAAGTTTGACAAAGTTTTACAAAGCTCTTTATTGGTGACTATTCTTTGCTGGCTTTTCAAGAAACAGAGTTCATGTTTATTTCGGCGAATTATGGTTTTGACAGATGGGTTCAAAAATACAAAAACAAAATACATGGGAAATTTACATATATTTTACTGCAGCCACCTGTATAAATTTGCCTTGTGCAAAAACACAAAATTTCCGATATATCGAAAACCTGCCCATACAAAAAAATTTAAAAATATGTTTTGTGATCGCCATGTCAGTGCCAATTCACCTATAAATATGAATTTCTTAGTATTTTTATAGCAATTATTTGAAAAACAGTGTAATTATTGAAGTTTTTTTTTTATTTCTAAATAACTAAGTTAATTTTCTTTTATAATAGTAACGAATAAGACTGTTTATTTTTTTCATTTTCTCTGTAATATGAATTATGAAATATTTCAATATGCGCAAATTTCTTTGTTTTCATTTTAGTTCAAAAGCAGGTAAAAACAAGTAGGGAAGTCTAAGTTCGGGTAAACCGAACATTAAATACCCAGCGGTAGTTTTCATATGATTTTCGAACTCTTCCATTTCGGAAGTGGGGGTGATTGGGAAGCGATTTCCTCCAATTACATCAGGTATACTCCGTATTATGCTAGTATACCTTGTACCAAATTTCATCGTTCTACCCTAATCAGTTTAAAAGTTATGACCCGTGAAACTTTCAAATATGCCGCCCTGAAAAGTGGGTCGAGCCACGCCTACTTTTAACAATTTATCAAAAAATCATAATAGAATGACTGGGAGGTTCATCCTACCAAACTATATCATTTTAGGCATTTCCATTACTGAATTTAGGTGATCTTCGAAGTTTTCGATATCGAAAGTAGGTGTGGTTGTAGAGCGGTTCCACGCCCACTTTATAAAATTGATCGAAAAATCATAAGAGAATGGCCAGGGGGATTCACCTATCATTTATGAGTGTATGATTATATCATTTCAGCTACCGAGCTATGTCAATTTATGTAATTTTCGATATCGAAAAAGGGGGCGTGGTTATCATCCGATTTCGCCCATTTTCAATAGCAACCTACCTTGGACAGAAAGTAACCTCTATCGATTGGTTTGCAAAGTGGAAAAAATGGATAAATAGTAAATCCTTTTAATAAAAATAGAAAATATTAAAAAAAAAACATTAAAAATTTGTAGTTGTTGTTCGATCAAGTTACACAATACCAAAGTAAAAACTATCAACTCAATCGAACAAAATTATTCTACTGCACATCGACACTAGCAATAGGGGTGTTTATTTCTTGTTTTCGGTGGCTTTTAGCTTGGTGAGTGAGCATCTGTGTAATTTGCTGCCAATTTTTTTTTCATTTTCTTTGTTTTAATCAAATTATCACTTCTTTATGGTTACTGCATGACTAATTGTTCACATTGGAGATGGTTAGCGTTATCGTTATGGCCATGGCGTTAGCTATAACGAAGTTTAATTAAGCCTTAACAAATTGTGTCTTACAAAGTGTCGCCCCATTTATCCGGGCGACAATATTCACGCAAAATCCGCGAACATATCAAAATTTAGGATTTCACGAGCACAACGCCACCAAAAATAAAAAAAAAATCAGAGAATTTTTTAGAAGTATTGTGGGCCATTAAACAATAGGGTAATAATGTGCTTTAAGTTCGGGACACATTTTGCTTTTTTGTTTTTTTTCTTAGGGACTTCTGTACTTAGTTTTTTTCATAACATTTTTTTATTGGAAAGAAAACACTTAAGCTCGTCAGAAATTTTAGAAAGCAATCTGCACACTTGTTAAAAATGAAAAGTCCCCCAAAAAGGAGCCCATTCCCGCACTATGTCGAACGCGAGAATACGGCTTTTGGGAGTTCTCTTGCTGGATAGCCCACGCCAGGTTGTGGAGCTGAACATAAAGGACTCGATGGCCTTTATCAAGTCATCTAAATGGTTCGAGCAGGAGTAACGGTGTCGGTTTTAGGAGTGTCAGTCCCGGGACTCCGCTATGTGGATAATCCAGACAACTCAGGGATTTTTCATATGACCGAACCCCGGGACTGACTATCTTAGTGTTGGTGCTATCACAATGGGCCTTTCAAAGCTGGCCTAAGTGTGCCTCTTCGATAGCCCCTTTAACCTAACCTAGTGTTCATACGAAATGTCCGGTAGGGATATCTGAGCTCCTTAATGCACAAGTGGTATAAGTCCACCTTTTATCGAACTGAGATATTCTAAGTTTTGTGTTGTCAACAAATAGGGTGTACCCTAGGGTGGATCGAAAACAAAAGTTTGTCCAGTCCACCCCTAGGATTAAAGATATTTTGAAGGCGATCGCCACGCCCCCCCCCCCCCGATGGGCTATTTACTTTTTTTGACACTACGTCGCCATTTTAAGTCCGATTTTAATGAGCCGTATATCGTTGTTCATGGCTTCCCAGCCGCCACATTTCTTACCTTGATCATTTTTTACTCCGAGTTCAAATTCTAGTAGTGACTGTCGGTATCTCGTTTCACATCATACCTAAATTCCAATTTTTTTTAGTCTGCCGAAAAGGCCTTTAAATTCTGTGAAACTTTTTCTTTAACAGTAACTACTTTTGTTCATAACTAAAAAAGTTATAAAGGTTTCAAAAATCCAAATATAACTCTGTGTTAAATTTGGCAATTATGCCAAATTTTTTTTTTTACTAAAATTGGCAACACTGGTTACTGTTTAAGCGACATAACATGGTTTCGTTTATTTCATCTGCATTACATATTATTGTAATTCGCAGATAATTTATGGAATATTCGGAATACATAGCTTATAGTCGCAGTCACAAAAGGTGGTTTTTCATAAGTAAAATGAGGTAAGCCAATGTCGCCAATGCCTCAGAGCCCAAGTGCTCACCACCAACAATTTTGAGGGGTTTTCTAAGGAAATGAGAATAGCCAACGATGCATTCTCAGAGCCAAAGTGCTCGCCCCAATTAATACATACAGAGTGTCAAAACACAAGTGGTTTTTCACAAGCAAAATGGGGTAAGCCAATAGCCGCCAATGCCTCAGAGCCCAAGTGCTCACCACCAAACAATAAATATAAGGTGTAACAAAACACGAGTGGTTTTTCATAAGTAAAATGAGGTAAGCCAATGTCGCCAATGCCTCAGAGCCCAAGTGCTCACCACCAACAATTTTGAGGGGTCTTCTAAGGAAGTGAGAATAGCCAACAATGCATTCTCAGAGCCAAAGTGCTCGCCCCAATTAATACATACAGAGTGTAATTACCAAAACACAGTCCGCTAGACTTGATGGTACATACCAATAATTAAAAAGAACCAAACACAGTCCATGAGACTTGATGGAATATAAAAATAATAAAATAAATAAAATTAAAAAGACTTTGGTTGAGGTGGGATTCGAACCGGCAACCCCGGCCAACTCCCTCAACCATATAATATAGCAACAACAATAATGATAAACTGCTCGCCGCCCACCATTTAACTCCAGCTTAGATATGGTCCTTCGAGCCGGATCAAACCAGCAACCTATGGCTCTTTACTAGACGACTAAGCCGTCTAGGGCGGGGAGTATGTTTAAGCGACATAACATGGTTTCGTTTATTTCATCTGCATTACATATTATTGTAATTCGCAGATAATTTATGGAATATTCGGAATACATAGCTTATAGTCGCAGTCACAAAAGGTGGTTTTTCATAAGTAAAATGAGGTAAGCCAATGTCGCCAATGCCTCAGAGCCCAAGTGCTCACCACCAACAATTTTGAGGGGTTTTCTAAGGAAATGAGAATAGCCAACGATGCATTCTCAGAGCCAAAGTGCTCGCCCCAATTAATACATACAGAGTGTCAAAACACAAGTGGTTTTTCACAAGCAAAATGGGGTAAGCCAATAGCCGCCAATGCCTCAGAGCCCAAGTGCTCACCACCAAACAATAAATATAAGGTGTAACAAAACACGAGTGGTTTTTCATAAGTAAAATGAGGTAAGCCAATGTCGCCAATGCCTCAGAGCCCAAGTGCTCACCACCAACAATTTTGAGGGGTCTTCTAAGGAAGTGAGAATAGCCAACAATGCATTCTCAGAGCCAAAGTGCTCGCCCCAATTAATACATACAGAGTGTAATTACCAAAACACAGTCCGCTAGACTTGATGGTACATACCAATAATTAAAAAGAACCAAACACAGTCCATGAGACTTGATGGAATATAAAAATAATAAAATAAATAAAATTAAAAAGACTTTGGTTGAGGTGGGATTCGAACCGGCAACCCCGGCCAACTCCCTCAACCATATAATATAGCAACAACAATAATGATAAACTGCTCGCCGCCCACCATTTAACTCCAGCTTAGATAGTTACTATTACTTTTACCCTGGAATTCTGTAATTTTGTCTCATCTCAAGTCCCAAAATTGAGATCTGTCATTTGAGGTTTGTAATTGGACAACATGGAATTGGAACACGAATTGTCTCTATTAGTGACTATTGTCTCTATTAGTGACTATTGTCTCTATTAGTGACTAGAGACAGCTTACAGAATTCGGGGGTTAATTAAATGTTTTTTGTTTATGCTTACTCAATTTGCTCTATGATAATATATTTATTTTTAATTTTTTGTTCTCTCTTCTCACTAATTATAATTTTAAACTTTTTTTAGCTTATTTATATTATATACATATTATTTATATTAAATTTTGGCGGGACTCAAGCTTGCTATACTGTTCGCGACTTTTAAGCATTACAAATATGTATCCCATGCGCTTTTCATCTGTTACTTTATCAGCAGATTCACTTACAACACGCACAAAACGTAGCTCCATCACGCTGGAACCCGCTTTGAAAAAACTCAAACTTTTTTTGCATTTTTGTGAACTACAAACGATGAGATTGATTGTAGTGAAATTCATTTTTTTTTTGCTCCAAAGGTTTCGGAGATATCGAAAACGCATGTTAAAAAAAGGCAGAATTCAGCAATTTGAAAGCACTAAAAGTAATTTTCCTACAACTACAAACGACAAAATTGATTGAAGTGAAATTTTTTTTTTGTAGCTTTTATAGTTACTCCGAAAATACAATATATTGTGCAGAAACCAAGCAAATGAAGTAAATTTTGGTTTTTTTTTGTTGAAATATGTTTTAAATCGTTTGTAGTTTTTTATCCGAAAAAAATTTTTTTTTTTGTTCCGAAGGTTTCGGAGTAATCGAGAACGCATGTCAAAAAAAGGCAGAATTCAGCAATTTGAAAGCACTAAAAGTACTTTTCCTACAACTACAAACGACAAAATTGATTGTAGTGAAATTTTTTTTTTTTGTAGCTTTTATAGTTACTCCGAAAATACAATATATTGTGCAGAAACCAAGCAAATGAAGTAAATTTTGGTTTTTTTTTGTTGAAATATGTTTTAAATCGTTTGTAGTTTTTTATCCGAAAAAAAATTTTTTTTTTGCTCCGAAGGTTTCGGAGTGATCGAAAACGCATGTTAAAAAAAGGCAGAATTCAGCAATTTGAAAGCACTAAAAGTACTTTTCCTACAACTACAAACGACAAAATTGATTGTAGTGAAATATTTTTTTTTTGTAGCTTTTATAGTTACTCCGAAAATACATTATATTGTGCAGAAACCAAGCAAATGAAGTAAATTTTGTTTTTTTTTTGTTGAAATATGTTTTAAATCGTTTGTAGTTTTTTATCCGAAAAAAATTTTTTTTTTTGCTCCGAAGGTTTCGGAGTAATCGAGAACGCATGTCAAAAAAAGGCAGAATTCAGCAATTTGAAAGCACTAAAAGTACTTTTCCTACAACTACAAACGACAAAATTGATTGAAGTGAAATTTTTTTTTGTAGCTTTTATAGTTACTCCGAAAATACAATATATTGTGCAGAAACCAAGCAAATGAAGTAAATTTTGGTTTTTTTTGTTGAAATATGTTTTAAATCGTTTGTAGTTTTTTATCCGAAAAAAAATTTTTTTTTTGCTCCGAAGGTTTCGGAGTAATCGAGAACGCATGTCAAAAAAAGGTAGAATTCAGCAATTTGAAAGCACTAAAAGTACTTTTCCTACAACTACAAACGACAAAATTTATTGTAGTGAAATTTTTTTTTTGTAGATTTATAGTTACTCCGAAAATACAATATATTGTGCAGAAACCAAGCAAATGAAGTAAATTTTGGTTTTTTTTTGTTGAAATATGTTTTAAATCGTTTGTAGTTTTTTATCCGAAAAAAATTTTTTTTTTGCTCCGAAGGTTTCGGAGTGATCGAAAACGCATGTTAAAAAAAGGCAGAATTCAGCAATTTGAAAGCACTAAAAGTACTTTTCCTACAACTACAAACGACAAAATTGATTGTAGTGAAATTTTTTTTTTGTAACTTTTATAGTTACTCCGAAAATACATTATATTGTGCAGAAACCAAGCAAATGAAGTAAATTTTGGTTTTTTTTTTGTTGAAATATGTTGTAAATCGTTTGTAGTTTTTTATCCGAAAAAAATTTTTTTTTTTGCTCCGAAGGTTTCGGAGTAATCGAGAACGCATGTCAAAAAAAGGCAGAATTCAGCAATTTGAAAGCACTAAAAGTACTTTTCCTACAACTACAAACGACAAAATTGATTGAAGTGAAATTTTTTTTTGTAGCTTTTATAGTTACTCCGAAAATACAATATATTGTGCAGAAACCAAGCAAATGAAGTAAATTTTGTTTTTTTTTTTGTTGAAATATGTTTTAAATCGTTTGTAGTTTTTTATCCGAAAAAAAATTTTTTTTTTGCTCCGAAGGTTTCGGAGTAATCGAGAACGCATGTCAAAAAAAGGCAGAATTCAGCAATTTGAAAGCACTAAAAGTACTTTTCCTACAACTACAAACGACAAAATTGATTGAAGTGAAATTTTTTTTTTGTAGCTTTTATAGTTACTCCGAAAATACAATATATTGTGCAGAAACCAAGCAAATGAAGTAAATTTTGTTTTTTTTTTTTGTTGAAATATGTTTTAAATCGTTTGTAGTTTTTTATCCGAAAAAAAATTTTTTTTTTGCTCCGAAGGTTTCGGAGTAATCGAGAACGCATGTCAAAAAAAGGCAGAATTCAGCAATTTGAAAGCACTAAAAGTACTTTTCCTACAACTACAAACGACAAAATTGATTGTAGTGAAATTTTTTTTTTGTAGCTTTTATAGTTACTCCGAAAATACATTATATTGTGCAGAAACCAAGCAAATGAAGTAAATTTTGGTTTTTTTTTGTTGAAATATGTTTTAAATCGTTTGTAGTTTTTTATCCAAAAAAAATTTTTTTTTTGCTCCGAAGGTTTCGGAGTAATCGAGAACGCATGTCAAAAAAGGCAGAATTCAGCAATTTGAAAGCACTAAAAGTACTTTTCCTACAACTACAAACGACAAAATTTATTGTAGTGAAATTTTTTTTTTGTAGCTTTTATAGTTACTCCGAAAATACAATATATTGTGCAGAAACCAAGCAAATGAAGTAAATTTTGGTTTTTTTTTTGTTGAAATATTTTTTAAATCGTTTGTAGTTTTTTATCCGAAAAAAAATATTTTATTTGCTCCGAAGGTTTCGGAGTGATCGAAAACGCATGTTAAAAAAAGGCAGAATTCAGCAATTTGAAAGCACTAAAAGTACTTTTCCTACAACTACAAACGACAAAATTGATTGTAGTGAAATTTTTTTTTTTGTAGCTTTTATAGTTACTCCGAAAATACATTATATTGTGCAGAAACCAAGCAAATGAAGTAAATTTTGGTTTTTTTTTTGTTGAAATATGTTTTAAATCGTTTGTAGTTTTTTATCCGAAAAAATTTTTTTTTTTGCTCCGAAGGTTTCGGAGTAATCGAGAACGCATGTCAAAAAAAGGCAGAATTCAGCAATTTGAAAGCACTAAAAGTACTTTTCCTACAACTACAAACGACAAAATTGATTGAAGTGAAATTTTTTTTTTGTAGCTTTTATAGTTACTCCGAAAATACAATATATTGTGCAGAAACCAAGCAAATGAAGTAAATTTTGGTTTTTTTTTGTTGAAATATGTTTTAAATCGTTTGTAGTTTTTTATCCGAAAAAAAATTTTTTTTTTGCTCCGAAGGTTTCGGAGTGATCGAAAACGCATGAAAAGGCAGAATTCAGCAATTTGAAAGCACTAAAAGTACTTTTCCTACAACTACAAACGACAAAATTGATTGTAGTGAAATTTTTTTTTTTGTAGCTTTTATAGTTACTCCGAAAATACAATATATTGTGCAGAAACCAAGCAAATGAAGTAAATTTTGGTTTTTTTTTTGTTGAAATATGTTTTAAATCGTTTGTAGTTTTTTATCCGAAAAAAAATTTTTTTTTTTGCTCCGAAGGTTTCGGAGTGATCGAAAACGCATGAAAAGGCAGAATTCAGCAATTTGAAAGCACTAAAAGTACTTTTCCTACAACTACAAACGACAAAATTGATTGAAGTGAAATTTTTTTTTTGTAGCTTTTATAGTTACTCCGAAAATACAATATATTGTGCAGAAACCAAGCAAATGAAGTAAATTTTGGTTTTTTTTTGTTGAAATATGTTTTAAATCGTTTGTAGTTTTTTATCCGAAAAAAAATTTTTTTTTTGCTCCGAAGGTTTCGGAGTGATCGAAAACGCATGTTAAAAAAAGGCAGAATTCAGCAATTTGAAAGCACTAAAAGTACTTTTCCTACAACTACAAACGACAAAATTGATTGTAGTGAAATTTTTTTTTTGTAGCTTTTATAGTTACTCCGAAAATACATTATATTGTGCAGAAACCAAGCAAATGAAGTAAATTTTGGTTTTTTTTTTGTTGAAATATGTTTTAAATCGTTTGTAGTTTTTTATCCGAAAAAAATTTTTTTTTTTTGCTCCGAAGGTTTCGGAGTAATCGAGAACGCATGTCAAAAAAAGGCAGAATTCAGCAATTTGAAAGCACTAAAAGTACTTTTCCTACAACTACAAACGACAAAATTGATTGAAGTGAAATTTTTTTTTTGTAGCTTTTATAGTTACTCCGAAAATACAATATATTGTGCAGAAACCAAGCAATGAAGTAAATTTTGGTTTTTTTTTGTTGAAATATGTTTTAAATCGTTTGTAGTTTTTTATCCG